>CAUYUJ010015666.1:0-15000 GCA_963575745.1 Prorocentrum cordatum
TCCTCCTCCTCCTCCTCCTCCTCCTCCTCCTCCTCCTCCTCGTCCCTCCCTGCGCAGCGCCTTTTTGTGTGCCCGAGAGCTGCCCCCGCTCAGCCGCCGCGCGGGGCACGCCGCTGCTGACGGCCTGCTCGAGGCGTGGGCGAGGGGGGGGGAGAGGAAGAAGTTTCGGGTTCGAGGTTGGTGGTTTTCGGGCGTTTTCGTCGGACCGGGGCTGTTTTCTGGCCTCGGGGGGCCGATCGGGGCTGGCCGGAGCATCCCGACCGGCCGCCGGGAAGCCGAGTTGTGACCCGAAAGCCGGGGGGCAACGTTGGGGGGGTAGGCTCAGGGTGGGACGCATCGGCCCCCAATCGCCCCTTGATCTTCGAGAGGGGCCCGACGACCTAGCCCCGCCCAGGACCTTCCGGATTCGCTTGCGGGGGCCTATCTCGGGTATAGCAATGGCCCCAGGTAAGGGGACCCGGTTAGTAGTAGGCCCCCGGAGCCCCTAAAGGGACCAGAATCACTAAACCAGGTCTGCGGTAATTGGTGCTTTTTCGGGTAACGGCAGTTCCGGTTAGTGGAACGGGGCGGGGGTGGCGTCCCCAGTACGCATGCTTAAACCAGGTTCAGCTAAACCCAGTTCTGCCCACGCCCGACTATTGCCGATCTGTCGGCGACGTATCGCCGATTGTAAGCGTTTGTTTTTTTGTTGTTGCCGATCGGCGTGGGCCCTCGCCCCCCCCCCGTGGAGTAGATCTTGGCTGTTTTGTTGGCGCCTGTTTCGAGCAGGTGGAGTCTCTTCCACAGGACGCACTGTTGCAAACAGACGCCAGTAAGCAGAGGTCCGGAGCCAGCCCCCCCTCTCCCCCCCCTTTCCGCCCAATGTCGAAACGCTGCAGAAGGAGACGTTCACCAAACGTGCCCGAAGTTGTGACCGAGCGTGACCGACAGTGCGACCGACATTGAAAGTCGTCTCGGTTTGGAATCAAACATTCTGGTCACACCTGGGCGCGGTCGGACAGTTTCGGGCGCCAGTTTCGATCACATTCGGGCAGATTCTTGGGCACAGCTTCGGTCACGACGCCTCCCTGATAGAGACGAGGCTCAGTGAGAGTTGGGAACGGCGGGGTGGACGGCAAGTTCGCGCTCCGTCGACACAGCGGCGACGGCGGTGCGGGCGTCAGAAGGTTGAACGCCGCTGGTGTTTTGGACTTTGCCGACGGCGAAGGATTTCTGCTATCGGAGAGCCGCGGTCGTTCCGGGCTGAGCGGCCCACGCGGTGCCGTAAGCCAGCGAGAAGTCCGTCGCGACGTGAACCTGGCGTACAGTCGGACAGGTATACGTTCGAGGTCGGTGCGGGGAGGGTGCCCTCCTGTCCTCCGTGTGTTGCTGGACGTTTTTTTGTGCATCCTGCGGAGGGTGCCCTTATGGCTGTTCTGTGTGGTCTGGCCGACGGAGGGTCTCCTTTCTCCAGGGAGGTTTTTCTGGCCTGTGTCCGAGTGTACGAAGCGCGCTGCACGCGCCGGTTTCGGCTGCGCCGGCGCCCACTTTCCGTGATAGTCGCGCGGCCGTTGCCCCTGGCGCTGGGAGGCGCTGGCAAAATCGGCTGCTTGCAGTTGATCGCCCTACCTCCTCTGCCATTGTCGTCCTCGGCCATCCTGTGACATGGCAAAAAGCCGTGGCCCATCCAAAACATATCCAGTATGGAAGGCCAGGCCGAGGAAGTTGTCGTGAGGTCTTGGGCGCATGCCTCGCAACGGTAGCTGTGCAGAGCAGGCAGGCTTCCATCAATTCATTAAACGTCGGACTGACTGTAGGAGGCAGTGGAGGATGGGGATCGTCATCGTAGGGCCGGGAACTGGGGCCCCAGGCCCCCGTTCTTGGGCTTCAGCAGATGGGAGGGATCACTCAAAACGAGAGACAACGACGAGGAAACGCGTCCAAAAAGGGACCCGTCCGTTCATCCGCTGCTGATTCAGCGTTCCTTCTGGCAGTGCCATGGCTGTAAAACATGGAGCCCTCACTAGCGTCACGTCGCAGCAGCTCGGTTTTGGCGAATGGGCATGCCTTCTGGAAGAGGACACGTCGTGTAAGCGTCAAGTGGTAACGACCCTCGCCGGAGTGATCTTTACGACGGCCAGTTGTCATGACAGTGATGCATTGCTAGAGCCTGCTTTAGTGAGTTTGGGTAAGAGAAGAAAGGATGATCCGGTGCATGTATTGGGGATCGTCATCTTTACTGGGTGTTGACTACATTGTTAGCCAGAGCATTCCTAGGCATTCCCAGGCATTTCTCGGAGAAGCCCAGGAGCCGCCCAACATAATCTGGGCTTACCTGGCTTAGTCTGGGCCCAATATGGCCCAATCCAGTGAAGTGACGTGGACTCCATCGCCCTTACCCTTCCAGCGAAGACCTCCCATGAGTTGCCTCCTAACTTTGCTAGCCCAGAATCTTCTGAAACGACGACGGCGCCGCCACAGTCGTCGTCGTCGACGCCGCCACCGCCCTCGTCGTCGCCGCCGCCGCTGGCAGGCCCTCTCGCCAGGCGAGCCCTTCCCCGCGGGATGCCGTCGACAGCCCGGCCTGCGCGCGGCTCGCGTGATGGCGCCCGCCCGGCGCGACCCGTGCGCAGGCAGCCGCGCTTGATGGCGACGACGACCGCGACGGCGTCGAGGACGACGGCGGCGTCGACCGCGACGGCGTCGAAGGCGTCGGCGGCGTCGGCGAAGGCGCTCGCAATGTCGGGGGTGAGAGTACGAGGAGGAGGCGGAGCAGCAGCAGCAGCAGCAGCAGGAGGACGAGGACGTAGGGAAGACGAACAAGAGGAGGAGGAGGAGGAGGAGGAGGAGGAGGAGGAGGAGGAGGAGGAGGAGGAGGAAGAGCAGGAGGAGGAGGGCCAGTGTAAACCCAGACTCATCAACGATGTTGCTATCCACCCTCCTCCCAAGCTCCCTCTTCATAGGCCCCTACAGGTGTTGATTACTGCACAGGGAATTGCCCCTTTGGAGGCAACCATCTGAAGATCCTGAAGCTTGCCAAGACACCGTTCCTGTGACCCCAACGCCACGAATCAATTTGGATGTTGCGTCTTGACAATCGTGAATCGTGCCAGAACGCAATTCCTGGGACTTCGCACCGCGCATCAACGTAATAGTTGCGCCCTGACAATCCTGAGTCGTCTCAAGACACCGTGTGGTACGTCGACCATGGGAACATGTGAAAAAGTATTGCAACTTACAAAAGTATTGCAACTTACAAAACGACTGTCCACGGCACTCAGGAGATAACCACCTTTTGAAAAGGAACCGCCCTCAATCCGTGAACCGTGTTTCAATTGTTTACGACGAGTGTACACGGCTCTGAGACGAGAGCCACATTTTGAAAACGACCCGCCCTCAATCCGCGAAGCTCTTGCAACTATATGAAACGAGTGAGGGCGTCGCTAAGGCGAGAGCCACATTCAGAGAACCAGCCGCCCTCCATCCATCAAATTGTTGCCTATGTATGTTTAAGCTTCAGGGTCATAAGTGGTGGGGAAGTCTCAGGCGAAACGCACGGCCCTACCTTCCGACAGGCCTCGGGGTGCGACAGGGAGAAGTTGTCTAGAAGGACGGGGAAATGAGGAGGAGGAGGAGGGGGAGGAGGAGGAGGAGGAGGAGGAGGAGGAGGAGGAGGAGGACGACGACGAGACGGAGGAGGAGGAGGGGACAACGAGAAAGAGAGGGGGAGGACGAGACGGAGGATGAGGAATAATTTGGATGAGGACGAGTATCTAGGAGGAAAACGACGAGGCTGAGGAGGAGGAGCAGGAGAAGGATACGATGATGACGACTCCGCTGAGGAATACGAGGAGGAGGGGGAGTAGCAGGAGGATGAGGTGGATGAGGAGGATGATGAGGGGGGGGAGGAGCAGGAACGGGTTTAAGAAGGAGGAGGAGGAAGAGGATGCGGAGGAGGGGCACGAGAGCATCACCTGGCATCATCAGGCACCCACCCATAGCACCAAGAGATCAAGGACACCCACCACCTCCACCATCTCCCCTGAGGGCACGCCTGCCATCGCCACAGGCAAGGTCCTTCTACGTCGACGTACCCGCCCTCGAGGATACCATCATAAAGAACCACGCGGACACTGAGTTCAACAACCATGATCTAAGTATATACGGAGCCTCAACGACGACAAGGCTAGTGCTCGCCTGTACAACCTGCTCCTCAACGACCTGGCAGACACCTTCATCATCCAAGCAGGGGTACTGATAGTCAATACTGATATACGAACAGCACCAGCTTCTGCAAGCAGCCACACAAGAGGGCAACCTGGCCGCCAGTGACTACAGGGTTCGATACACCAGGGCCGAGACCAATGCACAGGCCAAGGACCACGCCATGCCAGTGACGCCGACTCCCACACCACCGGTCCTGACCGAAACAGGACGTACAGACCAACTACGGACCACGGTACAAGCACCACCAAGCATCACTGTACCAACCGAGGCGCCACCACAGGTGAGCGCCAGCACATTGGCACCAGTCGTCAAGCAAGGACCACACTGGCTTGCCGACGACAGGATCTCCAGCAGTATTACAGCACCACTTACTGTCCCAGGAGGTCTCATCCAAACCACCACCCAAACACCACCGTAGTCAAAAAGCGAGTCGCTGGCACACGATGGCGGTAACACCCACCCCACCGAAGGTTGGCACACGATGACGGTAACACCAAACCGCCGCTGGACGAGTACAAAAGGGAACGCGGAGAGCGCGATCGACTACATTGACCCGGAGGAGAGCGCAGTGGCGGACCACCGAGCCGCCAATTTCTTCACGGAGGAGCTGCGGCAGCATTGCAGTATAGAGCGGCCCAGGGACGCCTACATGGAGCGCTGGATAAACGTCCTGGGTAAGGAGTGGCAGCGTTTCTACTGCGAGTGGCCGCCAGAGGGCCCCTGGACCACAATTCAGGGGCAGCCAGTGGAGGAAACGACAGGCACCGAGGAGGACGAGGTCGCTGTCGACAGGAGTTGGCGTCTCCTGACGTACTGCATGGAAACTGCCTGCAGCCGGGCACGCGCGATGCTGCTGCAAGAGGAGGAGCAGTGGGAGGAGAGGAAAGAGGAGGCTGAGGAGGAGGCTGGCGAGGACGAGGGAGGACGCGAAGGAGGCTGGCGAGACCCTGGGCCTGCCACTCGCGAAGGCTGCCGCAAGGGAGTGGTGCAGGTACAGGTACGGAGGAGGAGCCAGGCTGCAGGAGGAGGCACGGCTCCCACCTTCCAGGAGAGGCATCTCGCGAACGTGGTGTCGAGGTGCCGCCAGCTGCCCTCCATGCAGCAGCGGGCCCCGCGCAGGTCGGAGGAGGCGGAAGCCCTGCGACGAAAGGTTGTGGAGGCCGCGCGGCGCCTAGAGGTGACCACCCCCGCGGGGGTCGACAAGTGGGCCGCGCTGGAAAAGGGGGCAGGGGACCGCTTGCACCGCTGCCGAGACGAGGCGAGGAGAGCGAGGATAAACGGCAGGAAGAAGCGCCCGCGGGAGAGCGCGCGCGGCGCGCGGGTGGCTGCGAGGAGGTGCGCGAGCGCAAGGGGCACCTCTACAGCAAGGAGGACCCGACAACGGCTGCCACGAAGACAACGGAGGAGGCGCTGCTGCTCCTGAGGAGGCGGTGGTGGAAGGTCTGGAGGAGGCCAAGACCGAACGAGAGGGAGTGGAGGATGGGGGCTCCAGCAGGCACTCGATGGGATGAGCGTGCGGGCGTGGGAGCCGCTGGACGAGTTCGAGGTGCGCGTGGCCATGGGCAACGTGGCAGGCAGCTCCGCCGGCCCAGACGGGTGGACAGGCACGGAGCTCGCGGGGATGGTGCCGATGGTTCAGGCTTGGGACGGAGTTCTTCAACGAATGCAGGAGAGACGCAAGAGGTTGCCCACCAGCTTGTCGGAGGCCAGACAGGTGCACCTGCCGAAGGCAGCGGGCAGGGACAGCGACGGCGCCATGGAGGTCGAGGCCATGAGGCCCGTCACGATCTTCAGCTGTTTTTGCAGGTGTTGGGCATCGGCACGCCTGCGGTCCACGTCCTGCCCGCAGTGGACAGAGGAATGGTGGCCAAGCAGCTGCCGCGGAGCCAAGAGAGGAGCGTCGGTCTGGGGCGCCGCGGCGGTCATCGCGGAGCAGATGGAAGCAGGGGCGTACGGGGCCAGCCAGGACTGCTCGATGTGCTTCGACTGCGTCGACCCCTGGGTCGCGGAGGAGGCGTTGAGGCTGCTCGGGGTGCCGGGCGGGCAGCGGATCATCCTGGCCACGCAGTAGACGACGCAGAGATGGTGGCTGCAGCTGGACGGCGCCACGCTGCCCGAATCGGAACAGGTGACCGGGCCCCCCTGCCCCAGGGGGGGCCATGGTCCCCGCTGGCGCTCACAGCGGTGCTGGCCGGACCGTTTTTCGAGGCGCATGCCGCGGCGCCATGGGCAGAGTTCGCCCTCTTCGTGGGCGACAGGACGCCGACGGCGCCCGCGCTTCCAGAGCTCTTCAAAGCCGCGGAGGTGTTGTTGGAATGGACCAGCGTTCTGGGTCTCAAGAAGAACGAAGGCAAACGTCAGTTGGCGGCGGCAACGCCGAGCAAGCGCCGGCAGCTTTTGCAGCTTGGGTCTCCGGCTGACAGGGTCCGCGACGAGCTGGAGGTCTTGGGCGCGAAGTTCACGGGGGGGCCGAAGAGGGTTAAGATGGGCAAGGGAGGAGAAGAGAGCGGAAAAGAGGCGCTTCAGTAGGCGCGCTGCGCGAAGGTGCTTCCCTTGCAGCCGTGGGATCTACGAGCGGTGCTGGCGTCGGGGCCCGCCGGAGTGGCGGAATGCGGGTGGGTCAACGGCGCGCCGTGCAAATCAGACGTAGGAGAAATCCAGGCCGCAGTGGGCCGCGCGGTCGGCCCCCCGTGGCGCGCGGCGCCAGCGCCCAGGAAGCTCGCGCAAGGGCCCAGACTCGACGTCGCACGCCGGGCGCAGCAGGCCACGGTGATGGCGGTTGTCAGAACCGCGGCCAAGACGCGGCCGAGCACGACCCCAACGAGGTGGGAGAGAGGCCGAAGATGGGGTGGCAACGTCGCCGCCATGCTGAAGACCACGGGGTGGGCGCTGACGGGGGAGCGGGCCTGGCGCCGCGCAGGGCTCGACGAACGTGCGAGCCTGGGCATGAGCAGCAGGGGCCGGTTCAGACCGAATGCTTTGGCCCACGTGCTCCAGGAAGGGTGGCGGCGCGCGTGCTTCGTGCAGTGGCAGCGCGTCAACGGGATCGACTTGGGGCTCTGCAGGTGGGCGAGCGACGACCCCGCGTAGGATCGAGGCCGCGCAGGCGGCGGCGGCGATAGGCATGGGGGCGGCAGCTTCCCTGGCCGGCGCCGTCGTGCCCCCCGCGGCGCTGGGCAGCAGCAGGGCGCGGCGGGCCGCGCAGGCGGGCGATGAAGCGCAGCCGCGGCCGAGGGGGGGGGCCCCCGCTTGGCCCGCGGGCGAGAGACGCCGCGCAGACGGGGTCGGGCGCGTCTTCGAGTGGGCGATCCACGTCCGGGGCGTGGCGCCGAAGGACAGGCGCGCGGTGCCCGGCGCCGGCGAAGACGAGGAAGGAGGTGGAGGTGGATGTGGCGGCGAGGTCGAGGGCCGACAGGAAGGGCGCCGAGACGCGGGCGACCACGGCACAAGCGCAGGACGGCTGCGACCGCGAGGAGGAGGGATGCAGGGGAGGGAGAGGAGGAGGGAAGGGTGCCCACAGCAGGAGACAGGAGGGAGGCCAGAGAGGAGGAGGGAAGAGGCCCCGCCGCAGGGGCCGGGGGGGGGGGGGGGCTGAGGAGGAAAAAGGGGAGGGAAGGGCGCCCGCCGCCAAGGGCAGGAGGGAAACTAGTCAGATAGGAGGAAGAGCGCCCGTTGCCCAAGGCAGTCGGGCGGCAAGGAAGGCAAAGCAGCTGCCGCGAAAAACGCGGGGGCTGCGAGGAAGGGAATGCACCTGATGCAGAAGACAGAATGGAAGACGCCTGCTACTACCGCAGCCAGGTCATCTCGACGGCACTCTTGTTTCACCGCCCCCCCAACCGCCGCCCACGAAGCGACCGCGTGCGGGGGGCGCCGCCTACGAAACAACCGCGCGAGGGAATGGTGTCATATTCGGCCCCACGTGAATCGCAGCAGGACCTCGTCGCTCGATTGACCAACGCTGTCAGCAGCATTCACTAACTGCCAACTCTATGCGCGCCTCTTCGAGATCCACATCCATGACGTGATCCCGGAGTATGTTGCCAGCGTGAGAAAAGCAGGTGGCAACTGCGACAGGGGTCCGGACACCGACCGTGGCATGAAACTTGAGTACGACGTCATTAATTATGACGACCCAGTTTGAGGCACCGTTCAATTGCGTCTTCAGGCGCGAGGGACTGCGGGAAGTACGTCTCTCATAATACGCCACAATCAGACCGTCTTCGCCCACTCCGTCAACCACCCGCTCGCTGCGATGCTCGCATACTCGATCTGCGACGACTCGGAGAACATGCCGACGCCAGCTGCCGTCGACTACTAGCGTCGCAGCCATTCATGCACGTCAAGTTGGGCGCGCGCCTCAACCCTGCATCCGTGCCCGCGCCATTCGCGATCGCCCGCTTCCAGACGTGCACCACCGCCGCAGCCATCAACGATCAACGGGCTGATCAACGCCTAGGGGGGCCACCAACCAGGCAATGCCGCAGGACAGGCAGTCCACGCGGTGGGCGGCAACGGAGGACGACATCGCGCAGCCGCTCCAACATGCACCATTGTAACCAGGGCGGTGATGTCGTCCTGGCTATCCAGCGCCGACGTAGACGTTGCTTGAAAGCGAAAACCTGTCGCCAAGTAATTATTTGGATTTTCTCGGAACGCTGCAGTGGCGGCGCGTTCCAAGGTGGGCCTCGGGATCCATCCCCCCGCCCCAGGTCTTGAACACGTTCTTGTGGTTTGATGTGCCTTCATGCTGAATCGCAGCGCTCCCCGCTATATTATGTCTCATGGAAAGGATTGGCATGGTCGGGGTTGGCTGGGGGAGGTCGGTAAGAAGGGTTGGCTGGATCCTCGGGGGCTGGCCGGGAAGATTGGCCAGGTCCGTCGCTGCAGGGGGACTTGACGCCGCCGTAAAGTCGATTGGCATTTTTCGTCGGTCTCATTTCTTGTCGCAGCTCTGTCCCAATGATCCCCCTAGCCCTCGCCGTTGTCATCTTCCTGTAGTTCCTCCTCTTCTTCCTCCGTCTCTCGGGGCTTCTTCTCCCCGCGTCGAGCCTTCGGCGGGCGTGCTATGAGGGCCCCCTTTGTCGTATTTCCTCCAGCTACAGGTGCCCTGGGCTGCCGTCTCGTCCGGGGCTGTCCGCGAGCGCCTCGAGCGCGCAGACTCGGCGTTGCCGGATCGTTCGCTCCGGGCGCGCGGGCCCGCTGCCGGCGCGCGTCGCGTGGCCGGCCGGGCCGCCGGGTAGCTCGCGCCAGGCGCGCGCGTTCCCTTCCCGGGCCGATCGCGCCCCCGGCCCTGCGTGCTGGCTCGCTCCCAGTAGGGTAGGCTTCTTGTTCCCGTGGAGGTCTCGGGCCCAGGGCTCTCTCCGCCCATCGTGACTGTTGGCCTTCGACGGAAGGGCGAGGGGCAGGGTGGAGGGAAATCGAACATGTAACATGTCGCGTGAGGGAAAATCGAACTTGTAACATGTCTCGCGCGCGTGCGTGCGTGCGTGCGTGCGTGCGTGCGTGTGCGTGTGCGTGTGCGTGTGCGTGTGTGTGTGTGTGTGTGTGTGTGTGTATGTGTGTGTGTGTGTGTGTGTGTGTATGTGTGTGTGTGTGTGTGTGCGTGTGCGCGGTTGCGTGCGTGCGTGCGTGTTTGCGTGTGTGTGTGTGTGTGTGTGTGTGTTTGTATGTGCGTGTGTGTGTGTGTATGTGTGTGTGTGCGTGTGCGTGTGCGTGTGCTTGTGTGTGGGGGCGTTCCGCCTGGTGCGGCTGCGCAACATGGTGATGTCGAAGGAGTTGGTCTGCGACCGTGGTTCTCACGAGTGAGAATTTCGCTAGACATCCTCAGATGATTGGGATGTTGGGATCGGGCGTCGGACACTTCGATTGTGAGATCGGACCTCGGGTGTCAAGCGTGGCGCGGGAAGACGACTCGCCCGCATTTTCATCGCCGTCGTTGTAGAATTATGTGTTCGTTGTTGCAGCGCAGGTCGTCGCCCGTGAACGTCGACGCTGCGTCGCTGCTGCCGTCGCCGCGGACCGCGATGTTCGGGGGGAATTCCTCGCGGCGCCGAGGGCCCCCCAGGAATGCGGCTGGGGCGCTGGTCTGAAAACCGATGCGCTGCCCCTTTTGCGATGTTTTTTTTGCTGCGGGCTCGTGGGGTAGCTGTGTCTCAATCGACAGGTCGAAGTCATTCGGAGCATGTATGAGCCTTCGGGACATGCCGAAGGAGACATGTGCGATGAGGGGCCGCCCACCCAGAGGTCAAGTGACGACGTGGGCACCTTCTAGTTTAATACACGAGGGTGGCGAATCGAGCGTTGTGCGTTCGCGGGTCCACGCGCGGCCAGGTCGAAGCATGCTAGCCCCCGAATTGGAGCAAGAGCCTTGGGGCGCTCAGAGGAACGGGGCGGGCCTACAAAGTTCACGCGTATTGGGCGACGCAATCGACGTGTTAGACATGTGCTTGAGTTTTTTTTTCCAGTCGGCTATTGATGGGCCTTTGGCGTTTGGCAACGTTCCGGACGCGGGTGAAGCCTGCTGATTCTTCTGTGGACATATCGGATGGCTCCGCCTTTGCGCAGCTGTTTCGACGCAGGGGGGGGGAGGCGGCGCTTCGCGTCGCCTGGGTGGTAACCGCGCGAAAGCGCGTTCACTTGCATTGGTGAGCAGCGCCGCCGGCCAAGTCGGGAGACCCGTCGCAGCAGGCAAGGCCGCGGGCCTGGGCCCCGAGGTCGACGAGAGCGACGCAGGGGCAAGTTGAAGTCGCTGCGCCAGCGGGGCGCGCCACGCCAGGGTGAATTTGGCAACCGCGTGGAGATCCATGGCAATTTCGGCGGCCGCGTCGACCCCGAGACTCGGGCGGCCTTCGCCCACCGCGAAGCGGTCCCAGCGCGCGCGGCTGCGAGGGGCCTCGCGTCTTGGATGAGCGCGCGCCGCTCGGATGGGCGTCGCGAGCCCCGGGCGCGTAGCGGCTGCATGCCTTCATATTTAGGTGGCGTCCTGACAACTTGCGAGTTTGGCCAGTAGGGAGATTTCCTCGCGCCCGGGCGACCACGCAGCAGTGGCAGCTGTGGCGTGGGCAGCGCGGAGGGCGAATCGGCATCCCACGTGCGCCGCGGCGGCGTGGCCCAGGTCTGCAGTGGGCGCAGACGCGCGCCGCTGGGCGGATCCCACGCAGGTGACCGACCGGGCGCGCGGCGCCGTCGACCGCGTGGCGATCGGCGGAGGCCCCGCGTTTGCCGTCGAGGGGAGGAGGAGGAGGAGGAGGAGGAGGAGGAGGAGGAGGAGGAGGAACAAGAGGAGGAGGAGGAGGATGAACAGGAGGAGGGGGACGAGGAGGAAGGGGACGAGGAGGAGGAGGATGATGATGATGATGATGATTATGATGATGATGACGATGATGATGATGATGTTGATGCTGATGATGATGATGAGGAATGACGACGACGACGTCGATGATGATGATGATGACGATGATGGTGGTGGTGGTGATGATGATGATGATGATGATGATGCTGATTCGCTGATGCTGATGATGACGATGCTGATGACGATGATGCTGATTCTGATGCTGATGCTGCTGATGATGATGATGATGGTGGTGGTGGTGGTGGTGATGGTGATGATGATGATCATGATGGTGGTGGTGGTGGTGATCATGATGCTGCTGCTGATGATAATGATGCTGATGCTGCTGATGCTAATGATGATGATGATGATGCTGATGCTGATGATTCTATTATGGATATGATGATGAAGAAGATGATGATGATGCTGATGATGATGATGATGATGATGATGATGATGATGCTGGTGATGATGATGATGCTGATGATGATGATGATGGTGGTGGTGGTGGTGGTGGTGATGGTGTTGATGATGATGATGATGATGATGATGATGAGGAGGAGGAGGAGGAGGAGGAGGAGGAGGAGGAGGAGGAGGCGGAGTAAGAGGAAAAGGGAGAGGAGGAGGAGGAGGAAAAGGAGGACATGTAGGAGGAGCTGACCGTAATGGGATGCCCAAGGGCCGGCGCACAGCATCAATGAATTTCGACATACTGTTGAAGTGCGAAACAGGGTTTGGAAGGTGAAGCCAGGAAACAATACTTGGAACACCCACAACACGATCCCCTGGATTGCGCATCTCGAAAGCTCTTCTTCAGTCGAAGTCATTCAACCAACGCATTCACCCGCTGTTCATCGGAGGGGACTGCCCCGAAGCCGAACAACTCGTACGCACAACAGTGGGTGCTGAGTTCCCTGGGGGCTCAGGCGGGTCACGGCGCATCGGAGCAAGAGGAACAGCGTTCTCGAGCAGGGCCTGCACGGAGCAGGAGGAGGAGGAGGAGGAGGAGGAAGAGAACGAGGAAGAGGAGGAGTAGGAGGATGAGGATGATACTGATGCTGCTGATGATGATGCTGATGATGATGATGATGACGATGATGATGATGCTGATGCTGATGCTGATGATGATGATGATGCTGATGCTGATGCTGATGCTGATGCTGATGCTGATGCTGATGCTGATGCTGATCCTGATGACGCTGATGATGATGATGCTGATGATGATGATGATGATGATGATGATGATGATGATGATGATGATGATGATGATGATGATGATGATGATGATGATGATGATGATGATGATGATGATGATGATGATGATGATGATGATGATGATGATGATGATGATGATGATGATGATGATGATGATGATGATGATGATGATGATGATGATGATGCTGATGATGATGATGATGATGATGATGATGATGATGATGATGATGATGATGATGATGATGATGATGATGATGATGATGATGATGATGATGATGATGATGATGATGATGATGATGATGAGATGATGATGATGATGATGATGATGATGATGTGATGATGATGAGGAGGAGGAGGAGGAGGAGGAGGAGGAGGAGGAGGAGGAGGAGGCGGAGGAGGTGGAGGAGGAACGTGGACATGCCAATGCCAAATAGGTGTATTGTCTCTCTCTCTCTCTCTTTTTTCCTCCTAGTCGTCAGGCGAACATCAGTGGCGGGGCTATTGCGTTTCTCAGCGACGCGAGCCCTTACGTGGAGGGACGCGATAGATCCCGATAGAACGAGTGCGAGACAATGGTGGCGTGACCTGCGGCAGCAGCGCAGAACATGGGACGGGCGAGGAGGGCTGGACGAGCAGAGCAGCGACCAGGAGTAAGCTCTGCCTTTCTCTCTCTCTCTCTCTGTCTTTCTCCCCCCCTCCCTCGGGCGCTGGGCGCGGCGCTGGCAGGCGCCCCGGCCAGACCCGCGCGGAGCCGAAGGGCGCCGCCGCCGGGACGTCGCCGGTCACCGTGGAGGAGGCCGCGGCCGCCGCCCGCGCCCGCCTCCCTCGCGCCAAAAGGGGCCTCCCCGCCCCGAGGCGCCGCAGGGCGGGCCACAGGCTCCGAAGCCAGTGAGCTCTCCCGTGTCTCACCACCCACCAAACCACCCCAACCCACTGGTCCGAAATCTGTTTTCGGCCTGGTCCGAAATCCGGCTTGATCCAGCTTAATATCCCGCTTGATCCGGCTGAATCCCGACTGACCCCGCTCAAGCCCGCTTGCTCCTGCGTAGGCCGCGGCCCACTCCAGCGCAACGGCTCCCAAATGGGGCTCAATCCTTCACCACCCACCAAACTACCCCAACCCAACCCGAAGGCTCAGATTTACCCTCGATTTCCAGTGGTGGGGGGGGGGCCCGGCAACATCGAACAAACACATGTGGAACCCTTACCCCCCGCAACCCGAAATTCGGGTCTTCGGGTTGGGTTGGGGTGGTCTGGTAGGTAGTCAGTGTCCACCGCCCTTGTTGATCCCGGGGCTCCCGAGATGGGCGACGCGAGGAGCACGGGGTCGTCTTCGCCGACAGGGCGCGCAAGCGCGCGCGTAAGGTCGCGCGTGAGCGCCCTCGTCTCCAGCGCAGCGTGCCGCGCTGGCGGCCCGCGTAAGCCGCGGCGTGAGGTTGCCGTGCCATCTCGCGTAAGAGGACCCCTTTCTTTTCGTAGCTCAGATTGGGTCCGAGCAGATGCGGCGCGATGTGTAGTCCGATGTTATCCACGCCAGCGTCGCCGATGCGTCGCCGCCGTTGCCCGTGCATCGCCGATGCATCGGCGAAGCATTGGCGATGTGGCGCGAGCCTCTGACCCTATCTACTCGGACCCCATCTAGGAGGCCTTTTGCTGGGTGGCAATAAAGAGGGGGGGGCGAAACAAAGTGCACCAGTCGTGACTCTTTTTGGTCCCAGGGGGCCCCAGGACTCCCCAAGGTTCATGGCACGGAAGGCGCACCATTCTGCACCCCCCATGTGTATGCCCCCCCCTCTGCGAGCATGTCGAAGAAGAGGAAGAAGACAAATAACAATAACAATAATAATACTTATAATAATACTACTAATACTAAGTTTTAATATTAATACTAATCGCAATACCACCAACACTAATCATAAGAATAAAAAGAGTAACACTACTAATCATAACATCAATAATGATAATACTAATAATGACTACTACTACTACTACTACTACTACTACTACTACTACTACTACTACTACTACTACTACTACTACTACTACTACTACTACTACTACTACTACTACTACTACTACTACTACTACTACTACTACTACTACTACTACTAAAAAAAAACGATGGCACACACACGTACGCTTTCCGAGCTCCGCGTGGATTTCTTGGATCGGTGCTGAGCCCCTCTGGCGCGCGGGAGCTCGCACATGCCCACCGCCCAGGGAGAGCCGCTGCCCCGGGGACCCTCCGA
>CAUYUJ010015666.1:17500-70000 GCA_963575745.1 Prorocentrum cordatum
CCGAAGTCACAGACGCATCCAAAACGCAGGCGCGAGGGCTTCGAGCAGCCCCGCCGCCCCTGAGAACGCCGGAGCCCCTCCGCCTTCCTCCGGGGCGGGCCGCCGAGGGTTTTTTTTTTGGGGACCGGGGGTGACGGCAAGTTCCCGCCGCGTCGACACAGCGGCGGCGGCGGTGCGGGTGTTCAAGGCTGAGTGCCGCCAGGGGCCCCAGAATATCATAGCACGATCCGGCGATCGCAACGCCGCCGATTGCTCAAGGTTGAACGTTACACGGGGTGTCAGAGCCGGACGCCGGAGTCGTCACGTCATGGATCGGACCTGCCGTGCATCAGAGCGTGAATTACCTACCCCGCTTTCGCTTCCAGGCAAAACCAAGCCATGCCACGCGCCTCCTCGTCAAGCGGCCTGACCAGTACAGGCTGCAATTTGGCATCGTTTGGTATCTCTTGGAAGCGAGGGTGGTCAAACGCGAGGTAGGGTTGTTTACCCCCTAGTGCTGGCAGCCTCGATGCCTCGGGCAGAAAAAAGTGGATCCGACTGCGCCGTCACTTGCGCGCAAGATGCCCAGCGTCAGGTGGCGCGTAGGCGCCCTCGTCTCCAAGGTGGTGTGCCGCGCTGGCGGCCCGCGCAAGCTGCGGCGTGAGGTCGCTACGCCATCTCGCGTGAGGCCCATTTCTCGGGCCGGACGAAAGGGGGGCATTGGGAAAGGGGGGGTTACGAAATCTGCTGCATGCAGCTGGCTTCGGCCCCACCGAGGGCCCCATTCCTCGATACATGGCCGCCTCCCGGCGCCGGGAGGCGGCAGGAAAATCAGCTGCGTGAGCTGATTCTCAAACCCCCCCTTTGCTATCCCCCCCTTTCGCCCGGCCCGAATTTCCTCTCTGTCGCTCAGGTGCTTGCGGCAGCCCAGAGCCTCTACGTGGACGGCCTGAGACCGTTCGGCCGCATCCTGCGCAAGCGCATTGCCGAGCGGCTGCTGGCCGCAGGGTGGGGCGTGCAGGATGATGGGCGGCGATGGCGGCGGCGGCGTCGTCGGCGTCGTCGTCGTCTTCGTCGTCGTTGTCGTCGTCGTCTTTGTCGTCGTCGTCACTTGGAGTTTTGAGGTTTTCGGACGCTCTCGTCGGCTTTCGGCGATTTTCCAGTCTCGGGATGCCTTCCATCGGCAGCGCGTCGCCAGAGCGTTCCGGGGGTAGCCGAACCGTCCCGAACGGCCGCCGGAGGGCCGAGTTATGGCCCGAAAACCGTCGTCGTCGTCGTCGTCGTCGTCGTCGTCGTCGTCGTCGTCGTCGTCGTCGTCGTCGTCGTCGTCGTCGTCGTCGCTTGAAGGATTGATTGAGACGCTTCCGTTGGTTTTCGATGGTTGTCCAGCCTCGGGCTGCCTTCCGTCGGCTGCGCCCCGCCAGGAGCGTTGACGGGGTAGCCGAGTCATCCCGAACGGCCGCCAGAGAGCCGAGTGATGGCTCGACACCCCCATTTTCATCGTCGTCGTCGTCGTCGTCGTCGTCATCGTCGTTGTTGTCGTTGTCGTCGTTGCTGAAAGGTTTGAAGTTTTTGACTTTTCGTCGGTGTTCGGCGGTGTTCCAGTTTCGGGATGCCTTTCATCGGTTGCGGCTCGCCGAGGGCGTTCCAGGAGTGCCTGAATCGTATTGAACTGCCGCTGGAGAGCCGAGTTATTGCCCCAAACCGTGGTCCAGGGCTGGACCTAAACGGTGTTTTTGGTGATTCCTTGGGCCGTTTTCGTTTCGACTTCGTTTTGCAGTAAAGGTGGATTCGAGACAAAAGCGAGGGAAGACGAAAACAACACAAAAACGAAAAACACCGTTTAGGTTCAGCCCTGCCGTGGTCATCGTCATCGTCGTCGTCGTCGTCGTCGTCGTCGTTGCTGGAAGGTTTGAGGTTCTCGGACCTCTCGTCGGTGTTCGGCGGTGTTCCAGTCTCGGGATGCCTTTCATCGGTTGCGTCTCGCCGAGGGCGTTCCAAATGTGCCCGAATCGTCCTGAACGGCCGCTGGAGAGCCGAGTTATGACCCCAGACCGTCGTCATCGTCATCGTCGTCGTCGTCGTCGTCGTTGTAGGTGTCGTCGTAGGTGTCGTCGTCGTCGTCGTCGTCGTCGGCGTCGTCGTCGTCGTCGTCGTCGTGGTCGCCGTCGTCGGCGTAATCGTTGTCGTCACCATCGTCGTCGGCGTAATCGCTGTAATCGTCGTCGTCTTTGTCCGTCGTCGTGGTCGTCGTCGTCGGCGTAATCGCGGTAATCGTCGTCGTCGTCGTCGTCGTCGTCGTCGTCGTCGTCGTCGTCGTCGTCTCTGAGTGCTGTTGGCGTTTGCGGGGGTTCTGGTCGCTGCGGCGACGACGCGGCTCGCAGGACCTGCCGGGGTGGGCCTCGGTGGCAGAGGTTGGCCGACATATCGACTGGACGCTGGCGACGGCGGGGCGACGTCGGCGTCGGCGACGGCGACGGTGAAGGCGCCGCCGCCGCCGTCGTCTCGAGGCGTTGTTTTGTCGTGCCCTGGCGCTCTCGACGCCGCGGCCGGGGCAGCTCGGAGCAGCTGCCGCGGCAGCCTCGGCCCACGAGGGGGGCCCGCGGACCGAGTCCTCTGCGCTGGCCCCTTGGCCAGGCGGCGCCCTCGGGATGCCTCTCATCGGTTCGGTGGCGTCTCGCCGAGGGCGTTCCAGGGGCGCCCGAGTCGTCCTGAGCGGCCGCTGGAGCGCCGAGGTATGGCCCCCAAACCGTGGTCATCGTCGTCGTCGTCGTCGTCGTCGTCGTCGTCGTCGTCGTCGTCGTCGTAGGTGTCGTCGTAGGTGTCGTCATCGTCGTTGGCCCCATGGCCAGACGGCGACGCGGTGCGCGGCCCGCCGCCGCCGCCGCCGCCGCCGTCATGCCGCCGCCCGCTCGCGGCGCCGCCGCCGCGGGCCGTCGCCCTCGCCGCCTGCGCGGCGCGGCGTGCAGGACATCGACATGGCCTGCCTGCGCGCCGCCTGCGCGGCGTGCCCCTGGCTCCGGGTCGAGGACCGCGCCTCGGCTGCCGCCGTCCACGTTTGCCGCCCCCCGCCGTATATGTCGCCGCCGCCTCCGCCTGCTCGTCGTCTCTCGGCGGATTCCTGAGTTCTCTTGAGGCTCCTTGGGTGTGCCAAGGGCCTTCAAAAGGTTCCAGCCCTCCGCAGGCATGTTTTTTGGCGCACACGGGCGCTACGTCTGCTGCTCGGGCTATCTTGGACCACTTGGGCTATCTTGGGACCCCCGCGGACCGTCTCGGGACCCTCTTGGCCCGACTCGGGACCCTCTTGGGAGCCTTTTGGGCCGTCCTTGGGCGATCTTGGCTGTCTTGGGGTGATTTGGAAACCGAGAAGAGTGACGGAGAGCAAACCCCGGGGGGGGCAATTATCTGACAACTCGCGCAGCGCATGAGGGGAAGGCGGTGTCGGACAGGACCTGAGGACCCTCCACTCCATGTTTCGGGGCACGATGATGGATTTCTGCTCGTCGTCGTCGTCGTCGTCGTTTTTTTCCTCGTCTGTTGGAGCCTGTACTGTGTCATTTCATCTGCACGGATCCGCCTTTTCAGGATGCTTGGGCCACACCCTGCGGCACCCCCGCGGTGTATGATGCAGGCCATGACCATGTCCGTGTCAGGGGAGGCTCGGGAAAGCGACAAACAACGTTCCAAATTCTGCGGAACCCTGCGACAACCGACAGTCGGCGGCGTGCCCAGGGGGAAGTGAGAGGGGGCATGTCTTCTCAGAGGGCGGAGGGGCTTCTCAGGAGCCCTCGCGCCTTGAGAAGCCGCCTGTGGCTTCGGAGTACTTTGATGTTGAACTTCATTGGTTTTAGATTCGTAGGTTTTTTTTTTCACATTTGGTCGCGGCAACGGGGAGGGCGCGCGTTGCGACGCCAGTCGGGCGTGCTTTCCACTACCAAAGTAGGCTTACAAGACTTCTCAGAAGGCGCGAGGGCTTCTGAGGACCCCCGCCGCCTTTCGAGAAGGCCTGCTCCCTCTCGCTTCTCCCCTGGGGTTCGAGTAGTAGGGAATCGACAACATAATTGATGCACCCCAGAACTGATTCTCTCGCCGAGTCTGCAGACGAAGGCGCAGGATGCCCGTGGATCTGCGGGCAGTCCAATTACGTTCTTGACAGAATCAATCCCCTGGGGTTAAAATCAATGTTGCAGTCGAGCCCCCACTCGAGGGGCCGCCCCCGAGGACACGGAGGGCGGCGACTGGGCGGCGACCTTCGCCGGCTTCCCAGACACCTTCGTCGACATCTACAGCCCCGAGGCAGGGGCCGACCCAAACGGTGATCTGGCGACTCCGTGGGCCGCTCTCGCTTCGATCTCGCCTTTGCAGAGCGGAAGGCGGATGGAAAAGACGAGGCGAGGCAGGGAAACCGAGCGAAAACGAAGAGCACTGCGTTGGTCGAACCCTGCCCCGAGGACCCGTACCCGGCAGAGCTGTGGCAGAGCGCTGCGGCGTACTTCGAGTCTCTGGACGACGAGCACATGGCCCTCGGGAGGAGGAGAACGTACCCACACCGCCGCCCTTCGCCTTTTTTCCCCTTTTTGGGCCTCCTGGGAGGCCTTCGTCGCCACTGCCGGATTCGCCTCGAGGTTCTGGTCAGAGCGCACCCCGGGAGAGGTACGGAGAGTAGCGGTATCGGTACCCTTTGATTTCTCCAGGTTCTGCCCGGCGGCCGCTACTCGTGCGCCCAGGAGCTTCTGTCGCGCGGCTTGGGCTTCTTGTCGGGCTACTCCTTGGGGCAGGTCCCCTGGGCGGTTGGCGATCAGCTAAGAGGCCGCTGTCTTATTCCAGGGGATAACGGGCGTCATGGGGCGAGGGGAATTCTAGGCCTCCTAGATGGGGTCCGAGTAGATGGGGTCGGAGGTTCGCGCCGCGTCGCCGATGCATCGCCAATACGCCGCCGACGTCACCGATGCATCGATGATGCGTCCCCGATGCATCGCCGATGCATCGCCGATTCGGTATGTTCTTCCGACCCCATCTACTCGGACCCCATCCAGGAGGCGTCTGGAAATGGGGGATCCGGGATTGTAGCGTCACGGTTTGCCCCCCTGCGGGGGGTCTGGGAAGGCCTGCTTTATGTGTCACTTCCACACAGGGGCGCCGGCGCGAACCGCTATGCCTCCCGGGGGGCGGGGCGGCCGACAACGACCGTTGCCGCCAGGGGTCGAACAGTAGGCTTCCGACTCTCGCAGGGGCTGTAATGGGCCCGGCACCAACCTTTGGGCAATGCATCGACCCCAATCCCTGAGTTCCCCCTGAAAAAACTTGGCCGCTCAGGAAATCACCACCCTATCGAGGATGGGCGCCTCTAGCGCGCTCCGAGCGCCAAGGGGGGTGGGGGGTCCTGCGCCGATCTGGGGAGGAAGCCCTCCGACAGTTTTCTTGTTGGTAACATTGTAACATCCATCGTTTTTTCAGGATGGACAGGATGGAACTCCTGGGAGGCTACCTTCAGCATCGGCGCTGGCAGATCCGAGGCCGAAGCTCTAGGCCTCCAGCTGGGGGGAAGCCCTCTGACAGTTTTGTTGTTGGTAGCACTGTAACATTCGGGGGTGGACAGACCTCCTGCCCTGACACGTCGATTGGTGAATCGGCCGTCTTCGGTTCGCGAGGGGGCGTCGCGGCCGTCGTTTTTGCGGGTCCAGGTCCATCGGTTTCGGTCCCAGGCCGTTTTCACTAAGGAGAGGTCTACTAAAGGGAGGTTTGTCCAGCGCCGAAACATCGTTTTTCAGGATGGACGGGATGGAACTCCCTGGAGGCTGACTTTAGCATCGGCGCTGGCAGATCCGAGGCCGAAGCTCTAGGCCTCCCAGAGGGGATCGGGGCAGATGGGGTTCGAGGATCGCGCCGCATCGCCGATGCATCGCCGATGCATCGGCAATGCGGCTCGATGCCGAGCCTGATTTTCTCCACGTCGACCTCGCCGATGCATCGCCGACGTCGCCGATGCATCTGTGATACATCGGCAATGCGGTTGAATCCTCCGACCCCCTCTGCTCTGACCCCTATCTAAGAGGCCTCTTGAAACGTGGTCTCATCCGCCATAGTCTACGTTAATTCCGTTTGATCCCAGCCAATCGGGCTCAATGGGGTTGAACCCTGGGCTCAGTTGGGTTTGATCTGGCTTCATGGTCCCTTGATTCATTGGCTCACGCCGCACCGCCGACCCCTCGGGGCGGCAGGAAGTGTGGAAAACTGAATTTATGGAACGCGCGCGGTCTTTGGGGAATTTTGGGCTTTCAGCTTCTTTAGATTTCGTCGGGGCGGTTGGCGGATCGCGGCTCTGCTCTTGGGCTTTTCTGGGCTTATCTTGGGCTTTTCTGGGCTTAGTTTGGCTTGATTTGGTTTCATGGTCCATTGATTTGGTTCATCTCTCTTGCGAAGGCCTCCCAGCATGAGACCGTTATTTAATCGCTCATTCCGCCGGCCCTGGAGCGCTATTTGGGGCCTCTTTGGGCCGTCTTGGGGGCTTCTTGGGGGCTTCTTGGGAGCGTCTTGGGGCCTCTTGGGGGGCTCTTGGGGGCCCCTTGGGGCGGGGGGGGGGTAGTCGTTGGCGGCCCCCCCCTCGGAGGCCACGATCCTCGTGAGGGGTGGCGAAAATAGCCTCCCCCCTGGGGATCGCCCGGGGGTCAGCCGGGGATCGGCCGGGGTACTTTTCGTCCGGGGCCCCCCAGGGGCCGCCCCGCGCGCGCGAACTAGAGTATTGTCAAGTAGTTACCAGAGATCTTGGCACGCCTCTGGCCCGTTGGGCCGGCGAATTTTTGCCCCCTGGCAGCGACGAGCGTGACCGAGGGGGGGGAGGCGCGCCGTCTGGGAATGCTTAGGAGCGGCCACTTTCCACACGGCGCCAGCGCGACGCGTGACCCAGCGGGGGAGGAGGGGGGTGCAGGGCTGGTCACGAGAGTTATCGCGAATCAGACAGACACGACCTCCACCCTTGAAGGCTTCTTTTCCTACAGAGGTCGGGTGTCCCCTTTGTGAACTGCAACCGTCCAGCTTTCGCGCCGCAGACCGCTGGAAGCTGCCAAAAGACCGCCAGAAACTCCCAGAAAAAAAAAAACCATCGGCGATCGCCGAAGACGGAGCAGAGGTTCATGTTACTCCCATCGTACTTACGGACCACATCCCAGAAACAATTTCGAGTACCCAGAGAAGTGTCGAAACAGTGTCGAACAAGCGTCGCCTCGCAGGGACCGACGCGTGAAAACCTTCAAAGTTTGGTACTTTCTTGGTGCTCGAAAATCCTTTCTGGTGATCAAGGCTAAAGTAGGCTGGAGCATCACGAGCAGAGGTGAGCCACGTGGTACAGCTGGCCATCTCCCAGAAGCGGCTGCTGGGCTACCTCAACGGCGCCGTGGTGCCCTACGGGCGCTCGGGCTCCCGGGCGAAGGACTCCTGCCGCGGCGCCCGGGCCGCCGCCTTCTTGCAGCGGCGGGTGGGGGGGGGAGGGCTGGGGGGAGGGATTGGTCAGCGGGGAGGGATGGGAGGAGGAGGAGGAGGAGGAGGAGGAGGAGGAGGAGGAGGAGGAGGAGGAGGAGGTGGAGGAGGAGGAGGATGAGGATGAAGATGAGGATGAGGAGGAGGAGGAGGAGGAGGAGGAGGAGGAGGAGGAGGAGGAGGCGCAAGCAGGGCTGCAGGCGCGCGGGTCGGCGACGGGGGGTCCCGTTCCCGTGCGGTGCCGGCGCGTGCCGGCCGGCAGTTCGGGCGGCATGGGCTTCGTGTTTCGGAGGGTGCCTTCCCCGATGCGTGGACCTGGCGCCCACGCGCCAGAGCCACGGATTCCTGACCCATGTCTTCGTGCGCCCGAGGGGGCATGGCGCCGGAGAAGAGCAGAAATTGTACAGGCACGAGCTCTCGGCGACGGTGTCGACGACGGCGAGGATGAGGGCGAGAATGGCGGCGATGGCGGCGATGGCGGCGATGACAACGGCGGCGGCGCAACTGCCTTGCGTTGCATCTTTTGGGGACCTCGCCTGTCTCCAAAATTGGTGTCTTCTCTTGTGCCCGACGCGGGTTCGACACGGACTCGACACGGATCCGACGAGTCCGACGTGGATTCAACACGGATTCGAAGCCGAAAGGGCCGCGACGGGACAGGCGAGGTCCCCCGAGGATGCAACGTAAACGGCGGCGTCGCAACTGTCGACGACGGCCATGACGGCGGCGGCGACGGCGACGGCGACCACGATGCCGACCGGCGGCCATGAACCGGCGACGGCCGCGGCGATGACGGCGACGACGGCGGAGACGACGACGACGACGACGACGACGACGACGACGACGACGACGACGGCGACTACGGCGAGGACGACGGCGAGGACGGCGACGACGACGACGACGACGACGACGACGACGACGAGGACGACGAGGGCGACGACGGCGGCGGCGGCTGCGACTGGCGGCCACAGGGCGGCGATGTGCGCCCGCCCACAGGACCAGTGCGCCGCGTGCCAGAGGCCCCTTGCCGTGGCGCCGTGCGCTTCCGGGGACGAGGCGAGGGCTCGGCCCGAGCGGGTGTTTTGGCGAGCTCGTGGGCCTCTCTCGTTGAGGCTTACGTCGGGCCTGTCCCTCGACAGGAGGGATAGCCAAGAATAGTCGGAGAATAGTCAGGTGACTACTTTTTGAATGTTTTGTTGCTGTTCTGTCGCATTTTTAAAGTATGTTCTTATTTTTCGTCCAAAATCCTCCTGTCGGGGGACACGCCCGACTTCAGTTTAGGCTCATGATGCTCCAGCCTACTTTAGCCTAGACCACCAGGAAGAGTTTTGAGCACCAAGAAAGTACCGAACTCTGAGGGTTCTTATGTGTCGGGCCCTGGGGGGCGACTCTCGTTCGAGACTGTTTCGACATTTAGAGGGGGGTGCTCGACATTATTTCTGGGATGTGGTTCTTAAGTACGATGGGAGCAACATGCGCTTAGGCTTGGTTCTTCGGCGGCGGGCGAGGGGGGGAAACGAGAAGGAGAGGGCCTCCTCAGAAGGCCGTGGGGCTCCTCAGACGCCCTCGCGCCTTCAGAGGAGTTTTTGTTTGACTTCGTGGGTGGCTTAGGAAACTTCTCCGAAGGCTGGGGGACTTGGAAGCCTTCTGAGAAGGCCCGCACCTCCTCACTTTCCTCCCGAGCGCGCCGGCTAAGTGTGGCGAGTTCGTGTGGCGAGTTCGTGGGCCTCGTTTAGGCTTCGTTCTTCAGCAGATACGGAACGAAGACAGAACGGAGGAAATCGAAGAACACCACTGGCAGAAACATAAGCTTTTGGTGCTCCGCGCGGGTTTCTTCGATCGGCGCCTGCCCCCCCCCCACCCCCGGCGCCGCCACTGGCGATGTTCACACGCCGGTCTTTCAAAGTAGGTACTCCAAATCCCTTATCAATCGACCCCCTCTACAAATCCGGACCCCCCTCCAAATGCGACCTAATATTATGGACCCCCACTCTTCGACGGGGCGCCTTCATAAACTGGACCCCTAAGCTCCAATCCAACGAAAGCGCCCTAGTAAACCGGACCCCCCAGTTACGAAAAAGGCGCCTTGCAAACCGGACCTGGGGGACGATTACTGAAGGATTTGGAGTGTTTTCGGATTTCCAGATCACAATCTACTTTAGACCCCTTCCTGCTTAGTGTTCGCCTCTTCCCTCCTCTTCAGGGGGCGGGCGGAAGCACCGTCTAGTTACTTCCAGCGCCTTCCGACCTCACGGTTCTACCTACCTCTTCTGACCGACGGGTAGGCTTCGCTCTGCAGCAGAGACGGATCTAGGCCTCCCAGATGGGGTTCGAGAAGATGGGGTCGGAGGATCGGGCTGCATCGGCGATGCATCGGCGATGCATCGGCGATGCGGCTCGATGTGGAGGCTGATTTTCTCCACGCCGACGTCGCCGATGCATCGCCGACGTCGAAGATGCATCGCCGATGATTGCCGATGCATCGCCGATGCAGTGGCGATGCGGCTCGATCCTCCGACCACGTCTACTCCGACCCCATGTAGGAGGCCTCTAGTTTTGGTGAGTTCGTGGGCTGTTCTTGTTAAGGCTTCGTTCTGCAGCAGAGACATAATGAAGACAGGACGGAGGACATCTAAGAAGAACACCGGCAGAAACATACATTTTCGGCGCTCCGCGCGGATTTCTTGGATCGGCTCTTGGGCCCCCCCCTGCGGCGCCTCCGGCGTCGCCCCTGGCGCGCTCCGCGCGCCAGGGAGGGGGGTCCAGCGCATATCCAAGAAATCCGCGCAGAGCGCCACAAGTTTCTCTTTGTGCCGCTCATTCTTTTTCTTCTTCTTCTGTAAACGGTGTTTTGGCGAGTTCCTGGGCCGCTCTCGTTCAGGCCTCGTTCTGCAGCAGAGACGGAGGGAAGACAGTGATGGGCCTGTTTTCCACCACCACCACCATAAGTTGGAGGACCAACTTATGGTGGTGGTGTTTTGGAAAACAGACCCATCAGACAGAACGGAGGAGAACGCGAGGACGGAGCCAGGGCGAAAAGCACACCGCTCGGGTCGGGCCCTGGACGAGGCGAGGCTGGTGGAGTGGGAGGAGCTTCGCCGGTGCATGCAGGAGCCGCGCGCGGGGGAGGCGGGCAGCTATGTTTTAAGTAGGCTCTACTGGAGGAGTATATACAAGAACAGTGCAAACATAGTCGGGGGACGATCTTCCGATCATTTTGTTCGACAAGTCCAGAATATTATTTTGGACTATTTTTCATTGTCCTTCCCCAGTCCGCCTGTAGGAGGACATGCCCGACCTAACGCTATATGCACGTGCAGTGCGCCCAGGCCCTCCGGCGTCGTCAGTGTTGTGGCGCCCGTGGTGGTCGGCCTCGGGCCCCGGCCAGGGCCATGGCGAGCGCTTCCGGGACAGAGAGCTCAAGCAGTGGCGAAGCATCCTGGCTTGCCTATAGGCCCCTATAGGGAGCCGATACGTTTCAAGGAGATTTCGTATCGCACCGGCTGTGCGTCCTCAGCGGGCCGTTTCATTTCCAACATGCATCTATGATTTGCCAGGAGAAAAAAAGAAATTACCCTGGCGACGTAATTACCCAACCCTTGCGCACTGCGGGGCATGAGTAGCTCGGGCGATTTCATCAGGGGGTGATGACGAGACGTGGACGTATGTATTTCTGCGATCAGCATTTGGGAGGTCCTATTTGAGTCCGCCGCGGGGCCCCACGATGATGGCCCCCCTAGCAGGCCTCGAAAGTGGCGACAGGTTCGCATATCGCAGCCCCCCAGGGATGGCGAGGTCTAGTTTGAATCTGCGTAGGACGTTACTATGCTGGAACCCCTGGCAGGCTTCGAAAGTGGCGACAGTTTCACAGATCGCAGCCCCCCAGGGATGGCGAGGTCTCTTTTGAATCTGCGTAGGACGTTACAGTGCTGGACCCCCAGCAGGCCTCGAAAGTGGCGACAGTTCCACAGATCGCGGCCCCCCCAGTGATGGCGAGGTCTAATTTGAATCTGTGAACGACGTCACAGTGCTGGACCCCCCAGCAGGCCTCGAAAGTGGCGACAGTTCCATTGATCGCAGCCCCCCAGGGATGGCGAGGTCTGATTTGAATCTGCGAAGGACGTCACAGTGCTGGACCCCCCAGCAGGCCTCGAACGTGGCGACAGTTCCACAGATCGCAGCCCCCCCAGGGATGGCGAGGTCTAGTTTGAATCTGCGAGAGACGTCACTGTGCTGGACCCCCAGCAGGCCTCGAAAGTGGCGACAGTTTCACAGATCGCAGCCCCCCAGGGATGGCGAGGTCTAGTTTGAAGCTGCGTAGGACGTCTCTGTGTTGGACCCCCCCAGCAGGCCTCGAAAGTGGCGACAGTTTCACAGATCGTAGCCCCCCAGAAATGGCGAGGTCCGATTTGAATCTGCGTAGGACGTTACTGAGCTGGACCCCCCAGCAGGCCTCGAAAGCGGCGACAGTTCCACAGATCGCAGCCCCCCCAGGGATGGCGAGGTCTAGTTTGAATCTGCGAAGGACGTCGCAGTGCTGGAGCCCCCAGCAGGCCTCGAAAGCGGCGACAGTTTCACATATCGCAGCCTCCCAGGGATGGCGAGGTCTAGTTTAAATCTGCGTAGGACGTTTCTGTGTTGGATCCCCCAGCAGCCATCGACAGTGGCGACAGTTTCACATATCGTAGCCCCCCAAGGATGGCGAGGTTTGATTTGAATCTGCGTAGGATGTGACTGTGCTGGACCCCCCAGCAGCCCTCGAAAGTGGCGACGGTTTCACATATCGCAGCCCCATTGCAAAACAGGAGGAGGCGGGAGGGAGGCGGGAGGGAGGGAGGGAAGGAAGGACGGAAACCCCATTGCACTATTCAAAACGAATGCCCAGCCAAGGAGGGTTGGGAATGGATCTAATAACCTTTTGTGGTCTGCGCGGAATGCTCTGGGAACATTTACGGCTGAGACCGTCTTGTCTTAACACATCGGCTGTTTGCTCTAATCGTATGATTTCTGGTCTAGGATGTTGGAGTTCTACGAACATGTCGTGGTGGACGATGCCCGTAGAACACGTTTTGGAGTTCCGCGAACATGTCGTGGTGGGCCTGTAGGGATGCCGGGCCGGCTGGCCTCGGCTCAACGAGCGCAGCCTCTGCACGGGGGACGGGGTGAAGGCCTTCCTTCAAGACATGATCCTTTCGGAAGCCCGGGTGCACGCCCCAGAGGCCCAGCAACTGCCCCACGCGTTTAGTGAGATTCCAGGATCTCCTTCTCGAAGCTCGGTCCTCGCACTTTGAGCCCCGATCTTCGATGGGCGCCTTTCCTTGCTACATGGGCGCCTTCGGCGCCGTGGGGCGCCGGGATAGCCGGCCACGTGAGCGCGCTCGCCAGCCCTGGCTCGTCTTCCAGGACCTCCCCGAGCGACCAACGAGTCCGGTCAGATTCGCGCCTTCTTCCGCGCCATGCCCCAGCGGACGCGGGCGGGCTCCCTCGACACCGCCGGGTGCTCGCGCGCCTCTCTGTGGGCTGTGCACTGGCAGCCCCTGGCCCCTGGCATCCCGTGGCGGCGCCTCTGGCGCCGCCCCTGGCACGCTCCGCGCGCCGGGGGGGGCCGGGGAGGGCTCGGCGCCGACCCAAGCTAGCAACAAACACTCAGGAGGGGGAAAAGCACAGACACAATGAACCGTCCACTCCCAGGAAAATATGGGCAAGTATGGGCAGTGGGGGGGAAGACAAAAACCCTGAAAATATGGGAAAATATGGGGAATGATTTTATTTGTTTGTGTATTTATTTGTCTGTCCTGGGGCCCCTTCAAAAATTAGCCTGGCGAAGGACCCAACCATATGCAGTTGAGAGTACCGCAATTGTGAATATCTTCTTCGGTGGCGCTCCCTATGGGGCCACGAGCCGTATGAGGGGTGTGCCGAAATGCGTGGCAGTGTACACAACACGAACGAAGACGATAGGTCCGAATATGAAAGCTTGAGCGCGTGCGAGTCGGATCGCGAGCGAGTCTGATTATGAATGAATCTGCGCGCGATTGATTCTATTCGCATGAATGCGTGCATGGATACGCCCAGTGTAAATGTATGTATACGACTGTGAACAGTTTGGGTCTGCGTGACTCTCGGTACTCGTGACTCTGAGCGTCGCCTCTGCAGGGGGCTTCCCTGGGAACCCCGACGGCAGCGCCCGCGCGCCGCGACGCCCATGTCGGCACGCCACACACCAGGTGTGCGGGACGCATGCGGACGGCAGCACTGGGGCCTTCGGTGGAGCTCCCTGTGGGGCCACGAAACGTGTGAGGGGTGTGCCGAAATGGGTGTGCGGGACGCATGCGGACGGCAGCCATGGGGCCTTCGGTGGAGCTCCCTATGGGGCCACGAAACGTGTGAGGGGTGTGCCGAAATGGGTGTGCGGGACGCATGCGGACGGCAGCACTGGGGCCTTCGGTGGAGCTCCCTGTGGGGCCACGAAACGTGTGAGGGGTGTGCCGAAATGGGTGTGCGGGACGCATGAGGGGTGTGCCGAAATGGGTGTGCGGGACGCATGCGGACGGCAGCACTGGGGCCTTCGGTGGAGCTCCCTGTGGGGCCACGAAACGTGTGAGGGGTGTGCCGAAATGGGTGTGCGGGACGCATGCGGACGGCAGCCATGGGGCCTTCGGTGGAGCTCCCTATGGGGCCACGAAACGTGTGAGGGGTGTGCCGAAATGGGTGTGCGGGACGCATGCGGACGGCAGCACTGGGGCCTTCGGTGGAGCTCCCTATGGGGCCACGAAACGTGTGAGGGGTGTGCCGAAATGGGTGTGCGGGACGCATGCGGACGGCAGCCATGGGGCCTTCGGTGGAGCTCCCTATGGGGCCACGAAACGTGTGAGGGGTGTGCCGAAATGGGTGTGCGGGACGCATGCGGACGGCAGCACTGGGGCCTTCGGTGGAGCTCCCTGTGGGGCCACGAAACGTGTGAGGGGTGTGCCGGAATGGGTGTGCGGGACGCATGCGGACGGCAGCCATGGGGCCTTCGGTGGAGCTCCCTATGGGGCCACGAAACGTGTGAGGGGTGTGCCGAAATGGGTGTGCGGGACGCATGCGGACGGCAGCACTGGGGCCTTCGGTGGAGCTCCCTGTGGGGCCACGAAACGTGTGAGGGGTGTGCCGAAATGGGTGTGCGGGACGCATGCGGACGGCAGCCACTGGGGCCTTCGGTGGAGCTCCCTATGGGGCCACGAAACGTGTGAGGGGTGTGCCGAAATGGGTGTGCGGGACGCATGCGGACGGCAGCACTGGGGCCTTCGGTGGAGCTCCCTGTGGGGCCACGAAACGTGTGAGGGGTGTGCCGAAATGGGTGTGCGGGACGCATGCGGACGGCAGCCATGGGGCCTTCGGTGGAGCTCCCTATGGGGCCACGAAACGTGTGAGGGGTGTGCCGAAATGGGTGTGCGGGACGCATGCGGACGGCAGCACTGGGGCCTTCGGTGGAGCTCCCTGTGGGGCCACGAAACGTGTGAGGGGTGTGCCGAAATGGGTGTGCGGGACGCATGCGGACGGCAGCCATGGGGCCTTCGGTGGAGCTCCCTATGGGGCCACGAAGCGTGTGAGGGGTGTGCCGAAATGGGTGTGCGGGACGCATGCGGACGGCATCAAAGGAGAGGAGAGAGGAGGAGAGGAGGTGGGACGCGGGGCGCTGTCTCTTCAAAACGAGGACCCAACACCACAGGATGGTTGGGAACAACAAGCATGTGGCTGCGGTCTCGGCTCCCGCCCACCCGCCCTGAGGCACGACGCCCAGGGAGTCTCGGCGCGCCGTCCTCTCTGAAGGCCCGGTTGGCGGTTGGTACCTACCTCTCCGAGTCCTGGGTCTATCTTTGGAGGCGGCCCCGCCTCGTGAAGGCACCGTGGGAAGGACGCCCCTCTCCCTTGGCTGGCTCGGGGCAACAAAAAAACCTCCGACGCCGATGTTACTTTCGTGTTTCTCCCCTCCACCAGCGGAGCGCGCGCGGCTCCAGGGCGCTCGTCTCGCGCCGCTCGTCCCCTCTCCGGCTCCCCTCTCGGGGGCAACTTTGAGGGGGGGGCGAATCGGCTCAGGGGGGTGGGGGGGGGGGCATCGACCAGGGCTGGACCTGAGCGCTGCTTCTCTGGACTCTGGCCGTGCTTTGTTTTTCGCTTTGGGAGGGAGATACAGGAAACCAGGCAGAGCAAGACGAAAAACAAAGCGAAAACCGAGCGAGACACAACGTTTAGGTCCAGCCGCTGACTCCCGATCGCTCATTGATCGCCGACAGGGGCCCGGTCACCCGCCCAGCCCAGGAGCGTGCGGCTTTCGTTGTCGGGGGCCTATTGCCGCTCTGGCATCGGCGACGTGTCGTGGCTTCCGGGTCACTGTTCCCCCCCCTAGTGTTGCCAGGGCGCGATGGGGACAACGGTGCAAATTCGTCAGCTTCTTGCGTGCTGGCGGACATGATGTGCAAGGTGGCAATTGTCGGAAACTGGAGCATCTACATTACCAGTGGCGGGCGGTTTTTCAATCCCAGGACTTTCTTTGAGGGGCGGGGACGACGTCGGCGTGGTGTGGTGTGTACATGTTTCCCTGTTTTCCCGTGGAAGCAACAAAACATGTATACACCAGGATGCCGTATACACCATAATTCGTTTTCTTATGCGAATCTCAGTGCGGGACCGGAATAAAAAACATCGGTGTACAAAGTTCGGTTCCTTAACTTGGGCCGCCTGCGCTGGCAGTTCCCCGCTCTGTGGATGCCCCCGAAGACAGGCCCCTGATTACCAGCCTCGAACGTATCCCTATCCCTAAGATTGACACGCTAAAAGGAGATGACAATCTCAGGGATACACCCTCAGAAACTCGGGGAATCCCTAAGATCGCCATCGTGATGAGGCGATGCCCGACATAGGGGTAGGGATATGTTCCAGGCCGGTAACCTGAAGCACAAGCTCTGCTTCACTGCGGTGTCGACACCCACGCCCCGGCCAGGGCCAGGCTCTACCCTTCAGTCGGGCCTGCCCCTCTACAGGAGGAATATTCAAAAACAGTAAAAAATAGCCTGGGGACGTTTTTGTTGATTAACATTTTCGATGATTTTAGGGTATGTTTGGGCTACTTTTCATTCTTCGTCCAAAATCCCCGTGTGGGGGGGCAGGCCCGACTCAACTCTTACCCGCACATGTGGAGGCCTCTAGAATGGGGTCCGAGTAGATAGGGTCGGAGGGTCGCGCCGCATCGGCAATGCATCGGCGATGCATCGGCGGTGCTGCAGCGATGCATCGCGACGTCGGCATGGAGAACGTCGGGCTCCTCATCGAGCCGCATCGGCGATGCATCGGCGATGCGGCGAGATCCCCCGGCCCCTATCTGCTCGGGCCGCATGAGGTAGGCCTGGGTCATGGGCGCTTGCTTGACTGCCGTGCCTGCGTGCCCGCCAGCCTGCCTGGTCCCCTACAGCGGAGACCCGTGCCAAGAAACACCATGCTCGCCTCTTGCTTGGCATCGCTCGGACGTGTGTATTTTTCCTTCGGCGAGGACCATCGAGGAGCATCCTTGGTCATTTGGCGAAAAAACCACGTACGAAACCGAACAATGCACGGGAAATGGACGTCCGTGCGATGGCAAGCTTGGGCTTCGATGGTTTATTGCTGCGGAGAGAGCGCGACGCTCCCGCACCACAAGCCAGTGGACGCCCTGGGGCCTCGGGCCCCCCCACCGCGGAGGAGGAGGAGGAGGAGGAGGAACACGAGGAACAGGATGAGGAGGAGGAACAGGATGAGGAGGAGGAGGAGGAGGAGGAGGAGGAGGAGGAGGAGGAGGAGGAGGAGGAAGGGGACGACTAACCATACGCATGCGAAGAAGATTCTGACACATACTGCTAAGGACCATAGGGGGGGAGGAGGTCTTGTGGGAGGCTCCTCGTGGACTGGCCTCCGCCGCACCCTCGCCCCTCGCTCTCCCGCGCACCGCTTCCCCACCAGGAGCTCATGCTCCGCGTGCCCGCCGGTGGCTCCATGCCGCTCTCCAACGTCAAGCGCCTCTTCCGGTCGCCGGCCCTCCGCCTCCGCTGGCCGCCCCCGCGGGCCGCCGGGGATCGGCCCGGGGTCAGGTCGGGCACGTCCCTCTGCAGGGGGGACGTTCAAAAGCAGTCAAGGAATACAGTCAGGGGGTGATGTTTGGACCATGTTGGAGCCTTTGTTGGGAGTGTTTCCGGATCATTTTGTGGTTTTCGCTTGAAGTCTGCCTGTAGGGGGCGGCGACCACCAGCGGCGAGGAGGGCGAGGAGGACGAGTCGGCGTCACCCCAACAAATTGATACTATGTGTGCGTTGCCCCCCGAGGGGCGACGCGCGTACCGAGACATCTTATGCTACGGGCGTTCTGGCGGGCGCTTTTTTCTGGCCACACCGCTCGGGACACGATCTACTACAGGATGGGCATACTATATGTCCGCGTCGGACGCGCGCCTCCGAGGATGTCCTCCTGCGTCCCAACGAGGACGACGACCGCAGGATGACGAAGGTGACGACCAGGACGACGAGGACGACGGCGGCGGCGGCGGCTGCGGCGACGACCGACGGGGTCAAGGTGGGGGCGATCGAGTCTTCTTCTTGGACGGCTTGTGGATCTTCGCTGGGCACCTCCCGGGAGCACCCGAGCTCCGGCGGAGGTCGCTCGGAAGACTGGCCAGGGAGGGGCCCGGCATGGGCCCCAGGGGCCGCGCTGGGGCGTTCTGGTCGGGCGGAGGCGTCGGCCCAGGCTTGCCATCCCTGCAGAGATACCGCGGCGGCAAGTGCCTCTCTCGGGGAAGCGTAGGACTCGAGTTCGCTGGGACTCGAGTTCGCTGGGACTCGGGTTCGCTGGGACTCGGGTTCGCTGGGTCTCGAGTTCGCTGGGACTCGGGTTCGACGGTCTAGTAATTCGTTTTGGCGGCACAAGCTTCGCGGGATGTTTGCAGCGGGAGTTCGCGTCAAACCTCAGAGAGGGTCTCGTCAGTCGAAGAAGAAAAACGGCATACACATACACTCTTGGCGCTCCGCGCGGATTTCTTGGATCTGCGGTGGCCCCCGCGTCGGCGCCTCCGGCGCCGCCCCTGGCGCGCTCCGCGCGCCAGGGAGAGGGATCCAGCGCAGATCCTAGAAATCCGCGCGGAGCGCCAAGAGTTTACGTTTATGGCGTTTTTTCTTATTTTTCTTCTACTCTTGACGTCCGCTAGAACCCGTTCTTCGCGCCCGAGGGGCCACCAGAAAGCGGCCCAGGATGCGCACGCTGCCCTTATGGAGAGCGCCCTGGACGCGTCGGGGCCACGCCTCGAGACAGGCACGGCCTTGCAGTTCCTTGGTGTCGCTCGGACGTGAGCACTTTCTCTCGGGCGCGGCCGCGGCTGTCCACGCGGGGGCCGGTCGCGCCATCGGGCCCGTTGCCGCCGCGCTGCGCAGCATGCGCGAGCTGGGGCTCGGAGGCGACGACGAGGAGTGCTGGAGCGGCGTGCCGACGGCGCCTGGCTGCTGGCGCCCCGCTGACTGGCCGCGGAGAGCAACCGAGCGCGTCGCCCTCGCGGCGTGGGCCCGTGCCGAATGCCGCAAGGTCGCGGTCCGCCGGCCGTGCTACGCCCACCTGGCCGACGGCGTGGACCGCTGGGCGTCGCGACGTTTGCTCGAGGCCGACGCCGCCGGAGCGCTGCGCAGCGTCCTATGTGGCAGCGTGGTCACGGAATCCGTCGCGACGAGGTGGAACGGTCGCTCGGCGACTTGCCCGCACTGCGGCCGCGCCCCGGAGGACCGCGATCACCGCTTCTGGGCGTGTCCAGCGTGGGAGGGCAAGCGGCGCGCGGCGTTGGCCGCCGCCTTCACCTCCTCGGGCGCTTTGTCCCCCGAGGTAGCAGCCTTTCGCCAGGAGCTGCCCGTTGGGGTCGCCACCACGGGGGCACTGGCCATGCCGCCACGCCTTGCTGCCCTCGCCGACGCCGCAAGCAACGAGGATCCGAGTTTCCCGCCGCAGGCCGAAATGCAGCCCACCGCACCCCGCCGCACTGTCTGGAGTGACGGCGCCTGCATCCATCCGACGGACCCCCTGCTGGCGCGCGCGGCGTGGGGTCTACGCTACGCAGGCTCCAGCGAGCCCAACCTCGGCGACCCGGTTGACGGGGTGCAGACTGCCCGGCTCGCCGAAGTGGCGGCTGTGGTCGCGGCCGCTTGCGCTGTCGGCGACTCCGTCGACCTTGCCTCTGACGGCAAGTACGTCGTTCGGTCCTGCGCGCAGGTCGCGGCCGGCGCGGACGCGCGGGAGTAGGAGCACGCCGACCCCTGGCAGCAGGCGGAGGAGGCCATCCGCAGCGGAAGGCTGAGGGCCCGCTGGGTCCCCGCGCACCTGACGGCAGCGGAGGCCCCCGAGCGCTGGATGGACGAGCGGGACCGCCTTGGCAACGCGGCGGCCGACGCCAACGCTGGCGCGGCCGCCGCGCAGCGGGCCCCGCCTCAGGCAGCGGTGGCAGCGCGCCGACGGGAGCTCGAGCAGCTGGAGGCAGCGCGACGCGTGCTCGCAACCATGCAGCTGGCTGCCATGGCAGCGGCGCCGCCCGCCGCCCGCCGCCGGCCGCGCGACTGGCGCAGCGTGTGCCGCGGGGGCTCGCCGCCTTCTTCGCAGGGCGGTCGTGGCTGCCGCACGCCCTCTCGCAGGGGCCGGGCCACGCCACCTGTCTCCGGTGCGGTGCCAGCGCAGCGGCGCCGGCGGAGGCGCACGGGAGTGCGTTCCCAGGGTGGAGAGAACAACTGCCGGCGCGGGGGCTAGCCCTGCTCTTGCTGCGCTGGGGGCAGCGTTTCCGAATCCGCGGCGGTGGCGGCGCGGCGTATCGCGCAGCCCCCCAAGATGCCCGACTGAATCGGGCGCCTCTTCGGGGCGCTTGCGGTAACGCTTGTCGCCCGACCCTGCTCGTCAAAGCACTTTTCTCGGCGGGGATCATTGTGGAGCATCCTGGATCATCTTGCGAAAAAAAAAAAACACGCACTACATCGAAAAAAAAACACAGGGCATGGACGTCCGAGCGATGGCCAGGTTCTGGGGGCGTCGGTGTCGTGGCCGTCTCGGCTGCGCTCGGTGTCGGCTCCGCCGGTGCTGCTCGGGGTCCTCCACGGCTCTTCAATCTGCGTGTGACGGGGGGTCGGGTCCAGGGGCCCCTGGTCGGGACCCGAATCGCACGTGGGTGGGCCAGGGCTCCCCGCGCAGACTGTGGGAGCCCCGAGTCAACGCCCAGGGCGATCATATTGCCGTCAAGACGACCCACGGCGGCCTCGAGTCGTCCCAAGATGGCCTCGAGACGTTTCAGACGGCTCACTCGGCGCCTCCAGCGGCCCAGCTTGCTTCCATGACGCCTCGACAGCGCAGCAGGAGGCCTTCCAAGATGGCTCCAGGAGGCAAGCATATACATGTCCTGTTTGCTCTCAAGGTTTCTAGGGTTCTCGCCTTTGCGGGCTTCCGACGACCCAAGACGGCTCAACGGGTGCCACAGGTCGCCCAAAGACGTTCCACGAGGCCCCCAACAACGCGCCCAGAAGACCCGAAATAATCCCAAGAACCCAAGAGGGCCATAAGACGGCCCAAGGAAGCGCAAACACATTACGAGAGAACCCCTAAGAGGGCCTCAAGAGAGCCCCAAGAGAACTTCGAGAGGTCCCAAAGAGAGCCCCAAGACGGCCAAAACAAGACGCCCCAGAAGGGCTTCAGGAATCCATTCAACACGCCCCGATGCTGCTCCAGGAGGCCCTCCAAGTCGGCTCCAGGAGGCAAGCAGCATCGATTTTCCTTTTTGGGTTTTTGCAAGGGTTTGAGGGTTTTCGCTTTGGGCTTCCGACGGCAGAAGACGGTCAAGAGGCGCCACAATTCGCCCAACGACGGCCCAAGAGGCCTCGAAGAGGCCCCAACACAGGAGGAGGAGGAGGAGGAGGAGGAGGAGGAGGAGGAGGAGGAGGAGGAGGAGGAGGAGGAGGAGGAGGAGCAGCAGGCGCAGAAACCGGAGCGGGAGCAGGCGCAAAAACAGCGACAGTGAGGAAACGGCTGCTGTGTTTGCGCGAGCATCTGGTTTTACACCAGTGCTGTGGTGCACGAAAGCACTGCGGTGGTTTGCGTTCCGGGCCCGAAGAATCGATCGTCGCATATAACTTACGCATCGACTGTGGTACGTTTGTGGGCCTGCTATGACTTTCGGGAGTTGGCGCCCCCCGTCAAAACAGACTTTGTGGTGTGCGCAGGCGTTTGTAAGAGCACAGTGGTGAATGCATGCCAGAGGGGCTGTGGTGCGCACGGCTGCCGTGGTGGCGCGCGCATGTGTTGTACACCGGCTCCGTGTTGCACAGGCAGTGCGGGCCCGTGGTGAAGGGCGGACCGTGCCCCAGCCCAGGAATCACAAACACTTCACCTTTTGAATGGATGTCTTCGGGGTTGCCACGGTTTTCGGGAGTTTCGGTCCCGTCGGGACCTTGGGGTGTACCAGGGTTTGTGGTGTACACAAGAATGTGGCGGTCGCTGTCGCCAGGAGCTGTGGTGCACACGGCTGCTGTGGTTCCGCGAGCATCAGGCTGTACAGGCGCTGAGGTGCACGCAGACGTTGCGTGCCAAAAGCACAGGGTGGACATTATCTTGGGTCCAGAGATCAATAATCACACAGGCGATTGTCGCGCTGGTGCTGCGGGCGCGCCTTGGGGGGTGCACGCGTCGTCTGTTACCGTACCTCCCAATCCCGCCGACCCCCCTCCGTAACACGAATTACACCCAGTGGATAAAGGATTGATCAAGTTCTGGACAGAGCGTCTAAGAGCTGTCGGAGGGAGGAGATGGGAGAAGCAGGAGGAGTGAACCGAGAAGATCGCACGGGTGTCTGCATCTCTCCGAGGCCTTCTCCAACCTCCTTCTCAAGCGTTCCCTCGCACGCCGTCGCGCTAGTTTGCAAGAGAGAGGGAACGAAACCATAGCACAAGTACATCTGGGACGCGAGGATGTGGACAGCAACGCCCTGTCTACGGTCAGGAACTTGAGCTTAGCGTGTGGCTCCGCCGGTTCTTGTCCACCATGCTTCGGCGCGACGCGCCAACCACGTTCCCGTCCCCAAGGTGTCTAAGGAGGGGAAGAAACACACAGACACAATGAATCGGCGATTCCCCAGAAAATATGGGAAACTATGGGCATTGGGGGGGAAGACAAACACCCAGAACATATAGGAACATATGGGGAATATTTTTATGTGTGTATTTATTTGTGTGTCCTGGGGCCCCTTCACACGTCCCCGTCCCAAAGGGTGTCCGCGTCCCGAGGCTTCACCCCCCCCCCCGCCCCACGGAGCGGAGCGGCACGCCATCCGCCTGCCGGGCGCAGCGTGTCGCTGGGGCCGCCGCCGCGACACGCTGCGCAGCAGTTCCCAACCGTCGAGCCTTAGCACGGGCGCAGCACGCGCGTGGCTCCAGTCTCTATGTACACATGTATATATTTAGAGATTGCAAGAATGTCAGCCAGCGCGGGCCCTGTACAGTAAGCTATTGTACTGTGGACGTGTAGGCTATGTGGTGCAAGTCGCGTGGTGTAAGCCATGCGGTGCACCTGTGCAGGCGAGGGGAGGCAGCGCAGCGTCAGCGGGCCGTCGTGGCAGAACCTCGCCGAACCCAACCCGTGCACGAGGCGGCAGCGAAACGGCAACGGGCGGCAACGGGGCGAGTTCTCGCTGGACACACATTCAGCGCACGAGGCGGCAACGCTGCGGCAGCGGGAGGCAGCGTGGCGGCGCCTCGCCAGACCCACCCGGCGCACGGGGCGGCAACGGGCGGCAACGTGGCAGCACCTCTCCGGACTCATCCGATGCCTTGGAAGCGCAAGCCAGAACTCCTGAGCGCAGGCATTGTTTGGGGACATACTCTCACCAAGGTTGGCCACAGGGGTTGGCTGGGAGGTTTCGCCGGGAGGGTTGGATGGGGCTGGCGGGATGGTTGGTTCGGGCCGCCTGGAGGATTCGCCTGGGTACTTCTTCGGTAGGTGTTTTTGGTCCATAGCCCAGAGTAGCGGTATCGGTATCGTGTTGCGCCCCCCTCTTCTCGCTTAGGTCACGCTTTAACATGGAGCTGAGCGAGACCGCGCTGGGCCATTCGAAGCTGTCGGAGCTTCTGAACGACACTCGGCTGCAGGACAGGGCTGTGCCAGATCCTTTTTGGGGAATGCGATGCCGCAAGTGCCAACGCGGAATTGGAGGGAAGAGTCTCGTGTGAACGACAGGCGCGCGAGAGGCTTCCACCCGTTTCTCCAGCGTCGAAAGTCATAGACGGCCGCATTCGTCGCAGAGGCGTGGGGAATCAAGCATCACAGTCACAGTGACCTCCTCTCCCCAGTTTCGCTACCCTTACGACGGTGTTACGCAGCAGTTTGTCGTGTCAGAATTGAGGCGCAACTTCAAACATAAGAAAGCCATGGTCCCTGTCCTCATTCCCAGAGCTTGGTTAGGGCAGACCACGTCCTCGTCCAGCTAGCTGGGTAGCACCTCGTATCTCCCCCATTGGACGGCAGGCGTTGAGAAACTCATCGTGCAAGGCGCGATCCGTCCCTGCTCCAAAGGCGCCCTCGAGGGCGCGACGCCATTCGCGCTTCGCGTTTTGGCTACGACTCCTCCTCACTCCTCCCCATCCTCCTGCTTTTCCCCTGGGAGGGGGGCGGTGCGAGCGCGCGCGAAGTTCTTCGCGCTTTCGCGTCTCGCGCATCGCGAAGCGCGCGAAGCCTGGCGCCCTTTGCGGCTCCGCCGCCTCGGCTCAAGCGACACGTTCCTGCAGGGCGACTGCGAGGGGGTCGGGAGTCGCCTGGGCCTGGGCCGACCCCCTGCGGCCTCGCGGCCATCTTCGGGAGGGAGAGAGCACACAGACACAAGCAATCGTCGATTCCCAGGGAAATGTGCAACAGTGTGGGAAGTGGGGGGGAAGACGAAAGTCCAACGACTCTGGGAAGATATGGGGAATCCTGTGACTTGTGTGTGCTTATCTCTGTGTGTGTGTGTGTGTGTCCCGGGGCCCCTTTCACGTCTCTCCGCACTCGGCCTGGCCCCCCGCGCCTGACCTCGGAGCGCCTCCGCGGCGAGCCCCCCGGGGGGGGGGACGCCCTTCTCGGAAGGCCCGGAAGCCCCCCCCCCCCGGGCCTCTGAGAGGGGTCCGCTCTCTCTCTCTCTCTATGTTTTTGCAGGCCCGGGCGGGGGGAAAACCCGCCCCCCCCCCCAAAAAAAAAACCGGACTCCCGGGAGCTGGGGCTCTGGGACCTTCCGGACGGTCCTCGAAGTATCCCCTGGGCCTCGCAGGACGTTTTGCCAAGCCTTCCCAGCACACCTAGGGCGATCAGGAGGGTCATCGGAGACGTCCCAGAGACCCCCAAGACAGCACAAGAGCGCTCCAAGAGTGGCCGACGTGACCTCAAGATGGCCCAAGAGGCCTCCAGGACGGCCCCAAAGAGGCCTCCAAGAGCACTCCCAAAAAGGCCCCCCGAGGCAAACGTCATTGATTTTCTTTTGGTTTGTGGTGAATTTCGACGCTCCAAAATCATTTATTTTGTGTTGTTTGGGGTTTTCCTCTTTTCGGCTTCCCGACGCTCCAAGACGGCGGTCTTCTGGGCGTCCGAAGCCGCCTGGGAGGATCCGAAATCGCCCCACAAGCATCCGAAAAGGCGTCAGGCAGTCCAAGAAAGCCCCAAAACGGCACAACACGGGTCCAAGATGGCCCTCAGAGAGCCCCATGGCGGCCCAAGATGGCCCAAAGACACTCTCCGAAGCATTCCAAATCGTGACCCGTTCGTTCAGGGAGACCGCGGTTGGAGGCAGGTTGGCCCGAGGAAGCCCCCGGAGGCCCCCAGAATACGCTCAGGAGGCCTCCAGAAGGCCTTAAGAAAGCCCAAAACAACTTTTGTGAGGCCCCCAGAGGCTCTTCAAGGAGGAGCCTGCGCAAAAAAGAGCTGAGGAGGATGGGGAGAATGCCCAGGGTATGGCGAAAATAAAGAAAAAACATGGAGGAAGGATACCGAATAACATTATTATAGCGGCGATGCCGGAAAAGGCAAGCAGGAGTTGTCGCTAAATTGTCGGCTTGACCTCCCTGCTAGTCCGCCTGCATACAAAGCTTCAAGGACCAAGGTGCATGGCGCGAAGCGCCACTGCAAACTTGTATATATATGTATATTTATATATGTATCCTTTAGTACTAACAGGTTGTGTCTCGCCTCGCTCGCCTCGTCCTCCCTCGTCGTCACAACCGTCTCGTCCATAGCTTTGTGCTCAGAGAGGCCTCGGGGGAGCCGGCACCGTACGATTTTCTGGTGCTCCTCCCGAGGACTGAGGGAGCCCCCGCAACCCTCGGGGCTTGCGGGGACCGACTTCGGGCTCGTCCGCCCTTGACGCCGTGACGACACCTCGCGCGGGCCTCCTCCTGGCGATGGCGGCCAGAGCTGGCGTGCCCCCTGGCCTCGGCGGCTTCGCAGCGCTGCCCGTGGGCGTTGGCGCGGCGCTCGGCGCGGTGCCGAAGGTGGCCCCCCCAGTGCTATCCAAGGGCGCGCGGCGCGCGGCGCCCAAGGGCCGCGGAGGAAACCGAGGCGGCCGCGGCCGAGGCAAGGCTGGAGGGGGACCGCCGCCCATGCCTAAGGGCAAAAAGGCTGCGGGGGCCCCTCGGCCGCGGTCTGCAGGCGGAGGCAAGGCCAAGGCGGGCGCAGGCGCGAACGCTGGGGGCAGCGCAGCTCCAGCATCCGCCGCGCCTCCGCTCGCTGGGCCGCCTGCTGGGCCGCCTGGCGCCGGAGCAGGGCCTGCGGCCGCGGCAGCCGTGGTCCCCGCCGCGGCAGGGGCCCCGCCAGGGCCCGCGGCGTTCGCCGCTGGCTTCGGACCGCCAGGAGGCGTCGGCGCTGCAGGAGGCGGCGGGCTCATCCCGCCCGCGTTCGGGGGCGGCGCGGCCGCTGGCCCTGGAGGCCCCCCCTTCGCGCCTGGAGGAGGCCCCCCAGGAGCGGGGGTCGGCCTCGGCCCGTGCGCGGGCAGAGGTGCAGGTTGCGGGCCCGCCGCCGCCCCCGCCGTGGTGCCCGCAGGTGGCGGCGGCCTCGTGGGCGGCTTCGGCGTCGGAGGCTGGGGCGCGCCCGCTGCCGCGGGCTGGGGCCACGCGCCTGGGTTCGACCTCGCCGCGGTCCCAGGCGGCGTTGGACCCTGGATCCATGGCCCGTCGGCGCCCCACGCCCACCAGCGCATGGGACTCATGCCAGGGACGCATGTTGAGGGAGTGCTTCTCGACAGCGCCTCCAGTGCTGTGGGCACTGCTGTGTTCATGGTCCCGAGTGCGTGGCCAGGCGACGGGAGCGGGTGCTACGTCGAGGGCGTCTTCGTGGGCACGAGCGCCACGCAGCTGGCGCCCATGCTGTCTGGCTCCTTCGGCGCCGTCGGCGGGTCGGTCATCCACCTGTGCTCGCAGCCGTCCTCGCAGTGCTCGCTGGTCAATCAGTGGCCTGGTCGTGCTGTGCTCCACATCGAGACGTACAGGATGCGTGACGGGCGGAGCCTCTCCGAGCCGTGGATGCAGGGTGTCCCGCAGCTTTCAGCAGGAGGAGGCCCGCCCGCAGGAGGAGGCCAGGGCGCCCCCCCCGCCGCCGCTGGGGCTGCCGCAGGAGCCGACGGTCAGCCTGGAGCTTGTCCGACGCATGCCGGGGTTGCTGAGCTGAAGGAGCGGCTCCACAGGCGGCGGACAGCTGGGCAGTCACTGGCCTCGCGTGCCGGGGCGGCTCTGGCAGGGAAGCGGCCTCGCAAGAACAGGAAGGACGATCGGGACGGCAGTGAGTCAAGTTTTGACGACGCCTCACACGTCGATGCAGGCCGCCGGATAGAGACCCTCTCGCGGGGGCAGCCAGGAGCCCTCCTGGCCAGCGGGATGGAGGTCATCAGCCGCTATCTGGCGCGACGTGGAGGGGCGGTTGATTCAGACAGCCTGGATACGATGAGCGCTCAGGTCGTTCGCTACATCGCCAGCGTGTGGCACGGGCATCGCCCCCAGAGCGAGACGGGGGTGAGGAGCGTGAGGGAGCTGCGCACCATCGGGGAGTGCCTCGACGCGTTGCTTCGAGGAGAACTCGATCACCTCGGCGACTTGCTGATGCAGGGGGTGGAGGCGATCGAGCAGGCGACGAAGGGCGGGCTCTGGCAGGTGGCGCAGCATCTCAAGTTGTGCGACGATCTCGGAGTGGGCCTGACGCAGTCGGCGGAGCTGGCGGACGCAGTGAGCAAGCGCAAGAAGCTCCACGGCCTGCAGGAGAGCGTCGCGAAGGCCCGCAAGACGGGCGCCGCTGGCTAGGGGTGGGGCCGAGGGGGGGGGCGAGCGGCCCGCGCCCCCCCCCCTCGACGGCCAGCCGCTGGCGCGGCCATGGCGGTGCCGAATCCTCCCCCCGTGTCGCCGGGCAAGCGGGGGAGGGCGCGCAAGAGGCTCAACGCCGTGGGCCTGCGAGCTCGAGATGGGAAGGCCTCGAGCACGGCGGCGCGGGCGACTTCTCCCTCGCGGGCGAGCGCGCTTCTCCCGAAGGCCGCCGTGAAGGAGACGACTGCTGCGGCTGGTGCGACAGGCGCGGCCGCAGCGCCGAGGGCCCCGTCGCCGCGGGCGGAGCGCCCCAGCGGGCCGCCGTCGCCGAGGCCGCCCCCCAGGAGGTCTGAGCCCAGGCCCCGACGGGAGGCCGGTGCTGAGGTCGCCAGGGGCAGCGCGGGGCGCCCCGCCTTCGCCCCAGCGCCGCGCCCACTTCGTGGACGACGCGCCGCCCCGCCGCGCGGGCAGCCAGGAGCGCGGCGCGGGCGAGGGGGGGCCCTGGAGGTCAGGCAAGAACGCTCAGAAAGGCAAAGGAGGCAAGGGCGGGAAGCGGAGCCGCCGCTAGCCTCCCGTGGCGTGAGTCAGCTCGGTGGCGAGGGGGGCGCGGTCGCAGCGACCGCGGCCGCGGGCGAGCCTTCGCCCTGCAGTCCCGCTGGCGTCCACGGAGGCGATCTTCAGGAGGAGATTCCGCCTGCCTCTGAGGACCGCCCAGTTTCACTTCCTTGCTCGGCCAGGCGCTGGGGCATCTCTCGAGCGTTTCGGTAAGTGGCTGCTGTCTGCGCTTCTGCGGCTTCGCAGATCTGGTGGAGCGGCGCGTCGCGATGAGTGGGGTCGAGCAGCAGCCAGGTGTGATCAAGCGTCGCACCCACCAACGTACGGTCGGAACGGTTTGAGGGATCTCCTGCCGTTGCCGACCGCAGTTCGCGTGACAGGCCCCGCCCTGGCCCGTGGAGGGTGCATCAGGAGGGGCAAGACTACGGCAGCCACTCAGTTGGAGCTGGATTGGCTGAATTCCATCATCGAGAGCTTGAATTTCCATTATACGCTGCACTGGGGTCGGACACCACAAGGCCCGCCTTCAGCCGTGCAGGACCTGGCGTTGTCCAACCTTCTTTTCGAGGTTCGCGTGTTCCTGGATCAATGCCGCGGCCTGGTTCCGGAGCTGGACTGGGGGCAGGAGCTGGTCAGCGCCGCCGCGGCGTACGACGGCGAGGAGATCTACCCCGCGGAGCCGCTGGAGTTCGCCCGGTTGGAGGCCGCGCTCCCGCCGCGCGAGGCCTGCTGCGCCGTCGCCGCCGCGGACGGCACAGAGGGGTGGCTCAGGCAGGCGCTCCTCGATCCGCGAATCGTGCTGAAGGGCCCCTCGGAGATCGGGGAGCTCCTTCCCACGCCCAAGGTGTGGGCCTCCGACGAGGAGTGGGAGGTCATCGCGGGCGAGCTGCTGCAGCGCGGCATCTTGAAGCCGATCGAGTACGCCAACATTGCGGAGGTGAACGGACGCAAGGTCTTGGGGAGCATCTTCGGCGTGCGCCGGAGTGGGCGCCAGCGAGGATCAGGTCCGCAGCGATTGGTGATGAATATCATCCCGTCGAACGCCCTCCAGCGGCCGATCGAAGGGGAAATGCCTGTCCTCCCCCAAAGCGACAAGTGGAAGACGCTGAAATTGAGGTCAGGGGAGGTCTTGCTTTGGAGCTCGGATGACCTGAAGTGCCGTTTCTACGTGTACGGCCTCGGCGAGGCTTGGTTGCCATACATGGCCATCTGCAAGCCAGTCCGCCGCGCCACGGCTGGCCTGGCGGGCTCGGGCGTCGTCTACGTCTCCTCGGCCGTGGTGCCGATGGGGTGGGCCTCAGCGACGGGAGTGGTTCAACGCATACATCGTCGTCTGCTTCGTGCCTGGCATCCTCGGCTGCAGCAGCTGAGGGCTGAGGAGGAGCTGAGGAAGGACGCCCCAGCGCCCGCGCCCAGGTCGGCCCCTCAGCCGCGCGACGTGGGCTTCGAGCCAGTGCGCGGCTGGGTCGACGAGGAGGCCGCCGACGGGGGGCCCGTGGTCTACATCGGGCGCGGCTGGCGCCGCCGCGGCCTGGCCCCGTCGCGATGGGGCGAACCCTACCGCGTGGGCCCGCAGCGGAGCCGTCACCAGGCCGTGGCCGAGTTCGCCCGCTACCTGGATGAGGAGCCGTCGCTGCTGGCGGAGCTTGACTCTTTGAGCGGCACGAGTCTGGCCTGCCACTGTCGCCCGTCTCAGGTGTGCCACGGCGACGCCATCATCAAGAAGTGGCGATGGCGGTTCTTGGAGCCTGCCGTCTGGCGGGCCTCGCAGGTCTTCATCGACAACCTCGACGTGCTGGGGGTGGCCGAGTGGTGGCGCGCCGTGCAGCTGAAGCGGGGGGGCCTCGGCGATGCGGCCCCCCTCGCCCGCGCCCGCTACGAGGCGCAGGGCGTGCCCCGCAGCGAGGCCAAGTCGGTGGTGCGGGAGTTGCAGACGGTCTCCCTCGGCGAGGCCATCGACGGGGAGCTCGGCGCCATCGGGCCCCCGAAGGAGTTTGTGCTGCGGCTGGTCTCGCTCACGCTCGAGACCGTCTCCCGTGAGAAGGTGACCCAGAAGTGGATGCAGATACTCGCGGGTCGCTGGGTCAGGTGTCTTCTGTTCAGGAGGGAGGCGATGATGAGCTTCGCGCACCTGTGGCGGCTCCTGGTGCGCATTCGGGGGCATGCTCCGCTACCAGCGGTGGTGAAGGAGGAGCTGCTGGGCGCCCTGGCTTTGCCCCCGCTGCTGAGGTGCGACCTCAGAACCCCGTGGGCGGGCGGGTGGCCGTGAGCGACGCGAGCCTCCATCGAGGCGCCGTCTGCCTCGGGGTTCGCCTCCGCCCCGAGGGCGAGGCCGCCGCGCGGGCCGCCAGGAAGAGGCAGCGGATCAGCTTCAGCGACGAGGTGGTCCTCCTCTCGCTCTTCGACGGGGTCGGCGGGGCGAGGCGGGCCTTGGATCTGGTGGGGCTCATCCCCGCCCTCTTCGTCGCCTCGGAGACCGACGTGGAGGCTCGGCGGGTGACCGGGTGCACCTGGCCCGACGTCCTCGAGGTCAGGGGCGCGCGCACCTTCGGCTACGCGGAGGCCGTCGCGATCCGCGACAGGGCGTCGCACGCGAATTGGGCCCTCCTTGTGGCCGGCCCGGCCGGCAGCCCGTGCGCGGACCTCGCCGGGATCAACGTGCAGCGGGTCGGGCTCTCGGGCGAGAGGTCGCGGCTCTTCTAAGAAACCAGGCGCGTCAGGGACTTGCTGCTTGAGGTGCTCGGGCAGTGGTGCTCCGTCTTCGAGCTGGTTGAGAACGTGGCCTCCATGGACGTGGAGCCAAGGGAGCTGATGACCGAGCACTTGGGCTTCCCCCCCATCCGCGTCGACGCCGCGGATGTGAGTCACTGCCGCCGCGACCGTTTCTACTGGATTGACCCCGCCATGGTCTGCGCTTGGCAATGCAAGGTTCAGCAGTGCGACAGCTGCGAGCAGGTGGCGATCCCAGGTGGCCCAGGGGAGCCCGCCCGCTGGCTGGCCCCAGGCCTGGGTTGGCATGGTGATGCCGACCCGACCTTTCGCTTGCCGACGTTCCTGCGATGCGACCCCCGCCGAGCTCCAGGCCAGTTCCCCAGCGGCGTGCATAGGTGCACTGAGGCCGAGCTCCAGAGATGGCGGGACCACGAGTACTGCTATGCCCCGTGCCAGTTCACGGGCGTCAACTGCATCCAGGTTGAGGACAACTCTTTCAGGCCGCCCAACAGCGCCACGCGGCCGCGGCGCGCGTCACCAGCTCGCGCAAGCTCGAGCCGCGGGCCTTGGAGCAGAAGAGGTGCGCCTTGCTGGGGAACAGCTTCCAGTGCGCAACGGTGGCTTGGGTTGTGGCCCACTGGGCGGTCAAGCCGGGCTACCTGCAGCGCGCCCCAGCCATCGCGGAGATGCGCGAGACAGGTGGCGGCGCGACCATCGAAGACCGAGACGTGGAGTTGAGCTCGTCCGACGCTGGCGTGGGGGCCTTGGTCAGGCAGCACGAGCTGGAGGACCTTTCGGCCGCCGCCGACCCCAGCGTGGCCATCGTCGAGGAGATGGCCCGCAGGGCTGAGCCCAGAGGGAGTGACATCCGGCTCGACATTTTCGAAGCGACGAGGCCCGACCTGTGGCCACGGCGCCTCATCGGCGTGGGGCGCTGGTCGTGGAAGCCCGCGGTGATATGGCACTGGCGGCGCCCTTCGCACATCGCGGACTTGGAGGCGCGGGCGACGCTCCAGGCGCTACGCAAGAGGTTCAGAGTGTCGCGGCACCGTCGGACCAGGGTCTTTCTGCCGCCTTATGGACTCGCAGGCGGGCTTGGGCGTGATCGCGCGCGGCCGCTCTTCATCTACGATTCTCCACGTTGTTGTGCGACGCCTTGGTGCCCTTGTTCTTGCTGCTCTCGCTCGCCCTGCGTGTTGCTACACGGAGACCGACCGCGACCCGGCCGATCATCCTTCGCGGTCGGCCGCGGTCTCCAACGCCCTGAGCGATGACGGATAGAAGGGCGTGCCGCTTCCAAGCGGCGGGCGGGCAGGCAGCGAGGCAGCAACAAAGGGCAGTGGTGGCCCACTCAGACGCGCGCTGGTGCAGCCGCGCACGATGATGGTCTACCTGCGTGCAGCACAACAGTTCTCAGAATTGAGGATGGGCCGCAACTTGTCGTGGTCGGCCGCCTCGAATGGCACGGAGTTTCTTGACATGCTGGTCGCAGAGTGGTTCGAGTGGCTGTGGCTCGAGGGCCACCCGCAGGGGACAGCTGGCAGCGCGCTCTCCGCCGTCCAGTCCTTCTTGCAGCGGAAGCGGATCCTGCCAGCCTCGCGGCGCCTCTTCAAGGCTTGGCAGAGGCTGGAGCTGCCGCAGCGCGCGCCGCCGCTGCCGCGGACCGTCGTCGTCAGCGTGGCGGCGCTGGCGCGGCGCTGGCAGCGCAACGACGTGGCGGTCCTTCTGATCATCTCCTTCGCCGCCTTCCTCAGGACCTCTGAGGCCTTGACCCTGCGCCGCTGGCAGGTTCAAATAGACAGTCGGAGAGAGAGAGAGAGAGAGAGAGAGAGAGAGAGAGAGAGAGAGAGAGAAAGAGAGAGAGAGTCATTGTCACCCTTCCTGTCTCCAAGGGCGGTCTTAGATTTCACAGGCAAGAGCATGTTGTGATAGAGGGCGCCACCGTTGCTCGCCTCTGCGCCCATATCCTTCGGCATGTCCCCGATGATAGACTGACTCTGTCGACTCGGGCCCAGGATTTTCGGAAGTTCTTCAGTCTGCTGCTCCAGGAATTGAAATGCGAAGGCTTTAAGTTCAAGCCTTACAGCCTCCGAAGAGGAGGGGCCGCTGAGTACTACAGAGTTACCAAGAATATGCCAGCCACGCTTGAGAAAGGACGATGGCTTGACAGTGCAACAGCCCGAATCTACATTACCGAAGGGCAGCAGGCCCTGACATAATTGAATTTTCTGGACCATCAGATACGTAGATTTGAGATCCTAGGAGGTCTCCTGAATTTTGATGTGTAGGAGCGGTTCACCAGAGAGGGAAACGTGGAGAGCCTCCTCGACTCTGCTGCCCCCCTGCTCCCTCTTTTTTGTTTTTTTCGCGGGCCCCCGCCCTGGGCGAAAATCTGTGGGGCCCTTCGGGGGGCTCCGATCGGCCTCGGACCCTAGGGGGTCAGCCGCGAGCCCACTTGGGCAGGTGTGTGTGGCGGCTGCGTCGGGCTCCCCCTCGGCGCTCCCCTGCCCTGACCCCGGTGACGATCGGTGCGTCTCGGAGGTGCGATCCGTTGGGGAGAGTCCCCGCGGGACTTGGGTTCTGACAACCTTCTGGTGGGACGACAAAAAGGGATGGTAGAGGTTGAGAGAGAGCCGTCAGACACATATCCTTTAGTACTAACAGGTTGTGTCTCGCCTCACTCGCCTCGTCGTCCCTCGTCGTCAAAACCGTCTCGTCCATAGCTTCGTGCTCCCTCCCACTGACCTCCCGACAAAGATAGGGCATGTGTCTTTGGTAGGAGAGCCTCCTCGACTCTGCTGCCCCCCTGCTCCCTTTTTTTTTTTTTGGTTTTCGCGGGCCCCCGCCCTGGGCGAAAATCTGTGGGGCCCTTCGGGGGTTTCCGATCGGCCTCGGACCTCTAGGGGGTCAGCCGCGAAGCCACTTGGGCAGGTGTGTGTGGCGGCTGCGTCGGGCTCCCCCTCGGCGCTCCCCTGCCCTGACCCCGGTGACGATCGGTGCGTCTCGGAGGTGCGATCCGTGGGGGAGAGTCCCCACGGGACTTGGGTTCTGACAACCTTCTGGTGGGACGACAAAAAGGGATGGTAGAGGTTGAGAGAGAGCCGTCAGACACACACACACACATATATATATTATATATACTTATATCGGCCACGCGCAGAGGGGGGTGGGGGGAGGGGGGAAACCTTCTTAGAAACACACCTGCTTCTTAGAAGGTGCGGGCCGAGTCTAAAGATGTAGGGCCGGAGACTTCTAATAAGCACCCTCCTTCTAAGAAGCCTTCCCCCTCCCCCTACCCCCTTGTGCGCGCCGACAAATACATGTGTGCATATATATATATATACATATATATGTATATAGATGTATATATATATATATATATATATATATAGATATGTATCCCCGAAGACGCAGGACACTTCTCAGGAGGCGCGAGGGCTTCTGAGAAGGCCCGCCGCCGCCTTCGCAGACAGCCCTCGCCTTCTCGCTTCCCCCCCCCCCCCGCCGCTCGCCGCCGAGCGACGGCTGCAGTCCCTCCCTCGCTGCCCCCAGTCTTGGCCCCTCTCGATGCTGCGTGCCCCCAGTGTGGCTCGGCATCGGAGGAGGAGGAGGAGGAGGAGGAGGAGGAGGAGGAGGAGGAGGAGAAGGAGGAGGCGGAGGCGGAGGAGGAGGAGGAGGAGGAGGCGGAGGCGGAGGCGGACGCTCGCATGTGCATCGCTGCTGTTGGTGTCAGCTAGGGGGTCCCAAGCTTCCCACTTGGAAGACGCGTTGTATCATTTGGCTCGTTTCGTTTCCCCTCTTCTCCCCCCTCGCTTCCTCGAAGACATCGTGCTAGAAGAAAACGTGTGCGTGTGTCCCCGTAAGCGTATTTTCTGTACCTTGTCCCACCTTGCGCATATGAGTTTACTCTCCCCTGAGTTCCAAACGGTCCAACCCTTTGACTACCCTCCTACGTTTTGAAGTTGAAGCCCTTAACCACACCTCCCTCAGCATCCAATAACCGATCCCCATCTCCGCTGTGCCAGAGTATCTCAGCCCCACCAGCCCACCACCACAGGTTGGGATACGTCCCGCGAAGCATGGAGGGAACATCATCCCTTCCTAGCTGGGTGGGTAAATTGGCCAGTGGGGCCAGGGCCATGCCAGTTGGGATGAGGATCGGTCAAGCGATGTTCACTCCCATCCAGACTCTTTCACTAGTAGCGAGTCGGTAGAGGGTTCTAAGAGCAGCAACAGAGGCCCACTGGGTGGACGAGGAGCCCTAGTACGTTCGGTCTGGCAGCCGCTTCGCAGCCTGAGACTTCTTCACAATGTGCTGAGGAGTCGTGCTCTCGCCTCAATGCCGGCCACGGCCACGGCTGGCAGAGCAACTGTATTCGGGTGAACATGGCCGTGTTCTCACCTTTGGCCCCCTAGAGCCGGCTTCCTTCTCCTCGGCCCGCCTCTTCGCCTCTGCTGCTCTTGGGGCGCGGCACCGGGGCAGTTTCCCTCGGATCTCTTCGCGCTCTGCTATGGACAGCTGACCCGCATAGCAAAGACGAGCGACTTTCCAAGGATCACCCCTACACTCAGGAGGGGAAAAAACACACACAGACACAATTAATCGTCGACTCCCAGGAAAATATAGGAAATATGGGAAGTGGGGGAGAAGACAGAAACCCAGAAAATATGGGAAAATATAGGGATTCCTTTTATTTGTGTGTATTTATTTGTGTGTCCTTTGGCCCCTTGATACACATCCTGCCCCTTCGGCCCGTCCCTGGCCGCTTTCGCTGGCCGCGCCCTGCCCGCATAGTGTCGACACAGCCCTCTCAGGCCCTTTGCACCCTTACAGCCGGGGCCCTGAAGAAGGAACCCTTTTCGTTGGGGAGGGGCTCCGCTTTCCTTCAGTGTTTCAAAGCTGCTTCAGGCTTTCCTTAGGTTTTTCGACAGGAAATCGAAGGTTAACTTATGGGACAAAAGGGGCCTCGTTCCTTATTTTGGGTTCCTTAGGTCAACGCCCCGACTGTAGCCCTCTCAGGCCCCTGCACCCTTGCCGTGCGACCTCCTCCTACGGGCCGACTGCAGGGCACGCGTGGCCCGCAGGCTCCGGCCCGGTGCACCGCCCGCCGCCGCCCCGCGTGCCGCGTCCCGCCGAGCCGCCTCCGCCTGGGCCAGCCCCGTCCAGAGGGCGCGGTCCCCGGGCGCCCCAGCCCCGTCCAGAGGGCGCGGTCCCTGGGCGATTGCTTGGATTTCCTGGACATCCAAATATTCATCCTCATTTTCTTCACATTCCTGAGTTCTCTTCATCAATTTTCTCTGGGCGCCGCTCTCGTCGCGGCTCGGCCTTCCCTCGGGGCAGGATGCGGTTCGTAGGTTCGCCTTTCCCGCGCGCATTGCCAGGGTGGCGGTCGGAGGAGGAGCACCGCATGCTGCGGTTCTCGCACGCCAGCTGTGGCGCTCGCATGCCCGATCCCCCCCCCGTCACTCGAGTAGGGGATTGACTAACACATTGATTTACCCGCAGAATTCGTTGTCGCGTCGAAATCCATGAGGCGTGCATCGACTTCTCCGTAGATCGATGGACCTTCTACTTTTTTTGTTGTGGGCTCGACGAGGAAATCAGGTTTGGGGTCAATCAATTCTGTAGTCGATCCCGTGCTTTGGGTGGCGTATTCAAGTGGTGTTCACCACCTACCAAACCACCCCAACCCAACCCGAAGGCCTCCATTTGCCCTCCATTTCCAGTGGGGGGGGGGTCGGGAAACGCTGACAAAAACACATGGAACCCGTACCCCCCCCCAACCCGAAATTCGGGCCAAATTCGGGTCTTCAGGGTTGGGTTGGGGTGGTCTGGAGAAAATCAGGTTTGGGGTCAGTCAATTCTGCAGTCGATCCCCTGCTTTGGTGGCGTAGTCAAGTGGTTCCAGGTCCTCACACATTGGTCGCAGCAGCCGGGAGGGCGCGCACCTGCGACGCCGGTCGGCGCGCGGAGGGCATTCGGCGTAGCAACGGTACGTCTGGACTCGTCTGCAGCAGATGGCATGCGCGTCGGCATGGGGCGCCGTTACAGTCGGGGCGCTGAAGAAGGAACCCTTCTCGTTGGGGAGGGGCTCGGTGTTCCTCGACTGCTTCACAGTTTGCCTCCGGTTTTCCTGAGGTTTCCCACGGGGAATCGAAGTGTAGCTTATGAGAAGAAGGGACCTCGTTCCTTATTTCGGGTTCCTTAGGTCGACGCCCCGACTGTACGCAGGGATTCATAAGGCCACGCACTGCGAAAGCCCACTGGCCACTGCCAGAGCACTCGAGTCGCGGGCGCGACGGCGGGGGCAACACACACAAGCAACAAAATGATCTCTCCCCCTCCTCCTCCTCCTCCTCCTCCTCCTCCTCCTCCTCCTCCTCCTCCTCCTCCTCCACCTCCCCCTCCTCCCCCCCCAGGACATCTGCTTCGTGCGGCTGCAGGGCCACGGCTACGTGGTGGCGCACCCGCACCAGCGCGCCCGGTGCATCTCCCTTTCGTCCAGCATCGCGGGGGGCGCGGCGCCCACGGTGCTCGAGGATTCCGTGGCAAATCGCGGGAGCCTGGTAGACCCTCACAATCCGTCTTTAGCTGCGATTGCAGTGGAGGCCCATGCCAAGAAACACCCTCATTGCTTCCAGGGTGCCCTGGGTTTCTTGGGTTTCGATGGTTCTACGATGGGAAGCGTGACGTTCCCACACCCAAATCAGTGGACGTCCTTAGGTTTCTTGTTGAAGGTTTCTTGTGGACCGGCCTCCACTGTAGCGTCGATTAGCGTCCAGGAGTCGACGAGGCAGCGCCGATTCAGCGTTGGCCAGCGTCGATGAGCGTCGCTCTAGCGTCGATGCGCGTCGACTGGCGTCAGATGAGCGCCGACTCGCAGGTGCCGACAGGATGGTATGGGAGGCTCCCGTGAGCTGCCACCGAGCGAGGATCTATGCCTCCTAGATGGGGTCGGAGTAGATGGGGTCGGTGGATCGCGCCGCATCGCCGATGCATCGACGATGAGGCTCGACGTGGAGCTCGATTTTGTCCACGCCGACGTCGCCGGTGCATCGCCCACGTCGACGATGCATCGCCCGTGCATCGCCGATGCATCGCCGATGTATCGCCAATGCGGCGCGATCCTCCGACCCCATCTACTCGGACCCCATCTAGGAGGCCTCTAGAGGAGGAGGGCAGCCTCCACGTCACTTTCGGCGACCCCGCCCCGGGAGCCCCGCGGAGGGCGGCGCCGCCGAAGGAGGAGGGCAGCCTCCGTGTCACCTTCGGCGGCCCTGCCCCGGACGCTTCGCAGAGCGCGGCGCCGCCGGCCTCCGAGCCGAGGACGCATCGAAGCAAGCGTTAAGTCGGGCGTGTCCCTCTACAGGAGGAACAATCATATATGTATATATATATATATATATATATATATATATATAAAAATGAACATATAATGTTTGCATTTTTTTACCGCTTTTCGTAGTTTTTCTTCCCAAATCCGCCCGTAAGAGGATACGCCCAACCTGAAGCAAGCGGTGGCGAAGCACCTCCTGACTTGATTATGTTTGGATTTTTTTTCCGCGTTTCGTCGTTTTTCTTCCAGAATCCGCCTGTAAGAGGATACGCCCAACCTGAAGCAAGCGGTGGCGCAGCACCTCCCGACCTGGGAGCGGGCTGGGAGTCTGAGGTGGCCATCAGGAGCGGGCGGAGTTTCGGGACGTGTTTTGCCATGTTTCTTTTTTTTTTTTTTGGGGGGGGGGGGGGGGGGGGGGGGCATTCTCTGTGGCTGTTATCGGGCCCCGGGACCGTACAGAAGGGAAGTGGCGTGAAGAATTGCACCGCGCAGACGCAGGGAGGGGTCTGGGCACCAATTTTGAGAGGCTTTGGTTTCATCCTTCATCCCCCCTCTTCGGACCGATGTCTTGGGGTCCCAACCAGATCGGGCCCCCCAGGCCGCCGCCAATCCTGACCTGCCCATCAGCCCACCACAGACTGTTCGAAGAGCTCGTTTCGTGCTTTGCACGAGATGTTCTTCGAGGATGTCTGGCTGAGACGTACACTTGGAACATTATTTTTCTATAACAAGTCGTGGAATGCTGGGACGGTCGGCCCCGTCTCAGTCGATGACCAGAAAACTACGCGGCGAATTTCGAACGCTAAATTCGTCGATCAACGATTGAGGCAATTCGATGGGCGGCGGGGGTAGGGTTCGGACTTCGTCGGACACTTGGCGAAATCCGAACCTTACCCTTCCTCCCATGGATTCAGGAAATTCAATGTTTGATGGGGGTAGGCTTCGGATGCCGCCACCTAAAAGCGGCATGTACATCAACTTTGAGGGCCAACGTTAGGGCAGATCTCGACGGTTTTCCAGCCTTGAGGTGTTCTCCAACATCTGCGCCAGGGGTGCCAGGGGTCGTTCTGATGGGCCGCCGGAGAGCCGAGTTTGACCCGAAAGCCAGGGGGCAACCTTGAAGGGTGATAGGGCTCAGGGGGGGGATGCACCGACCCCTGATCGCCCTTCGACCATGGACACGGGCTCGATACCCCACCCCGCCCAGGAACATTCCAGTGCCTATCGCCGATCCACCAGCGATGGTTTGCCGATTCCAGTCAACGGCACCGTAACGGGTACTCACTAACGGGTACTTTGCAATTTTGCCGAAAGTTGCCACTTTTGGGCCTCTCTCTGGCAATGCAGCGTTGCCCACATCGGGAAAGGTTGGGTTCGCTGGGTCACTGGCCAAAGTACCCGTTAGTGGAGTTCCCGCTTGATGGGCGCTGATCCAGCTCGATGATGCCGGTCCCCCTCATGTCTCCCCTCAAGCTCTCGGAGGCCCGCGAGGACTTCGTGGGTCGGCGCTGGCCCCCCCCCCCCTGGCGTCGCCTCCGGCGCCGCCCCTGGCGTGCTCCGTGCGCTGGGGTGGGGTGTCCGGCGCCGCTCCAAGAAATCCGTGCGGAACTTCGAAGTGTTCATATCTATGCTTAATTCGGGCCAGTCCCTCTCCAGGAGGGATATTCAAAAATAGTCAAAACATAGTATGGGGACTTCTTTTATGAAAGCAATGTTTGAATATGTTAGGTGTTTTTTTGTTTAATGATATCTATATATATATATATGTACATACAAATATTTATTCCAAAATCCCCCTGTAGGGGGACAGGCCCGACTTCAATATATGCAGTCCTTTCTTTTCCAAGGGCTACGATGTTTCAACCTACTGGAGCCTCGATCGCCGAGCACCCAGAAAGCATCGAAGCTGTACGCTCTTCACGTGCTGGGCCCTGGGAGGCGATGCTCGTTCGGCGCCTCGCAAGCGTGTCCGGCAGACACTGCTTCGATACTGTTCGGGGTGTTCGACATCACTCAGGAATGTGGTCTTTAAGTGCGATGAGAACAGCATAACCCCAGAGGAGGTTCGAGATCAAGATCCGCAACACGTTCGTCCACGTAGACGACGAGCCTTCGGCGTGCACCCCGGCAGTCTGGGGGAGGAGAATTTGTACCGACTCCCCTTCCCAGGGCTCGTTCTCGCTTTCCTGGGCCTCCCGGGCCGCCCTCCTCTCCCCCCTTCCCTCCCCTGCCCCTCCTCCTCCGCGGTATGATTTTCAACAGGTCTTCTCGGGCTGCTCTAGAGGGCTGCGGCCGCACACACTGCAACCGATGTGCCCTCTGGGCACGGCTCTGACCTGGCCTGACCTGGGCCTCCTCGGGGACCCTCGTCGCCACAGGCGGATTCGCTTCGGAGGGCCTTGCCAGGGAGCACCCCAGTGGAAGATCCAGGGAGTACAGTCAACCCGCATGATTAGCAAGGATGGGCGACTTTCGAGGATTACCCTTGCATCCTTGCCCCTTCGGCCCATCCTTAGTGACTTTCGCTGGCCAACTTCGTTCGAAACACGCTAGCATGGCCCTCCAAGGCCCTTGCACCTTTGCCGCGCATCCTTGTTATACGGGTTGACTGGGTGTCGGTATCTTTCTGTTCCCCTAGGCAAACAAGGATCTGGCCAGGCCGAAGCGAGCGAAGACAGCGCCAGCACCGGAAGCCCTAGACCCTGGCCCGTCGGACGACGAGGGCGACGATGAGGACAGCGTCGCGGGGATCCCCTCGAAGCCCGCGGCGGACGACAACGAGGACAATGTCAGTGACCGATCCCAGGCTCGGCTGGTCCGACAAGGGTCCTTAAAAGCTGCTTCGTGCTGTGGATGTCGACTCCGCCGCCAGCCCCGCTCCTCGATGCACGGTCGTTGCCGGCGCCCCGAGGCGCCCGCGCCAAGCTCGTCAGGCCTCCCTCTGGGTGATAAGGGCACCTTCGTGACGAGAGGCCCGCCCCTGGTTTGCCACAGCGGTGGTCTCCTGATAAACACAAAGAGGTCGCTTACCAGTTGAAAAAACACAGCGATGCAACACACACACACACATCACGCATCACACACACGCGCAGCAAACAGCGCAGCAAGAAGTGAAGCACGCTTGTTGATACACATGGGTCCTACGATTTCACAATGGAGTCTGCATCGACAAATAGTGCAGCAATAAGTGCTCTCCCAAGACGCACAGCTGGGTATAGCTTTTTGTTGCGCTTGTTTGTTTGTTTGTTTGTTTGTTTGTTTGTTTGTTTGTTTGTTTGTTTGTGTGTTTGTTTGTTTGTTTGTTTGTTTGTTTGTTTGTTTGTTTGTTTGTGTGTGTGCGTGCGTGCTTGCGTGCGTGCGTGCGTGTGTGTGTGTGTGTGTGTGTGTGCGTGTGTGTGTGCGTGCGTGCGTGCGCGTGTGTGTGTGTGCGTGTGTGTGTGTGTGTGTGTGTGTGCGTGCGTGCGTGCGTGCGTGTGTGTGTGTGTGTGTGTGTGTGTGTGTGCGTTTGCGTGCGTGTGTGTGTGTGTGTGTGTGTGTGTGTGTGTGTGTGTGTGTGTGTGGGTGCGTGTGTTCGTGTTTTTGTTTCGCAGCTTGCCTGTGGGTTCTGCTCCCCTCCCCCTCCTCCTCCTCCTCCTCCTCCTCCTGCTCCTCCTCCTCCTCCTCCTCCCCTCGTCCCTCCTCCTCCTCCTCCTCCTCCACCTTCTCCTCCTCCCCTCCTCCTCCTCCCCCTCCTCCTCTCCCTCCTCCTCTCCCCCTCCCCCTCATCCTCCCTCTCTTCCTCCCTCTCCTCCGCATTTTTTTGCCAATCGGCGCGGGCCTTCGCACCCCCTCCTCCCCTCCCCTTTCCACGGAGTAGATCTTAGATGTTGTTGGCGCCTGTTTCAAGCAGGTGGAGTCTCCCCATAATCAGGACGCGCTGTTGCAGGCAGTCGCACTGAGAAGAGGTCCGGAGCCAGACCCTACCCTCCCCCCCCCTTCCGCCCAATGTCGAAACGCCGAATCAGGAAACGTTCACCATTGGCACATTTTCGCGTAAGCTGCCCGCGTAAGGTCGCGCGTGTGGCGTGTAAGACCCGTTTTTGATCGTCGCGCAATTGGCGTGTCTTTTTTTTTTTTTTTTTTGGTGATGTGGGCCCTCAGACCTGTTGCCCCACAGACGGTGTTGTCGTCCTGGGTCGTTTTCTGGTTGTCCTGCGGGCCACTGCGACTCATTCGGGCTCGCCCCGTCAGACCCCAGGCGTCCCCGGGTCTTCCTGCACTACTGGAAGTCTCGGGAGGGCCAGGAGGAGGCCGCGACGGGTCTCCCCTGTGGCCCGAGGACGGCCACACAGTTTAAACCGCTCCACCCTCGCTCCTAGATGTGCACATTTTTGATTTCGGCGTTTCGACATTGGGCGGAAGCGGGGAGGGGGTCCGGCTCTGGACCTCTGCGTAGTGCGACTGTTTGAAACAGTGCTTGTCAGGGGAGTCCTATGTGAAAGTATTAAGGGGAATCCTATGGGTAACTCTTTTGGGGAACCTTGTGAATCCTAGGGGGGAGCAGTCCGATGGGGGGACCTTCTTGGGGAGTCCTGTGCATGATTCGTTTCGGGGGGCAGAAGGGGGGACGATCCTCGATCCCAGAAGTTGGCCTCTCCTCTTCGTCCACCCCGTCTCGGGGCCTCCGCGCTTGGCTTGGCCCCAGTGGCTGTGTCCGAGCCTCGCCCTTGCCCTCTTCGGGGCCCCCAGGCCCAGAACCCCAGTACCGTGCTTGCTTGTTCCTACGGTAGGCCCGTGCAGCGTTGGCGCGCCAGCGACGCCGGCGAAGGCGTCCAAGGTCCATTTCTGCGACGCGGAAGCACCGAGGGACACGGGATCGCCACCAGACCCGACGGAACTTGACCTCGAACGATCGGGGCCGCGATCGATTTCTTGGTTGAGTGATCGACGCTGTATCAGAAACCTCTGCGCGCGCCGACGCCGCGCGAACCTGCCGGAAGGTGGACCCTCGTGCAGAGGTCTGGACCCCGTCCCTCTGGCCGGCTTCTTATACCCAGTAATTGTTTGACTTCCCTGGGGCCCAGCGAGGGCCCCTCCTCCTCCTCCTCCTCCTCCTCCTCCTCCTCCTCCGCGTCCTCCTCCTCCTCCTCCTCCTCCGCGTCCTCCTCCTCCTCCGCGTCCTCCTCCTCCTCCTCCTCGCGGCGAGGGCCTCCGGAACCCGAAACCAGTGAATCAACCGACGTCGTGTTTTGTGCACGGCGCGAGGGTGTCTCGCCCAAGACCGCCTCGGTTGCGAGAATCAGTGCAACGCCGTAAATAATCTTAAGTCGGGCACGTCCCTCTACAGGAGGAATATTCAAAATAGTTAAACGTGGGGACGTACCCAATCCTTTCTATTAAAAAAGCAAACACTGAAGGATCCGCCGTGCTCTAGAATGCTTCGCCAAGGAACGTTGGGCCAGAGTCAAGTGTTTCACATTCGTGGCCGCACTCTTAAGAGTCATATCGTTGGCAGGAAGGCGACCACGAGGGGGCTTGGAAACATCTTAATAAGGGGGAACTGGAGACATGCTTTGTGGGAGTAACGACGCATCGCGCTAGGTTGTCATTGCAGAACAGCGCCATGCGCGCTATGACAGAACAGCGCCCTGCGCTAAGCGCTGCAAGTGCCCGAGTGCACTACGGACAAGAGGCAACTGAAGAGACTATGCGGCATGGGCACATAATAGCGCCATGCGCTCCGTGGCGCCCCATCCCGCTGCGATCTGCGATCAAACAGCACAGCGAGGTCTCATGGTGGTCCCCGTGGGACACCCCTCCGCTGGCCCTCCCAGGACCCCTATAAAGTGGCGACAGCTTCGCAGGTCGCAGCCCCCCCAGGGGACGGCGAGGTCTCGTGGTGATCTGCGTGGGACCCTCGCGGCCGCATCGAGGCCAAGGCCCTGTGGCATCGGCGAAAATCTGTTGAATGACTTCGACCGCCAGAACGTCCTTGTCACAGCGGCCGCCAGAACAGCCTCGACTAAAGTAGTGCCTGATTCTATGTTCTGCCACGACCTGGGCGACTGCGCGCTGACGGCCGACCAGCTTGCGCCCCTCGGCGACGAGCATCCGAACTGGCCAAACCTCAGCGCAGAGAACCACCGCTTGGCGTCGTTGCTGACTTTGGCGATGAACAAATCGAAAGGGGACTGGGGCGCACTCAACTCGCCATGGTTCTCTTTGCTCTTCTCGCCCGGCACATTGGTCCTGGACATGGACCAGAAGACGCATTACCTAGCGGTTGCTACCACTCCGTACGGCTTCCTGGGGTACAGGTGTCTGGTCAAGAAAGTAGAGGGCATCAAGATCCTGGACCTGTCGGCTGTGGGCGCTGACCCCGTCGCATTCGAGACAGTCAGGGCGTGCGACCGTTGGGGGTGCTTCTCATTGAAACCTGTTGTGCCCGGCACTCCAGCGCGCGCAACCTTGGGCCGCCTAGGCCTGAGAGTTCAGCTGTGCGAGGAGCACAACGCGAATTTGCTGACGTTCGCAGTGCGCAGGTGGCTGAAGAATTTCACTGTGCCCTTCCTCAAGAAATTGTACGACGTGCTGGACGTCAAGCACGCGGGTGCGGAAGCCCGCGAAGGAATCCGATCTCATGCATGCAATCAGTGCGCGTGTTCTGGGCGGTGCCTTCACGGAGGCCGTCGCGAAGGAGGTCATGCTCGCCTGGTCCACCGACGTGGCTGACGACGACTTGAGTTTGAAGACCCCCCTCTTCGACGGCGACTTGTGGGGTATTCTCGACGAGGAACTCAATGGCCGCGACGTCCATCAAGAGATCGCGATGTTGGAGGGGAAGAGGCGCCAGCGAGAGGTGCAGCAGGCGCAGCGGGCCCAGAGTTTGCTGGCACCTGCTGCTGGCGCCGGCGCTTCTAGCCACCCCAAACACAAAAATGCACTCCCTTTCACTGATGGGGAAGGCCTCTCGCAGCCTGCAGCGATGCGCCTCCTCCCGCCTGGTGCATCCATGTCGAAGGAGAGCGAATGGCATCACAGGTGGAAGGCGAGGGCCCTTTACATGAGTGAGGATAAGACTAGGTCTTTTCCCCGCGACAATGCGGGGGCTGACGACAGAGCGCTGCTGTTTTTACTTCGCCTTGTGTGGAAAGCGTGGGTCGGTGACCGCGCTGACAAGTCCTGTCCGTGGGACTTGGGTGAGATACTTCTGCCGCCCGTGGCGGCCGCGCTCGCTGAAGTGCAGCCCGATCTACGCGCCGAGTCCATCGAGCAGCTCCCCGCCGTCAGCGGTAGCTTTGCTGCTGGCCATGCGTTGCACGCCCCTCCAAATCCCAACTCGCCCCCCCCCCCCCCCGCCCCGTCTCCTCCCGCGCCGCGCGGTAAGGGGCTCTCTCGCTGGATCAAGTCCCTCGGCGGCGGGAAGGGCGAGGGCGCCGTCGAGGGCGGCGTCGACGGCAGCGACGTCGGGGGCGGCGTCGAGAGCGGCGTCGAGAGCGACATCGAGGGTGGCACGTCCAAGAAGAACGAGCCCGACGACGATGAGGACGATGCTTTTTTCGCGAAGGCCAGGAAGGCTCCGCGCGTGCCGCCCGAGAAACGAATGCTGAAGGCTATGGTGCAGCAAAACGTATTGCTGATGTGTTAGGTTGAGGATCTGAGGGTTCGATGAAGTTTCGGTGATTTGATGGTTTGAAGGGGCAGCGTGTTTCAGTTTAACGCATGGGGGACGACTGCTTTGATGATATTGGCTTGAAGAAGACGGTTGACGAGGAGGGAACGGCAAGGATGACGAGGCAGAGAGGCAAGAATGGGCGCGACGGGGCGGCGCGGAGGAATGGGGGGTGGCCCGCGGACGGCGGGTGATCAACGCCCTCCCCCCCCCCCCATCGTCACGTGATTCCTCCTGCTTCTTCTTGCTCCCCTTCTCCTCATCGCCCCCCCCCCCCGTCCACCGCGTGCGGCCTTGCGCGTTGTGGCTGGGGCGAGTTCCTGCTGTCGCGCGGTTGGTTTGGCCGCCGCTGTCTTGGCAGCTCACTCCCGCGAATGATTCCCGAGGCTGAGCTGCGCGATCGCAAGGCTGCGACCACGGCCGAGCTTACGGGCGCCAAGGCCATGGGCGATCGCGCCGAGGCGAAGGCGAAGGGCGCCAGGGCGAAGGCGAAGGACGCCGAGGCCAAGGCAACGGGTGGCAAGGTCGCGAAGGTCGACCAGTCGAGGCCTCGCGCGCAGGCGCGCCCGATCACGGGCCCGCTGAGCGTGACCCACGCGTCGGCGCGCTCCTACATCTGCTTCAAGGGCGCCGGGAAGAAGCCGAGGTTGCTGGTGCAGATCAACGCGAATCAGAGCAATGTCCGCGGGGGCGTCATCGCGAAGTGCTTGAAGCAGGCTTGCTCGAAGGATCTCAGCGCGCAGCATGTCGTCGAGTTCCGCGACGTGGCCATCAGAATATGACGCGCGGTCGGTTCAATCGGGCTCGCCGAGGAGGGGGGGGGGGGGCGGTGGAGGAGTGGGGATTTAGGATGCGTGGTTTGGCACGACGAGGGTGGATGAGTAGAGTGAAGAGGTGGGGGCGGATTGGGGCCAAACGAAGAATTCGGATGAGGTGGAGCATGAGGTACATGGGGGAACATGTGGGGAGGATGGGGGGGGGGGGTTCTTGCGAGATCCGCTTCGCTCTTGGAGGGCCGCGCCCGGGGTGCATCCCGTGGGTGGGCGATGGGCCTCCGCAGTCAGTGAGGCGCACTGCTGCTTGACGGAGCCGCAGCAGCGCAGTTTGCCGCTGGAATATTCACGTTGCTCGTGGCCCCGCCCCGCGAAGAAGGGGATTGCGCGGGGCCGCGAGAGCAGGAGGGGGGCGCCTACTGGGATCCCAGAATTGAGTCGCGACAGGGCGAGCTCGTCCGAAGTCCCGCAGCCCGCCGCCAATCCCGACGGCGCCCGCGTCCTCGGTCTCCTCAGTCTCTTCCCCCGTGTCCTGTCCCGTATCCTGTAATGTATCCTCAGTCTCCTATCCCGGATCTTCTTGTATCATCCGCCTTCTCTCTTCAATCTTCCGCCTCCCCATCTCCTATTGCGGAGTGCTTTTTTCTTCCAGGGGATGGGGCCCAGAAAAGCGGTTCGACCTTGGTCTCGCACCCATTTATCCGTTCTCCTGGAGGGCAGGGGGAACGCCCAGTCGAACGATTCAGTGGCAGTCGATGGCGTGGGGACTGTTGTATTCAGCGCAGTCGCTCAGTTCAGTCAAGTGGTGCGGTCGTTCATTTGGAGACCCGCGTGAGATCAACGAGTTGTATCTTGATTCCCCACATTCTAAGTGGGGTTCTGGTTTTCTCTTCACCCGCGTCGCATCCGCGTCTCACCTCACCTTCCCTTCTCTACACCCGCGTCACACCTGCGTTCCCACCTCACCTCCTCCTTCTCGCTCGTGCACACACCACACCACACCGCGCCACATCGCACCACGCCACACCACACACCACCACACCACACCACACACCACACCACACCACACCACACCACACCACACCACACCACACCACACCACACCACACCACACCACACCACACCACACTACACAACACCATCCGTGTGTGGCACTTTCTCGTCACTACAGGACGTGTGCAGGGAGTGGTCCCTCACCGCGGTCTCTATCCGCCCCAGGGTCGCAGGGCGTGGCAGGCGTGGCACTTTCTCGACACCATAGGGGGTGCGCAGGGGGTGGTCTCTCACCGCGGCCGCTATCCGTGCCGGTCGTCCAGGGCACAGCAGGCATGGCATATTCTCGACACCATAGGGGGTGCGCAGGGGGTGGTCTCTCACCGCGGCCGCTATCCGTGCCGGTCGTCCAGGGCACAGCAGGCATGGCATATTCTCGACACCATAGGGGGTGCGCAGGGGGTGGTCTCTCACCGCGGCCGCTACGGTCGCGCCGGTATCCGTGCGGTCGTCCATGCTCGACACCGCAGGGGGTGGTCTCTGCCGCATCCGTGGGGTGGTTCCATAGCGTCGTGGGTCGTCCAGGGCACACAGGCATGGCCCATATTCTCGACACCAGGGGTGCGCAGGGGGTGGTCTCTCACCGCGGCCGCTATCCGTGCCGGTCGTCCAGGGCACAGCAGGCATGGCATATTCTCGACACCATAGGGGGTGCGCAGGGGGTGGTCTCTCACCGCGGCCGCTATCCGTGCCGGTCGTCCAGGGCACAGCAGGCATGGCATATTCTCGACACCAGAGGGGGTGCGCAGGGGGTGGTCTCTCACCGCGGCCGCTATCCGTGCCGGTCGTCCAGGGCACAGCAGGCATGGCATATTCTCGACACCAGGGGGTGCGCAGGGGGTGGTCTCTCACCGCGGCCGCTATCGTGACGGTCGCCCAGGGCACAGCAGGCATGGCATATTCTCGACACCAAGGGGGTGCGCAGGGGGTTCTCTCACCGCGGCCGCTATCCGTGACGGTCGTCCAGGGCACAGCAGGCATGGCATATTCTCGACAGCATAGGGGGTGCGCAAGGGGTGGTCTCTCACCGCGGCCGCTATCCGTGACGGTCGTCCAGGGCACAGCAGGCATGGCATATTCTCGACACCATAGGGGGTGCGCAGGGGGTGGTCTCTCACCGCGGCCGCTATCCGTGACGGTCGTCCAGGGCACAGCAGGCATGGCATATTCTCGACAGCGTAGGGGGTGCGCAGGGGGTGGTCTCTCACCGCGGCCGCTATCCGTGACGGTCGTCCAGGGCACAGCAGGCATGGCATATTCTCGACACCATAGGGGGTGCGCAGGGGGTGGTCTCTCACCGCGGCCGCTATCCGTGACGGTCGTCCAGGGCACAGCAGGCATGGCATATTCTCGACACCATAGGGGGTGCGCAGGGGGTGGTCTCTCACCGCGGCCGCTATCCGTGACGGTCGTCCAGGGCACAGCAGGCATGGCATATTCTCGACACCATAGGGGGTGCGCAGGGGGTGGTCTCTCACCGCGGCCGCTATCCGTGACGGTCGTCCAGGGCACAGCAGGCATGGCATATTCTCGACACCATAGGGGGTGCGCAGGGGGGGTGGTCTCTCACCGCGGCCGCTATCCGTGACGGTCGTCCAGGGCACAGCAGGCATGGCATATTCTCGACACCAGCGGGGGGGGTGCGGGGGTGGTCTCTCACCGCGGCCGCTATCCGTGACGGTCGTCCAGGGCACAGCAGGCATGGCATATTCTCGACACCATAGGGGGTGCGCAGGGGGTGGTCTCTCACCGCGGCCGCTATCCGTGACGGTCGTCCAGGGCACAGCAGGCATGGCATATTCTCGACACCATAGGGGGTGCGCAAGGGGTGGTCTCTCACCGCGGCCGCTATCCGTGACGGTCGTCCAGGGCACAGCAGGCATGGCATATTCTCGACACCATAGGGGGTGCGCAGGGGGTGGTCTCTCACCGCGGCCGCTATCCGACGGTCGTCCAGGGCACAGCAGGCATGGCATTCTCGACACCATAGGGGGTGCGCAGGGGGGGTCTCTCACCGCGGCCGCTATCCGTGCCGTCGTCCAGGGCACAGCAGGCATGGCATATTCTCGACACCATAGGGGTGCGCAGGGGTGGCGGCCGCTATCCGTGACGGTCGTCCAGGGCACAGCAGGCATGGCATATTCTCGACACCATGGGGGTGCTGTAAGGGGGTGCGCAGGGGGTGGTCTCTCACCGCGGCCGCTATCCGTGACGGTCGTCCAGGGCACAGCAGGCATGGCATATTCTCGACAGCATAGGGGGTGCGCAAGGGGTGGTCTCTTACCGCGGCCGCTATCCGTGACGGTCGTCCAGGGCACAGCAAACATGGCATATTCTCGACACCATGGGGGTGCGCAAGGGGTTTTCTCTCACCGCGGCCGCTATCCGTGACGGTCGTCCAGGGCACAGCAGGCATGGCATATTCTCGACACCGTAAAGGGGGTGCGCAGGGGGTGGTCTCTCACCGCGGCCGCTATCCGTGACGGTCGTCCAGGGCACAGCGGTAACGGCGGGGCAACGGCCACCAACATCATTCTCACATGCTTCACTTCAGCTCTCATCTCTCCAGCCATCATATAAGTATGTGGGTTTCCTCGGTAGCGTAATTTGTGTTGAACAGGTCCCCCCCCTGGCCCCTCGCATCTGCGCCCGCCCCCGCGTTTGAAATCGGTGCTTCTTTCGGCTCGGTCGCGTCGGTCGCGCAACGTGCCTCTGGTGGTGAAGGCGGTGTCGATGCCGAAGCCGCTGCCAGCGCCGCTGCCCAATCGGTCGCGCAACGCGCCTCTGGTGGTGAAGGCGAGGCCGAAGCCAGTGCCGCTGCCGGCGCCGCCGCCCAGGCCGCTGCCCAAGAAGCGGCCCGAGCCGCGGCCGAGGCAGAGGCCCACGCCGCGGCCGAGGGCGCAGGAGAAGCGGGCGCCACGGCGCCAGCGGCAGCGGCAGCAGCAGCATCAGCAGCGGCAGCCGCATCACCGGGACTGCAGCGCCATTTCCTCCAGCGCAGCACCGCCAGCGCAGGGGCGCCCGTGCAGCACCGTCGCAGCACCGCCAGCGCAGCAGCGCCCGTGCAGTGCGGCAGCACCAGCGCAGCGGCACCAGCGCAGCGCAGCAGCAGCAACGCCGCAGCACCAGCGCAGCAGAACTGGACCCGCGCAGCAGCATCAGCAGCTGCACCAGCAGGAAGGCCGCGAGCAACAGCAGCAGCAGGGCGACGAGCGCCAGTGCGACCAGCACAATGAGGGCCAGCCCAGCACGACGCAGGGCCAGCCCAGCACGACGCACTACGATCATCGCGTGCAGCAGTTGCCTAGTTATGGCTTCTTGTGAGGGGTCGGTCGAAGGCGCGCAAGAATCTATCGCCATCCCCACCACCAACACCACCATGAACAACGCTGGTCATGCCATCACCAGGATAGAGCGCAGCGTGAATATAGTTTTTGGGGGGCGCGAGGGTAAAACCATTATATCATCATGGCCATCGCCGCCGCCATCGTCATAATCATCATCATCATCACCACCGTCAACATCGTGACCAGCTCAGTCGGCACCATGTGCGATCCGAGTCCGCATCGTTGCTCGCCCCCTAATTCCCCCCCCCCCCCCCCCTCCTCCTGAGCTTGGCGCGCGCGCCTGGCTGGGGATTCGCGATTGGGCCGCGTGGCTGGATTTCCCCCCCTCCTCAATTTATCCCCATCGGAATTGCTTCGAGTTTGCGCTGGGCGGTCACCTCGCTTCCCGCGCGGATTGCTCGACCCCCCGCATCGTCTTGATCGATGGGGTGGAAGCTGGCGAGATGGGAAGGTAGCGGGCAGAGGGGTCGAGCGGGCCAGAGGGGGCGGAACGCCGGGGCGCTTAGAAAAGACCATCGGGGGGAGAAGAAGGGGGGCAGGGGAGGGGGGGGGAAGCGCCGGGGGGGGGTCTGAAGGGGGCAACGGCGAGGGCGTCGTTATGGGGGGATGAAGAGGTGGAAGGGGGAAGGAACGTGCCCTGGTAAAACATTCGCGACTACAGTCTGACGTCAGTCCGACGTCAGTCCGACGTCAGTCTGAAGTCAGTCTGACGTCAGTCTGACGTCAGACAAAACGGCAGACAAACGTCAGACCCAGGTCTGACAAGCGTCTGACGTCATACTTTTGTCAGACGGACGGGGCTGACGTCAGAATGACGTCAGACTGACGTCGGACTGTCGTCAGACTGACGTCCGGCTGATGCCATACTGGCGTTAGACTGACGTTATGCCGACGTCAGGTTGACGTCGTGCTGATGTGATCGGCAATCGGTGCGTAGTTTGTGTTGAGTCAGTTGTTCAAATTCATGCAGTTGTTTCCTCGGGTGCCAACGCATTCAAGTGCTCGCTGCTAGGAATCGATTGGACCATTTCGTGCTCCGTGTATGATGGCATGGAATTCTTGACGCGGCCGCTGGAGAACGAGTTCGGACTCGAGCTCCAGAAGGCAAAGACGAAGTTAGGCACCTTGGCTTGAATGCAAGACTTGTCGGCTGGCTCGTTTAGCGACGTGATTGTGGCCACGTTCGCTGCATTTCAGTCGGATGATATGGCGGGCGCCTCTGGTCTGCGTAATCTGCCAGCGAGCGCGAGCCAGGGCGCGCCATCGGAGTCCGTGGCGAAGACGCTGTGGCGA
>CAUYUJ010015666.1:75000-94292 GCA_963575745.1 Prorocentrum cordatum
GGATGGAGCACGAAATAAATTAGCAGAAGGGGGGCTAGGAACAGAACGCATGTGGCAGAACCAGGCGGGCAGATCGGGCGGGCAGACCCTAGCTGGCGGGCCCAGGCGGCCAGGTCGAGCAAGCTGGTTGCTGAAGCGTGGGTCCTGCATGAATCGCGAGGAAGTTTCGAGCGATAGCGCGATTTCCAAGTACATCCTGAGAAAGGAAAGGCGAGAGCGTGATTCCTGAGTGTCGAGGGCGCGGTGTCTGAATACATTGCCAGGAAGTCCCACGCGAGACCGTGATTCCTGTACTACTTGTGAGGGAGGCTCAGGCGAGAGCGCGATTTCGGAATGATTGGTGCGGAAAGATCATGCGATCTGTTGAATTCTCATTTCTAAAGAATGCTATGATTGATCCCCCCTCCCCGGTAACCACTGTATTTTTCAATGGACGCACGCTTCAGCAACCCGCCTGCTCGACATGCCCGCCTGGGCCTGCCTTCCCGACCCACCCGTTCGGCCTACCCGTCTGATCTGCCCGTCTGGTGTTGCCACGTATTGCGAAGGCCTTGCGGACGGTGCCGCCGACCCTGAAGACGACGAAGATGAAAACGAGCGTGGGGGGGGTAGGAGGCGCAGGAGGAGGAGGAGGAGGAGGAGGAGGAGGAGGCGCAGGAGGAGGAGGAGGAGGAGGAGGAGGAGGAGGAGGAGGAGGAGGAGGAGGAGGAGGAGGGGGGGGGTAAGAGGAAGGGTGGAGGAGGCGGGACGAGGGAGGAGGAGGGGGGGGGGAGGATGAGGAAGAGGAGCAGGAGAAGGAGGAGGAGGAGAAGGAGGAAGAGGCAGAGGAGGAGCAGGAGGAGGGGGAGCAGGGGAGGTTGGGGAGGAGGAGGAGGAGGAGGAGGAGGAGGAGGAGGAGGAGGAGGAGGAGGAGGAGAAGGCCTCTCGGGGCCTTCTTGAGAGCTCTTTTGGCACTCTTTTGACCCGTCTGGGGGCTCCTTTTGGCCGTCCTCAAGGGTTCTTGGGCTGTCTTGTGGGGCTGGGGCCGTCTAGGGGCGCTCTTGCGGATCCGTCGTGGCGACCCCCCTCCTCCAGCGCATCTACAGAGGGCCCCTCTGTAAAAGCCGCAAACGGGGGATGCGTATCTGGGTGGCGACCCCCCCCGGGACCCCCGCCCCGGGACCCCCCCCCCCCGGACCCCCCACCCCTCCTGGCGGAGAAGGGATCAAAGGGAAGGGGCGTCGACCCATTTGCGACGTTGCTCATTTTTGTTTTGGTTGGCGCGCTTGAGGAGGGGGAGGGCTCAGGGAAAGGGCGGGTAGCGCCACACGCCGACAGGGTCGGCGGATTTTCTGCTCCTCGCCCCCTTCCTGCTATTCTCTCTCGTGTTCCATCCTCCTCCCTCCCTCTTGTCCCTTTCTTCCATCTGTCGTCGTTTCCCCTGCCTTAGGGACTACACGAAATACACGTTGCAGGCAAAATTAGCCTGGCGAAGAACCCAACCATATTTAGTCGTGAGCACCCTCGTTGTATGCACCGCATTCGGAGGAGCTTCTTATAGGGCCACGAAACTTGTGAGGGGTGCCTCACAAATTGTCCAACGGGCGCATGCGAAAGCAGCCACTTGGGCCGTCGGTGGAATTACTTGTGGGGCCACGAAACGCGTGAGAGGTGTGCCGAAATAGGTGCGGTGGGCGCATGTGAACGCAGCCACTGGGGCCGTGCCGAAATGGGTGCGGTGGGCGCATGCGAACGTAGCCATTGGCGCCTTCGGTGGAGCTCCCTATGGGGCATCGAAACGCGTGAGGGTTGTGCCGAAACGTGCGTGGGTGACGCATGCGGGCGGTGGCACTGGGGCCTTCGATGGAGCTCCCCATGGGGCCACGAAGCGTGTGAGGGGTGTGACGAAATGGGTGTGGGTGACGCATGCGGGCGGTGGCACTGGGGCCTTCAGTGGAGCTCCCTATGGGGCCACGAAGCGTGTGAGGGGTGTGACGAAATGGGTGTGGGTGACGCATGCGGGCGGCGGCACGGGCCTTCGGTTGAGCTCCCTATGGGGCCACGAAACGTGTGAGGGGTGTGCCGAAATGGGTGTGGGTCACGCATGCCGGCGGCGTCACTGGGGCCGTCGGTTGAGCTCCCGATGGGGCCACGAAACGTGTGAGGGGTGTGCCGAAATGGGTGTGGGTAACGCATGCGAACGTTGACACTGGGGCGGGCCTTCGGTGGAGCTCCCTATGGGGCCACGAAACGTGTGAGGGGTGTGCCGAAATGGGTGTGGGTAACGCATGCGAGCGGTGACACTGGGGCCTTCGGTGGAGCTCCGTATGGGGCCACGAAACGTGTGAGGGGTGTGCCGAAATGGGTGTGGGTAACGCATGCCGGCGGCGGCACTGGGGCCTTCGGTGGAGCCACGAAACGTGTGAGGGGTGTGCCGAAATGGGTGTGGGTAACGCATGCGGGCGGCGGCCCTGGGGCTGGCCTTCGGTGGAGCTCCCTACGGGGCCACGAAGCGTCTGAGGGGTGTGCCGAAAGGCGTCCCGGTGCCATTTTCTAGCCCTCCTGGAAGGTCGGGGCAGGGGGGGCAAGGGGGCTTTCGGGACCAGGAGTGCAGGCGGCAGGGCCAGGCGGGCGGGTCGAGCGGGCGGACCCTGAACGGGCAGGAGGAGGAGGAGGAGGAGGAGGAGGAGGAGGAGGAGGAGGAGGAGGAGCGGCCGGGCATAGCCCGGGCGGGCGGGCTCAGAAACGGGCGGGCGGGCGAGCCCAGGCGGGCCGCGGGGGCGTCGGCCCCGCAGGCGTCGCGAGGGAGGTTTTGGTTGGGCGGCGGCGCGGTTCCCGGGCGAGGCGCCAGGGAATAGGTACTCCAGATTTCGCAATAAAGGGAGGGGGTCTCATTTCGGGGGGGGTCTCTTCCAGGCTATCTTGGAGGGCCTGGGGGGTCTGGGGACGATGTGTTGGAGGGTTCTCCCACGGGGGAGGTCTGAAATGGCTTGTCTTGGAGTATCCAGACCCTCTCCCTTTTATTACAAAATCTGTACCCGATCGAGCTGAGATTAAGATGGCGAGCGGGAATAAGATCGAATCTGAGGGGAAAACATATTAGAGCTCTAACGAAGTGTCAAATTTCAAGAAAGCGAAGTTACACCGGGCAAACTTATGCAGAACTTCCGTCGAGGTTTTTTTGCCATTTAGCTCCAAAGAGCGGGAGCGGGATTCCTGCGACCTGGGGGGCACGAGGCCGCGGCACGCCGTGCGAGGGAGTGCCGCGTGAGGGCGCGGTGTCTGTAGCACTTCTGAGGGGGGGTCCCGCGCGAGAGCGCGTCGCGGGAACACACTGTGGGGAAGTATCGGGCGGGAGCCGCTGTTGCGATTCTTGATCCTCGATCGTCGGACATCACGCGTCGCCCCCCAGGGGGACCCTCTGGCGGCCAGTGTCATGAGACGATTTGCTGAGGATGCGATCAACGGATTCTCCTCCAGAGTTCAGGAGGGGAAAAGAACACACACACAGAGACAATTAATCATCGATTCCCCCAAGCATATGGGCAACTATGGGAAATGGGGGGGAAGTCAACAACCAAGGAAATATAGGAAAATATTGGGAATCCTGCTATTAGTGTCTATTTCTTTGTGTGTCCCAGGGCCCCTGCAAGAGTATCTAGCGGCCCTCGTTTCTTGAGCCCGCGCGGAGCAGTCAATTTAGCCTCGAGCTTCTCTCTACCCCAGAATCTTCTAGCCCAGGTTTGATGACAATCTTAGGGAAGCGCCCTCTCAAATGGAGGGAATCCTGACGATTAACGTGGTGAGAAGGTGATGCCAACCATACGAATACTTGGACGATCAGCTAAGTGGGCGTGGCCCTCTTACCAGAGTTTCCTAACCATTATAAGTCACTCAGGACATTCGTATACCATTTCTGAGCTAGTTTTGGCCAGAGACAGTCCACCGTTGTATCAACTCAGAACCCTCTATCCCCTTAGCAACGACCGCGGTCATCCAAGTATTAGGGGACTTCGGCCGTCTCTCTCGGCTCCCGGCGGTTCTTTGGCCTCTGGATGCGCTCCAGCAGCTCGAGAAGCGCCCAGGGGTGCCCAGATCGTCCCGAACGGCCGCTAGAGGGCCCAGTTCGTTGTCACCCGACAGCCCAGTTCGTTGTAGCCCTTTTAGGCACTGCCAGTGGGCCGTCCAGCTTTCCTGACGCAGCGTCGTTCGGTAGCACTGTCCTATGTGATCCGACGCATGCGGACCAGAGGATTCATTAATTAAGTTTGGCTGCGTCGCGCTGAAACAGTTTTTGCCCGAGAACCGAGCTGTGGACCGACCGTCCTGACCAGCGCTGGGTTCACTGCTATTCAAGTCGGCCTCGCTGCGAGCCGCTCGCCAGCCCCCTGGGGACCGTCATGGAAGCCCGACATGGATACGCGAAACATGGTGCAATGCCCTTCAACAACTGAGCGACACAGGAAAACGGGGTCGTCTTCGCCGACATTCGCGCGTAAGCTGCCCGAGTAAGGTCGCGCGTGGGCATCCTCGTCTCCAACGTAGCATGCCGCGCTGGCGGCCCTCGTAAGACGCGGCGCAAGGTCGCCGTGCCATCTCGCGCGAGACCCGTCTCTTTCCTCGTCGCTCAAGTATTGTCCAACACCCACAGCGGGTGCTGTTGGGCAGGCGGCTTTCTGTCTCAAATGTACATCGCGTCCGCGGCCACGCGGACAGCGAATTCGGTTCTAAATGTATGAGGACAGGCTATTCGGGTGTTGCTAGAAGTGCCCCTGGCCCAGGGTTCCCCCAGCTTTTTGCTCCATTTTGGAGTCCCTTGGGGCCCTCCGGGCTTCGTTAGGGATGCTCTGTAGGCCGTCCTGGGCCACCCCGAGATTGCTGGGCGCACCTGGGCCAGGGGCACTTTAGCAACACCCGAGCTGTTGGTTTTCGTGCCCATCATTTATGGACCGGTCTCGGTACCCCCGAAGGATGAAGATTGACTACACGTAATTGTGACCCTTCGCCAGAGTGGCGGGCCCGTTGGGGCACCCCGATCGCCGAACGCGACGCGACAGTAGCGTCTTTCGCGCTTGAGTTTGGTCCCCCCGCGGCCCCCAAAAAGCCGCGCACGAAAGGTCATTCTTATTCGGATGCAACTCCTGGGAGGGCAAATTCAGATCTTGCCCTGGTCCGAAGTCTGGCTTAATCTGGCATGATCCCGTTGAATCTGGCTCACTCCCGTTTAATTTGGCTGAATCCCGGTCAATCCGCGGCCTGATCTGGCGTAGCAGCCCCCCGGTGCGGCTGAATTCTCTTGAATCTTTCCGACGAAGACTTCCCAGTAGTTGCCTCTTAATTCTTACCCAGGGTCACTCCTGCGTGGAGCCGAGAAGGGCCAGCCGCGCCTCCGGTGGCAAATCATGGGAGCCTTGTATGTCCTTTCACTTCCGTCTTTAGCGTCGATGAGTGTCGATTAGCGCCTGGGAGTCGTGAGATGGGGTCGATTCAGCGTTCGTTAGCGTCGATGTAGCGTCGATTACCGTCGATCAGCGTCGATTCGCGACGATTTAATGTCGACGAGCGTCGAGTCGCAAGAGCCAACAAGATGGTATGGGAGGCTCCCATGAGTTGCCACCGACGGTGCGGGCCCCCCAGTCTGAAGCATGCCCCCGAGACTGTGCCCACCATCAGTATCGTTTAACCGATCGCTATCCCCATCCCCATCCACATCTCGAGCCCCACCCTCTCAACACCCAGGGACCGCGGGGTCTGCACGTCCACGACGCCCCGCGCGAGACGCTTCCACCAGGAGTTGAACAAATACACACGGACACAATTCGTCGTCGACTCCCTGGAAGATCTGGGAAGACATGGGCGGTGTGGGGGAAGACGAACACCCAGGAAGTATGGGTTTGTGTGCGTCCTTGGGCTCATTTAATCCACGGGATCGCGCGTCCACGCGGGGTGGACGTTGGCCGGCCTCGCAAATGGCAGGCGCAGTTGGAGCCGATGTACCTGGTGACAGCGCCGGCGCCACCAGAGCAGGCCCGCTCCCATCGGAGGAGGAAAGGGTCCTGATGCCGCTGCCTTCCGCCCGTTTTCACATTTTCCGGCCTCCTTGGAGGCCCTCGTCGCCACCGCTGGATTCACCTCGAAATCCTGGTCAGACCGCCCCCCAGGAGAGGTCCAGGGGGTAGCGGTATCGGTGCCTTTTGGCTTCCCCATCCCAGTCCCGTCGACCGCCTACCGTTCGCTCCTCCCACTGTCGACTACACGTAAGAGTGACTTTTCGCTGCCCTGCCACCATCGTCGGCTTGGCATCTCTCGCTCTCCCCCCCTGTCGTCGACCCCCCTGCTCTCCCTCTTTCTCTCTCTCTCTCTCTCTCTCTCCCTCTGGCTTTCTCTCCTCCGCCGTCTCTTCCTCCTCCCTTCGTTCCCACAGGTCATATCCGGGGCGGGGATTTATCCGTAAGCACCGCCTGGGGATCGATCTTCGCGGACCTTCACAGGCGGTGGATATGCACATTTTCGGGCCGCCGGGGGGCAAGCTGCATCCATGTCCACTGCCCGCTGGGGCACCGGGACGCCTGTTCCAAGGCGGTGGATGTGGATGGACCCCCGCCTCGCATCGCAGGCCCTCGGGGGAGGAATCCCCGAGGAGAGCCCGAGCATTTTCTTTTTGGGTGCAGGGCATGGGGTGAAATCTGAAGTGCCGTTTCGATGGGTCCTCAGGCTCGAATCTGCAAAGGGTGAACCACAAGACGGACTGATTCTCGAGGTGCAAAAAGGCCCATATGGATTTCACCCTGAGCCCTCCACCCTAAGAAAATGCTCAGAGAGCCCTGCCTTTCCTGGCCTGGCAGTCATATCGGGAAGATCCTCCCAGCCCTCACCCGCCCCTTCTCGCCTGGGTCCCACTGCCCCCTCGCGGCGCCTCCCTCGCTCTCTCCCTCTTCTCTGGGGGAGGAGGAGGAGGAGGAGGAGGAGGAGGAGGAGGAGGAGGAGGAGGAGGAGGAGGAGGAGGAGGAGGAGGAGGAGGAGGAGGAGGAGGAGGAGGAAGATCGAGGATGCAGGATCACATGTTTCTGGTGCCAGGGACTCTTCTACTTGCCTCACAATCATCCGTGGGGACCTCCAGAGGCCCCTGCAGAGAGCCTCGGCGACCTCCCCCTCTTCCATCCGTCTTTCTCACGAGCAGCTCCTCCGTGCCGCACCGCGGATCTCTGCTTTCTTCTCCATTCCTCGTACACCAGTTGCGCAGATGCAGGGCGGCTCCCTATTCAGAACCAGGCTCTCGCCCGAGGCTTCGCAGTCATATACACTTCCGTCTGCAAGTTGTGTTGGAAGAGTTGCACGGCTGGAGGGCCGGTGAGAACAGGGTCCTCGGCTGAGATTTCGGTCTTCTTCAGGATGCCAGCAAGCCTCGAAGCGGGGGGGGGTCGCCAGACCACCCCTTCGAGCTTCTGTTCTCGCCCTGTCGTCGCACACCTCGCATGTCGAACGATGGGAGGGAGGTTGCTTTTTCCAAGCGGAGCTCCCGCCCGAGCTGCGGGTGGCCCGTGGGGCCCTGTTTTGCACAGTGGAAGCTCATGCCAAGAAACACCCTGCGTGCCTCCAGGGTGCCCTGGGTTTCTTGGGTTTCGATGGTTCTGCAATGGAAGCCGTGACTTCGATGGTTTTGCTATGGAAGCCGTGACGTTCCCGAGCCAAGCAATCAAGGGGTCTCAGGCTTGGGTTGCTCGTGGATGGCTTCTCGTGGTCGAGCTCCTACTGAGTGGGGGAGGGGCCTCGCGCAGTGACGGAGAGTGCTCGCAGCATCCTCTCGAGGAGGGGGCTTTGCATGGGAGGGGAGAGGTATTGCAGCAGCAGCCTTTCATGCGCCTGTGGTTTCCTATGGTCCTCCTCCTCCTCCTCCTCCTCCTCCTCGTCCTCCCTTATCACCCTCTCTCTCTTCTCGCCCTTCCTCTCCCCCTCCTCCTCCTCCTCCTCCTCCTCCTCCTCCTCCTCTTCTGGTCCACCTTTTTTCTTCTGCCTCCTCCTCCTCCTCTTTTCTTCTTCGTCCTCCTTCCTCTCATCCATGTGCAGGAGGGCAAAGCAACCCCAGCAGAACAAGAGACAAATAAACGTCCAGCTCCTTCCCTCACCTTTGTCCTTCCGATTGTGGAGCGCACGTAGCTGAAGAGGTTTGAACAGGTCTCCTTTTCCTCATTCTGACCTCACTCCTCCTGACCTTCCTACTCACCAGCTGGAGGGATTCGGCACGGCAGGCCGAGATACGGGATAGATGGTTGCGGCCTGCAATGCCATCGCGGCAACTATGTATGAGCATCAAACATATGGTTGTGGGGTGCGGAGGAATACGGCGCAACATCGTGAGGCCTGGAAGGATTTGTGTGCTGAAGTCGGCTCGTGGGCGAGCGCGCCGGAAGTGTCCTGCTGATGGTTGCCTCCTTCCGTTTGTATTGTACACCGTTGCCCTGCCCCCCCGTGAGCCTTTTGCTAGGACTTCACGCTCCACGCTGCCTCCCCCTTCCTGTCCCTCGCACTCCTCCCTTCCCTCCCTCGCCTTCCTCCCTACCCTCCCTACCCTCCCTCTCCCTCGCCCTCCTCTCGGCGTCACCCCAACCTACTAATACTATATGTGCGTTGCCCCCCAGGGGAGACGCGCGTACCGAGAAAGCTTACAGTATATGCGTCGTGGCGGGCGCTTTCTGGCCACGCTGCTCGGGAGACGACGTACTACAAGCTGGGTCTACCAGATGTTCAGGTCGGACGCGCACCTCCAAGGAGGGCACACAGTAGAAGTACAGTGGGGGCGCGTGCCAAGAAACCAGTTGGATTTTGCCAGGGGGCCTTGGGTTTCTTGGATTTCGATGCGCTCCCAATCAGATCTTGACGATTTTCGATCGACACATGTGGATTTTCACAGAAAATCGCGGATTTCAGGGTTGGGTTTCTTGCGGAGGTTTCTTGTGGCCGAGCCCCCAGTGTATGTCCTTGTGCGTCCCCCTCTCCCTCGCCCTCCTCCCTGCCGTCCCTGCACCCAACCCCCCGCCGCCTGCCGCGCTGCCCGGCGCCAGGCCGACGACGCCGCGGCGGCCTCCCCCCACGACGGGGTGCCCCACCTGGGGCTGACGCCGCGGATGTTCGTGGCCTCCTCGGGAGGGGCAGCAACTCGGCATCACCCCAGGGGAGACGCGCGCACCGAGAAAGTATATATGCATGTGTGTGTGTGTATATATATATATATGTGCGTCGTGGTGGGCGCTTTCTGACCACGCCGCTCGGGAACTGCTATACTACAAGATGGGTGTACTAGATGTTCGGGTCGGACGCGCACCTCCAAGGCGGACATATAGTACTAGTGTCTGTTGTGCGTCAGCGCAAAAAGCGGCGCGAGGGCCCCAAGCAGTCCGCGCGGACCTTGGAACGTGGATGACTTTTTCTAGGCCTCCCAGATGGGGTCCAAGCGGATGGGGTCGGAGGATTGCGCCGCATCGCCCGTGCGTCGGCGATGCGGCTCGATGTGGGGCCCAATTGTCTTCGCGCCGACGCCGCAGATGCATCGCCGACGTCGCCGATGCATCGCGGATGCATCGCCGATGCATCGGCGATACATCGGCGATGCGGTGCGGTCCTCCCACCCCTGGATGGAAGTAGCGCTGATCCAATCACTTGGCAATGACAGGTTGATCAAACACCAACTTTGATACTTATGCTATTTTCCCATGCGGCACGGCTGGAGTGTATACGTTTGAACGCCGTCTGCTGCTAGCCCCCCGCCCACTCGGACCCCATCCGGGAGGCCTCGGTCCTCGCGCTCCGTGCGCCGCGGCCCAGCCCCAGGGCGGCCGCCCGTCCCCCCCCGGGGGGGGGGGCGGCGCGAGGGCGCGCGCGCGCGCGCGGCGCGGAGACAGCCGGGGGCGTCGCGCCCCGCGGGGCGTGAGGCGCGAAGCCAGGCGGCGGAGCTCGGCGGAGGCAAGAGGGGCGGATCGCCCGAGAGGGGGCCACTGGCGCGTGCTCGCCGGGGGGGCCTCGCCGAAGCCGTGGATGCCCGGAGCCCCTGGGCAAGGCGGATCGGCCCTCCGCTCGCGGGCGGTTCCTCCCCCCCGGTCCCCGAGTGTCCCCACCGAAGACTGGCCGCTCAGACAGAAGGGCGCAACTCGGGACACCCCCGGGGGGCTGGTCGGACGCACCCCCATCCGTCGAGGATGGACGCACCCCCATCGTGCATCCCCGAGTCGGGCCCCCGATGTTTGGCCCCGTCGAACCCCCACAGAGCTGGGGACTGAGGCCGCGCCGAAGGCACGGGCTTTCGGAGCCCCTTGATGTCCAGACCCCCGTAGTCGTGATTCTTGGTCGACGTGGGCCCCCAGAGGCCTGGACCCCTTCCCAAGCTCTGGCTTTCCATCCCGAGTCTTTCTCTGACGGAGGGACACTGGGGAGGAGGAGGGGGAGGAGGCGGAGGAGGAGGAGGAGGAGGAGGAGGAGGAGGAGGAGGAGGAGGAGGAGGAGGGGGGAGGAGGGGAGGAGGGGGAGGAGGAGGAGGAGGAGGAGGAGGAGGAGGAGGAGGAGGAGGAGGAGAGGAGGGGAGGCAGGAGGAGGAGGAGGCGGAGGAGGAGGAGGAGGGGGAGGAGGAGGAGGAGGAGGAGGAAGAGACCCGGTGAGGGCTCCGGGGGTCTGGACCCCTTCTCAAGCTCCGGTTTCCATCCCGAGTCTTTTTCTGACGGAGGGACACTGGGAAAGAGAAGGAGGAGGAGGGGGAGGAGGGGAAGAGGAGGAGGAGGAGAGGAGGAGGAGGAGGAGGAGGAGGAGGAGGGGGAGGGGGGAGGAGGGGGAGCAGGAGGAGGAGGAGGGGGAGGAGGAGGAGGAGGAGGAGGAGGAGGAGGAGGAGGACGAAGAGACCCGGTGAGGGCCTCCGGAGGCTGAATGCACAGAAGCACCTCCCGCCCTGATATTTCCACGGTGCGAGGGCTGTCTGCGTGAGATGGACGAGCCCCCCGCCCCTCGGGGCCGCCGCCGCAGCTCTCTCGGGGGCCCGCGCGGACCTCCCAGGGGGTTGGCGCCGCAGCCGTGCGCTCCTCCTCCTTCGTAGAGTTCAGTCGGGCGTGCCCCTTAACAGGAGAAATATTCAAAAATATGAAAAAATGCTCTGGAACGATGTTTGGAGTATTTTCCTGTATTTTTGATTATTCTTTGACCATTTCTCATTTTTCGTCCAAAATCCGCCTGTGGGGGGACACCCCCGACCTAATCGTAGAGGAGGGGTTCTCCCAGGGGGGGGTCGGGAAGCATACCCAGCTGCATGCTCACCTCTCCCGATCACGCGGGCCGCTTGTAGAGAGTCTCCTCCAGCCCCACCTCTGCCCCTACCCCACCTCTGCGTCATCCCCGGCACCTCTCCGCCAGGCTTGAGTCGGGCCTGTCCCTCTACAGGAGGAATATCCAAAAATAGCCAAACCATAGTCCGGGGACGATGCCTTGACTATTCTCGCGCATTTTGGGGGCATCTTTGGGGCACTGTTGTTCATCAAATGTTTCGTCCAAGATCCCCCTGTAGGGGGACAGGCCCGACTCAGCCCCAGCCCCACCTCTGCCCACACCCCACCGCTCTGCACGAACGAGATGGGCACGGAAACAATGGGTACGATGCCCAACAGTAGTTCCTGTTCATCTTGAACAGGACTCGCTGTCCGCGCCGCCGCGGCCTGTGTCCATTCGAGGCAGAAGGCCGCCTGCCCAACAGCGGCCGCTGTTGGTTTGGGACAACATTTGTTGTTGGGCATTGTACCCATTCTTTCCGTACCCATTTCGGGCGTCCAAAACCGCTGCGTCACCCCCGACGCCTCCCCTCCCCCCTGGGCGGCGCGCGGCGCCGGGCCGCCCGCTCCGCCGGAGCGCCTGCAGCGGAGCGGGGGGGCAGCTCCTGGGAGGGGGGGGGGTCCTCGGGGGCCGCGTCAGGGTTACGTCGGGCGTGTCCCTCTACGGGAGGAATCTTCAAGAATAACCAAAAGATAGTTTTGGGACGTTTTTGTTTGCTACAAACATAGTAATAGTACTAATACTAATGATGATAATAGTAATAATAATAACAATTATTATTATTATCATCATTATTATTATTGTTACTACTACTACTACTACTACTACTACTACTACTACTACTACTACTACTACTACTACTACTACTACTACTACTACTACTACTACTACTACTACTCTATACATCACCATTTGGGAGCATGTGTAGGGTATTTTTAAATGGTTCTCCTAGAACTCGTCTGTAGGGTGATGGGCCCGACCTAACGTTAGGGGGGGCGGGGGCCAGCGGGCGGCGTGTTCGTGTCTCCCAGCGCACGCCGAGGTCTTCGAGGGGCGTGTTCGTCCGTTCTCGCGGCCTCCCAGCTCCGTACCCAAGGCGTCCTGCGCGGGCTCCCAGGAGTTTCCGCTTGCGCATGTCATGGCTGGGCCCTCCGCAGGTCCAGAACACCTTCATACACGTCGCGCCCGAGCCGGAGACGCCCTGGGCGACCGGTGTGCCATAAGCATCAGCATTCGGGGGTGGATAGAACCCCCAACAGTGACACGTCGATCAGTGAATTCTCCATTTTCGGTTTTCGAGAGGGCGCCGTTGCCATTATTTTCCAGGCTTGCGCCCGCCAGGTTTGGGCCTCAGGTCGTTTTCACTAAACCACGTTTTGCTAAAGGGGGGTCTGTCCATCCCCGAAGCATGAAGCAAGCGGTGTGCCACGAGAGTCAGCCTGAGCCAAGCGGGCCCTGCACGAGGCACTCGGAGGTCTTTCACCGTCCTCGGGCTCCCGTGGCCCTGCTTGGGCACCGGGGCCGTCCGCAAGCCGACTCGGGATGTGCAGCCAGTTCTTGGGAGCACCCCAGGGCTTAGGACCAGGCCGAGCCGAGTGAGGGCAGTGCATGTGGACTCTGGATGCGAATCCGTGTCTCAGTGCCAGCTGATCTTTGGAGGACGTGCATCTTCGGATGCAACTCCTGGGAGGTCAATTTCTGACTTCGCCCTGGTCCGAAGTCCGGCTTAATCCTGTTTGATCTGGCTTGGTCCTGCTTGGTCTTGCTTTACCCCGCTTAATCCGCTGCCTAACCTGGCGTAGCAGCCCCCACATGGGGATGAATTCTCGCTTCCGACGAAGGCCTCAGAGTAGTTGCCTCCTAAAGAATGCCAGGAGCATGTTTGTTTCTTTTTTACCTTCTGGGCCATCACGCGCGGCGTTGTGCTCCCCCCCCTCCCTTCCCATGCCGTAGCGCTCCCCCCACCCCCAGGGCGTTCCCGGCACTGCCGCAGTGCGTCCGGCCAGCACGGCAGGCCGTCACGGTGGGGGATGGGGGGCGGGGGCGTCACGCCATGCCCCCCCAGGGCTCATTTCGATTCCTCCTTGTCGATTCGATTCGATCTCGACGGCTTCCGATTCCGATCCGATTCGACTCGGGATTCCGATTTGGGTTCCGATCTCTTCTTGGACACATGCTAGCCTCCCGCTTTCCGCCGATTCGACTTTTTCCGCCTCGGCTGCCGATTTCCGCCGATCCGATTGATTTCGACTCCCGATCCGACTCATCGATTCGATTCTGGGCTCTCCTGGGCCCCCCCTTCGCCCCCTCCCTCCTGTCCGCCCCATCATGCGGATGGGCGATGCTTCCCAGGGCCAGGCTTCCCCGGAGGCTGGGAGGAAGGCCACGACGGGCGCCTGCCTCCTTCGATCCCAGGCCCTTTTTTCGGATGCAACTCCTGGGAGGTAAAATGAAGTGGGGCACGTCCCTCTACAGGAAGAAGATTCTGGGGACGATTTTTTGATAATTTTTGAGTTTGTTTTTTTTGGAGTGGAACTATTTTTTGGGGTATTTCTAATCACGTCGAAAACCCGCCTGTAGGGGGACACGCCCGACCTAAAGGTAAGCTTCAGACTTTGCCCTGGTCCGAAGTCTGGCTTAATCCTGCTTGATCCCGTCGAATCCGGCTTACTCCCGTCTAATATGGCTTCATCCCGTTCAATCTGCGGCCTAATCCTGCGTACCAGCCCGCCAATGAGGCTGAATTCTCTTTAGTTCTTCCGACGAAGACCTCGCAGTAGGTGCCTCCTAACCCTCTGGAGCATGTTCTCGGGTCCCGGTCGCAGGCCTGGAGGCTGGCTGGCACCAGTACCACCGTCGGCGGTGTGCCTCCACCGAGGGTGCAGCTGCTGCCAATCTCGAGGGTGGTGGTCATAGGTGGGCTTCCTTGAGGTTCAGAGAGGAAGAGGTGCCGCTACTGCTACCCTTTTTGCTACTTTGTTCTCGCCTTTTTGAGCCTCCTGGGATGCCCTCGTCGCCACCGCTGGACTCGCCTCGAAATTCTGGTCAGAGTGCATCCCAGGATGGGCCCGTGGAGTACTGTTACCGGTATCTTCATGTCATCGGTGGCCGCAGTGTCATTACCTTCACCGGAATCTGGGATCACTACCTCGGTGCTCAAGATACAGGGGTCAATACAAACGGGGGTCAGTCAGGGTGCCAGATCCTGCAGGATCCTCAAGAGCAAGGGTTGCAGTGACCCGGGTTTGCGTGCAGGATCCTGCAGGACCCTGCAGGATCCTGGAGGATCTTGCAAAGCCCGACTGGCCCGGGTTTGCAATGACCCGGGTCAGTAGATCCACATGTGTTCTTAGGCCTTTCAGATGGGGTCGATGTATCTCCGATGTGTCTCGATGTGGAGTCCGTGTTTCTCCACACCGACGCCGCCGATGCATCGCTCACGTCGTCGATGCATCGCTGGCGCATCGGCGATGCATCGCCGATGCATCGCCGATGCAGCGCCGATGCATCGCCGATGCGGCGCGATCCTCCAACCACACCTACTCCGACCCCATCCGGGAGGCCTCCGGTGTGGGCGCTGGTGCACATCTCGAGGCCTCCAGCCTGGGGCTCCTTCGCAGGCGGAGGCCGCGGCGGCAGGCCGGCGCCCAGCAGAGTCGATGCGCGGGCCGGGGTCTCCTAATTTCGGGGCCCGCGCCGTTGAGAGGGCCACGACCTCGGAGGTCTTCTCGGCGTGGGTCGGCCCCTGCGGCACGCGCGAACCCGTCAGAGGAGCAATGTCATCGAGAACAACAGAACCCCTGACCCTGATAACGCGATGAAGACGTGGCCCCACTGAGGTACTTGTCTTTGCATCAGGAATGATACTTCTGGGCGGTTTGGTCTGATACATCGGCCGAGAAGACCCCTTATCCCTAATGCTTCGGGCCCATCCTAACTTGGGTACCCTCCCAAAGGATTAGGGGTCCTTTCTTGGGTAAACACAAGAGGTCATGATAATGAGACGTTCCAAGGCTTCCAAGGGTTCCAGGATTCCCCACACTGCCTGGTGTTTCGCACCGGCTGCGCAGCTAGATGCTTTGGACATCCTGGAACGTATCCTGAGCCAGCCTTATCATGAATATCTCAGGAGGGAAAGAAACACACAGACACAATTAATCGACGATTCCCCGGAAAATATGGGAAAATATGGGAAGTGGAGGGGAAGACAAAAACCCAGAAACTATGGGAAACTATGGGACATCTTTTTATTTGTGTGTGTGTTTATTTGTGTGTCCTGGGGCCCCTTCAACATCATTCTCGCCCTAGTCGGGGCCTCCCAGATGGGGTCGGGGGATCGCACCGCATCGCCGACACATTGGCGGAGTGGCTCGCTGTGGAGCCCCATCTTCTCCATGCAGACGTTGCCGACGCATCGCTGACGTCGCCGATGCATCGCTGACGCATCGGGGATGCATCGGCGATGCGGCGCGATCCTCAGACCGTATCTACTCGGATCCCATGAAGCCACCAGGAAGGGGTTGGGATTTTGCCCACGGGCTTTGAAAACGAAATGACTTAACCGACCCCCCGAAAAATAAATCATCCTCCCCTTCAGCACTGACAGTTCATTGTCCCCAGCCAGTGCAGATTTGGTCAGGGGCGGCAAGGTCTAACTTTATTTTCGCGGGGGGAAGTTGCGAATCGAAGTTGCTATCTTCTTATGTTGGCTGGCAACATCCTCAAAGACGTGTGGCATGGCGATGGGGGTCTCACCATTCCAACTTTCGCAGGTCACGAAGGTCTTGCAAGTAGAGCCCATGCGCAAGAACCTGGAGCACGCCCAAGCCGCCGCGCAGGCTTGCACAAAGTGCTTGCCCTGCAAGGGCGGCACCAGGGGGTGCCGAGGCTGCATGGACGATTAGTTCGAGGTGGTTCGCAAGAGGGGTTCCCCTGCGAGGAGCGCTAAGCATTTCCAGAGCGCAGGCAAACTTTTGATGCCAGATCTGGAGGCGCCAAGCACTCAGAGCGAAGGTCTAGAGAGGTGGCCAGAACCGTCATCATCATCATCATCATCATCATCATCATCATCATCATCATCACCACCACCATCATCATCATCACCATACGCTCAGCATCGTAGGTTCAGCATCATCATCATCACCACCATCAGCATCATCATCATCAGGCTGCGATCTCCGGGAAAACGTTTATTATTCTCTCTGGAGCCCGATCTGTATTGTCCTTGGGGGCTTATCTGGGGCAGTTGGCTAATACATCGACACTTTCGTAGCCCCGCGCGGACTGCATGGATCGGCGTCGGCAGCTCCGTGGCGGCACCTCCGGCGGGGGGGGGGCAGCGCAGATCCAAGAACTCCCCGCGGAGTTCCTAGTGATTCCGTTTACTCCGTTTCCGTGTGCAGTTTTCCTTTTTCGAGCGAGGGGGTGCGCTGGCGCTGTCGTGGGCGCTCGCGGTTTGGTCGTCTCCGCTGCCTCTCGGCATCCAGTTGGTTCGGTTCGGCTTGGTCGGCCGTGGCAGCGTCGCCGCCGTCGTCGTGGTTCTCGTCGTCGTCGTCGCCGCCGTCGCCGTCATTGTCGTCGTCGTCGGCGTCGTCGGCGTCGTCGTCGGCGTCGGCGTCGCCGTCGTCGGCATCGGCGGGAGGCAGTCGGGGCACGGCGGAAGCTGCAACGCTGGCGGCCTCGCCGGGGGGGGGGGATCGGCGGAAGAGAGCCGGTTCGGCCGTTTCCGGGAGATTCGGGTTTGGTTGATCTTCGCTTCGTTGTCGGTCGGTTCGGACGGTGTTCAGGTTGCGCGGTCGCCGTAGACGGCATTGGCTGCCCGCGTGGGCGCTGGAGTGGACACCTTTCGTTTGGACGGAAGCTGAGAACGACGTGACGTGCGCCCGTTCGGATGCAACTCCCCGGAGGTCAAATTCTGACTTTGCCTCGGTCTGGAATCCGGCTTTGTCCCGCTTGATTCCGCTTGATCTGGTCTAATCCGGTTCAATCGCGTCTAATTCTGTTTAGTCCGCGGCGTAATCCGGCGTAGCAACCCCCCAATGGGGTTGAGTCTTCCTTAACCCTGCCGACGAAGACCTCCCAATAGGTGCCTCCTAAGACATGCGCCTGCTGGGCAAGCGTCTGCTCTGTCGTCGGCCCTGGGCAGTCTCCTGCTACTTTCTAGCCCCAGCCATCGTATCTCACCGAATTTCCCAATGGCCTTCGGCCTAGCCCGCCAGTGTGCCTGGCTTGTGGACCATTGGGCCCTTCGATGCCTTTCGAAGTCTCGTGAGAGGCCCGTTGGGGGCCTCCTGGAGAACCCTTCGGGCCCTCTTGGGGGGCCCTCTTGGGAGGCCTCTTGGGACGTTTTGGAAGCCACCTTGGGGGCCTCTTTGGTTCCTCCTGGGGACTTAGATGCCGTATTGGAACGATATCTGGGGCCTCTTGGGCCTTCGCGGGCGGGCTTCAGACCGACAAGGCGAGTATGTGTTTGTAAACTGTGCAGAGACGTATACATGCTAAGGACTCCGGGCTCCTGGCCAGGCCCCCAGGACATCCAGGACGGCTCAAGATGTACAACATTCAGGGGGCCGCGGTGGTTGCCTCGGTAACAACTCATGGGAGCCTGGTATACCCTCTTCAATCCGTTTTTTGCCGTCCCGTCTACAAGCGGCAAATAGGGCCTGGGAGTCGACGAAATAGCGTCGATTTAACGTCGGTGAGCGTCGTTAGCGTCGATTTAGAGTCGATCAGCGTTGATTTACCGTCGACTAGCGTCGACTCGCAAGAGCCGTCAAGATGGTACAGGAGGCTCCCCTGAGCTGTTGCCACTGGAATATCTTGCCCAATCTAGCTTAGGCACCTCTTGCAAGTGGTGGCTTTCCCGCTTAGCCCAGATCTTTGCCCCCGTGAACCGCTTGAGGCACTTGCAACCCACTCGTGAGCTAGGTTAGGGTAGGTTCATGCGGCGTTGCGCACGGGCGACGCCATCGAAGGCGTTCAAGCTTTCATTCTGCGACGCGGAAGCACCGAGGGACACGGTGACGCCACTGGACCTGGCGGAGTTTAACCTTGTACGATCGGGGCCGCTGTCGATTCAAGATAGAACGATCGGCGCGGTATCAAAAGCCTTTGCGCGTGCCGACGCCGTACGAACCTGCCGTAGGCCAGGCCTTTGAATCCACTAAACATCGCGGACAACCAAGAAGAGCGCTCCAGGATGGGCCTGGAGACCAAGGGATGCCAGGTTGGAAGCAGGAAGCCCCACGCATTCTCCCGAAGGGCACAGGAGCAGCTCCGAGAGAGCCCCGACGCGCCCGAGAGCAGCTGCGTGATCCCGGCGCCCCGGCCCAAACACCCTCGAGGAGGGAAGGGGGAGGGCACCCCTCCCCGAAGGGACGAGGGCAATGGACGAAGAACGAGAAACATCTTTAGACCTCCTGAAGTCAAGAGTCTTCTGATATTAAGTCAAATAGTCTGGGGACTATGTCTGGAACATGTTTGGCAATTTCTGAGAATTTTGTTCACTTCCCAACCATCCTGTGGTGCTGGATCTTCGTTTTGAAGAGACGGTCCCCGCGTTCCTCTCCTGTCCTCTCCTCTCCTTCTCCTCCTCCCCCTCCTCTCCCTCCTCCCTCCTCCATGCGTTTCACTCACCCAGTACAGCGATTCGTGGCCCTACAGGGAGCCCCACCGAAGGTCCCAGTGCTACCGTCCGCATGCGTCCCGCACACCCAGTGCAGCGTTTCGTGGCCCTCTCCTCCCTCCTCCCTGCCTGTCACCCACCCAGTACAGCGTTTCGTGGCCCCGTAGGGAGCCCCACCGAAGGTCCCAGCGTTACCGTCCGCATGCGTCCCGCACACCCAGTACAGCGTTTCGTGGCCCCACAGAGAGCCCCACCGAAGGTCCCAGTGCTACCATCCACATACGTCCCGCACACCCCGTACAGCGAGCGCTTCGTGGCCCCATAAGGATCTCCACCGAAGGTCCCAGTGCTACCATCCGCATGCGTCCCGCACGCCCAGTACAGC
>CAUYUJ010015666.1:94392-115635 GCA_963575745.1 Prorocentrum cordatum
GAGGGAGGGAGGAAGGGAGGGAGGGAGGGAGGAAGGAAGGAAGGAAGGAAGGAAGGAAGGAAGGAAGGAAGGAAGGAAGGGAGGAGGAGGAGCTCATACCACGGAGGATTCGAAGGGACCCGCGAACGCTCCCCTCGGTGCCCACGGCACGGCAGCCGAGTCCTGGCTCACTGGCCCTTCCCGCTCTCCGCCGGCCTCCTCGCACACGCGAGTGCGAGACGTCTCGCCCAACCCGCGCCGACACCGACACCAAGGACTTTCTTTTCCTCCTCCTCCCCCTCTCCTCCTAACTTTTTATATGTTTTGCATGGCATGAATCCAGACACCTCAGATCCTAGAGGCCATGGCCTCACCCACCTGGTCTGCTCTAGGCCCCGGCGCTGTCCGCAACGGTGGTCGCATCGCATTGCATCGCACGACGCAGGTTTAAGTCGGCCCTGTCCCTCGACAGGCGGAATGTTCCAAAATAGTAGGAAATAGTCCAGGGACCATCCTTTTGGAGCATTTTTGATCATTTTTGAATATTTTGACTATGTTGCATTTCTCATTTCAAATATTTCCAAATATTTGAAAGAGCGTGTTCTACCGCTGCTAGCGGAAAACCGGGGGGGTCACTACCGGTTCGAACCCCTCCCCCCCCCCCCTCCGGAAAACCGGGGGGGGGTCACTACCGGTTCGAACCCCTCCCCCCCCCCCCAGTTCATCATGAAAAGGGGGGGGGTCACTACCGGTTCGAACCCCCTCCCCCCTCGAAAACCGAGGGGGGGTGCGGACAGTGGTGGGGACGGTGGTGGTGGGGACACCGGTGAGGGGACAGCGGGACAGTGGTGGGGACAGTGGGACAGTGGTGGGGACGGTAGTGGTGGGGACAATGGTGAGGACAATGGTGGGAACAGTGGGGACAGTGGGACGGTGGTGGGGACGGTGGTGTAGGGACAGTGGTGTGGGGACAGTGGGAATGTGGTGGAAACAGTAGGACAGTGGAGGGTACAGCGGTGGTGGGGACAGTGGTGAAGGCGGTGGCGAGGACGGCGGTGGGACAATGGGAAAGAGGTACAATGGGGACAGTGGTAGGGACAGTGGGGACAGTGGTGGGAACAGTGGGACAGCTCAGTGGTTCGAACCGGTAGTGACCCCCCCTCCGGTTTTCGAGAGGGGGGGGGGTGGGGGGGTCGATTCGAGCTCGAGCGGGGGGGGGGTGTTAGGGGGGGGGGGGTGCGGGGGGGGGGGAGGGGTTCCAAGCAGGGGGGGGGATTTTCGTAGAGGGGGGGGGGGGACTCCGGGTTCCGGAGGAAAAGGGCGGCAATTTTCCACAGTAAAGCGGCAGTGGATCACGCTCTTTCAAATATTTCTCAATCTCCGTCGAATTTGTGTATTTTACATGTTTCATTGCCGTCGAAAATTTCCAGATATTTTTCCACATTTTGTCTGGCTATTTTGCATTGTTCCTCGAACATCGTCCTGTAGGGGACACGCCCGACCTGCACGTGGGTGCCTCCGCGGGCGCAGCACGCGCCAGCTGGACGCCGCCCGCGCCTGGCGCGTCGACAACCGCCGCGGAGGGGCGGAGGGGCCCTTCCCTGACCTTCCAGGAGGGCTAAAAAACAGCACCCGACATAAAAACCCATCCTAGAGCTATTCTACGTCTTGGTTTTAGGCTGTTTCGCTTAGTTTTTTAGGTTTTTAGGCCTCCTCCAGTGCTAAAAAATAGCTCTCTGGAAGGTCAGGGTTCTCTTCCCCCGAGGTGAGCGCCGGCCGGAAGGCCAGCACCACCACGAACGCGAGGTCGACCCTGGCCGAGGACTCAGAGGAGGAAAGGTACCCGTTCCGCTGCCCTCCGCCCGTCTTTTCCCCTGTTCGGGCCTCCTTGGCATTCCTCGTCGCCACTGCTGGATTCGCCTCGAAGTCCTGGTCGGAACGCACCCCGGGAGAGGTCCGGGCAGTTTTTCACTAGTGAATGTAAGTGGTTTTAGGGTTGTAACAGATGGCCGCAGCCACGCAGAGGGCGTGCGTAGCGACGCCCCAAATGCTCGGTCTCCAGTACTTCTACGTGGCGGCGCCCCCGCAGGCACGCAGCGGGAACGCGTGGCGACGGGGGCGTCGCCACGCAGAGCTTCTAAAAACCAAGCATTTTGAAAACCAATTGTTTCCACTACTAGAGTAGCGGTATCGGTACCTTTTCGTCTCCCCAGAGGACGTGGGCTTCGGCATCCTGTGACCTGAGACCCTGGCTCCGGCAGCGGCGGTGCCTCCCTCGCGGAGCGCGTCCCGCCACCCGCAGGGCGCCCATTCCGAGCTTCTTCTTGATCAACCCGGGGGTGACAAGCGTGGAAACGCGGTGCGGCCAACCCTCCCCACAGCACCACCTCCGCGCCCCAGCGGGGAAGGGAAAGAACCCCAGACCCCCTGGCACCCCCGTGGACGCGCCGCGGCCACCCCCTCCGGGCGCTCCAGGGGGGGGGGGGGGCGATTACTGAGCGCTCCAGAGTTCTCGTCATGGCGCCCACATCGCAGAGCGGATTTCCTTCGGAGAGCGATGCGATGGGCCCGGAGTGTCCTGGAGAATTGCGTTCCAGATTTCGAGGTGATTTGCGTGCGGATTTGGTTAGGCCTGGAATGGAGACAAAAAAAACAATCCACGCGAAATTCACTTTGTCTTTCACTCGCCGTTTCAGGTTTTGCATGGGCAAAAATCCACGCAAACATCCGCTGCAGCACGTCTGCAAGGTCGGCGCGCCGATGCTCGCAGGCGGCCGACAGGCCTCGACTGCAGGGACTATAGATATCCCACGTGGCGGATCGCTCGGCTCCCGGATGAGGGAGGGGGGGCGAGCGAGCATGCAGCAGTGCAGTCAAAGCGACAGCACCGAGCAGCAGCAGTGAAGGGAAAAGGCGGGCACAGTCAATACACCGTGCCCGAAGGTATGTACGGCGATGCCCTGGGCCTTGAGGGGTTTCAAGGCCAGGGCGAGCGCGGGCGAGGAGGGGGAGGAGGGGCTAGGGTTAAGTCGGGCATGCCCCTCTACAGGAGGAGTCTGCAGGAATAGCCAAAACAGCTGCTCCCGTGACCATCCCCCGTGCGCTCTCGCCGTGGCCACCTCCGAGCACTTCTTCTTGGTCATCCTTTCATCTTTCCCTCCTGCACCCGCCTGTGGGAGGACCTGCCCGACCCGACGGCAGGACGTTACCAGCCTGGAACATGTCCCTATCCCTATGCTGGGCACCTCCTCATCACGATGCCAATCTTAGGGATTCCCTTTTTTTTGAGGGCGAATCCCTAATATTGTCATCGTCTTTTGGCGTGTCAATCTTAGGGATAGGGCTGCGTTCGAGGCTGGTAAGGACGAGGAGGCCCAGGAGCGACGAGGGGCCACTGGGAGCGACGAGGTTGCGACGACGCCGAGGAGGCTGCTCGGAGAGAGCCGCGGAGGGTTCGCGCCTGTCTGCCCGCTGGCCCGCCTCCCCGCCTCCTCCAGCGGCGCGCCTCCCTCGGCGGCGACGGCAGGCGCGGATAGCCCAGGGGCGGGCATGGCACGCCTTCGCCCGGGAGTCTTGTCGAAGACGTAGCTCATCGGCGCCCCTGGATGCATGTATTGCTCTCCCCTGGGCTATTCGCCCCTATCGTCGCCTCTGACTCCGGGGGGAGGAAGCGAGGATGGTTGTGTGTAGCCAGGACCCCAGGTAAGGGGACCTGGTTAGCAGTGGGGCCCGGGAGCCCCGGCCAGTAGATTGGCCAGCATCACTAAACCAGGTCTGCCGTAGCTGGTGTTTTTGTCGGGTGGCGGGCGTTCCGGTGATAGCGGAACGGGGCAGGGGGGCGTCCCCCGGTGCACATCACTAAACCAGGTCCCACGCATCCCAGTTCTGGCAACGCCCGAACTGGGGGCGGCCCTCGGGCGGCTTCGGCGCTTCTCGGGCGGGTTTTCCATACTCGAGCCTCGAGCCTCCAGGTTAGGTTCGGAAGTCCCCCGGCCCCCCGAGAAGTTCCCGAGGCCTCCCCCGAAGACTCTAGGCCTCCTAGATGGGGTCGGAGTAGATGGGGTCGGAGTACATCGGCGATGCATCGGCGATGCGGCTCGATGTGGGGCCCGTCTTTCTCCACGCCAACGTCGCCGAGGCATCGCTGACGTCGCCAGTGCATGGCCGATGCATCGCCGATGCATCAGCGATGCATCGTCGATGTATCGGCGATACGGTGAGATTCTCCGACCCCATCTAGTCGGACCCCATCCAGGAGGCCTCTAAAGACGCAGGAAGTTTCTCTCAGAAGGCGCGGCGGCTTCCGAGAAGTCTCGCCGCCTCCTGGGAAGGCCTCCTCCTCGTGTGCCCTCCCCTCGCCCGCCGCCGACGCCTGGCCGATCGGTCCGCGTATCCTTAAGCCGGGCCTGTCCCTCAACAGGAGGAATATGCAAAAATAGTCCACAAATCGTCCGGGGACGATGTTTTGCCCCTTTTTTGAGTATCCAGGTGGGCCCTTCGGCTGCAAATCATGGGGGCCTGATATGCCCTGTTAATTCCGTCTTTCGCGTCGATTCGCGCCGATCATCATTTGGGAGTCGATGAGATAGCGCAGATTGAGCGTCGATCTGCGCCGATTTGAATCGATTTAGCGTCGGTTAGCGTCGAGCAGCGTCGATTATAGCGTCGGTTAGCGTCGATTTAGCGTTGCCTAGCGTCGATCAGAGTCGATTAGCGTCGATTATAGCGTAGATGAGCGTCGGTTAGCGTCGATTTAGCGTCGATTCGCAAGAGCCGACAAAATGGTATGGGAGGCTCCCATGAGTTGCCACCGAAGGGGGTCCAGGTGGTTCGCGCCGTCATCACATCGAGTTGGGGAACCGTAAGACTCGAGTACGCCGGAACTCGGGTTCGCCTACGTTTTTTGACGAGTGCGTCCTGGATTTGAACGGTCCCGTTCTCGTGGGATGTCTACAACGGGAGCTCGCATCAAAGTTCAGATTGGGTGTCCTTATTTTCATGATGGCCCCGTCAGGCCATCTCGAGTTCCCCGAGCCAGAGTCTTGCGTCCCCCCGACCAAGACCTCCCAGATGGGTGTCCGAGCAGGTGGGGCCGGAGGATCGCGCCGCATCGCCGATGCGTCGCTGGTGCACCGCGCAGCGCCATGCGCTGCGTGGGGTGGGGGTCCGTGCGTGCGCAGCGCCGAGCGCTGCCACGGCGTGCCGCACGGCGTTTTCGTCTCCCCTCGCGCCTTCCCCGTCCTCGCGTGGCGAGGATGCCTACAGCATGACTCGCGGCTCCCGCAGGAGCGCCGGGGTCCTATGTGCTCTGCCTCCTGTGGGCGCGCGCGCGCCCGCGCGCGGCGGTCCGCGCGGCCCCCCGCTTTCGATGCTGGACTCGACCTTCCTCGGGGCCACCCAGATCGAATCTGGTTCGGCTCTAGTGTGCCGATCAATCTCGACTCAATTCTTCACGCTTCGCGTATCCCCACCGGCCCATTCAGAGCCGCTTCCCATGAGTGTTGTCGGGAAATGGGGGAAGAGACGCATGTAGTGACTCCACGCGGGCAACCATGGTGAACTGAGGATTCGGAGGAGGAGGGGAAGGAGGAGGATGAGGATATGGACGACGACGAGAGGGCGAGGAGGAGCTGGTCGAGGAGGATAATCACAAGGAAGGGGATGAAGAGGCTCAGAAAGGCGAGGATGACGACGAGGGCAAGGACGAGGAAGAGGAGGAAAATGATTACGAGGGGGAACTCGGAACTCGGAACTCTGTGACGGCTCATCGTCAGCCGAATGTGAAATGTGCAGGACAAAATCACTCTCTGTAAGAAGAGAAGAGCCCCCCTTGGGAATAGCCTGCCGCAGCGCCCGTCGGAAGCGGGCCGCCGCACGCCTGGCCTCGATCTCCGCTCGGAGCTCGGGGGTGATACGCGGCGGTGGAGGAGGAGGGGGAGGCGGAGCAGGTTCGAAGGAGGAGGGGCCAAATTCGAGCCCCATGGAGGCAGCTGCAGCCTCCATCTCCTGTAGGAGAACCTCCTCGGACAGCTCCTCACACGGCTCGCGGCACTCAGGTGGAGAGGCCTTGGGGGGTGTGCGGTGGGGCCTGTCAAAACGACAGTCACGAGAGACTTCCTCCCTATTAAATCTGCACCCCGTAAAATCCCGTGCAATATGCAAAGGTTCAGGTGTTGCAGCATAAGGATCTAGAGCCTGAAAAAACACTTCGAGTCCGGCAGGCAACTCACTATCGTCAAGTAACCCGTCGTCGCAATCCTGGAGGGCGTGGGTGATGTGGTCCTGTACCGCCTCAGCCATAGCCCGACACATTTCCCAAGGATAACGTTTCTTGGGGTTGGTCCTCCAGGCACTTGTTTCAGGATCCAGCCCTTTAAGGGATTGGTGGTATCGTCGAGGATGATCTCATCTGCCATTCCGTCCACGAGCCTTGACCTTATCGGCCAGCGTGGGAAGTCGGACACAGAGCAACGATGTGGGTGCTACACTTATCTGTCCGAACACGCACTGGTCGAACGATATCAGCTGAGTGACCGTGGAGGCAGAGAGGGCACATGAGGTCTTAGTTCTCCAGCTCGAGGGCGCTCGGGGCTCCCAGTGGGGTTCCTCGGGGTGCTCCAGGATCCCACAAGCACCCACAGCCATACATACATGGAGGAGCCGATGGGCAGCGAGGAGGAGGAGGTTACCGACACATAACTGGTCGTGCTGCCGCTCCGTCACATCAGGTCGTCCCCAGATATGTCGTTGAGTCCTGAGTGGTGGCGGCGTGCGCTGGGAGCCTTCAGTAAAGGGCTGCCATCGCACTGCCGACCAAGTTTCGCAGGGCGGTCCACCTATGAGGCCTAAGGCCCGTCCACACGCCAGTAATTCATCCCAGCGCTGTATGATATCCTCCCGGGTTAAGTCTCCTAAGATTGGGGCACACGCTACGTCACATGATATAACCACAATTGTGAGAGGCCCAGTCTGCAATACAGTTTCAAGCGCCTCCTGGACATCCCCCGTTCTTCTAGCGCCCGAGAATAAGTGTAGGAAGGCCGGGATAGTATACCGTGGGGCCCTCGGCACATGCTCTGCACATTGCCCATCATACAACAGCGTTTGGAATGTATGCTCATTCTCGGGAAGGGCCTCGGCCTGCTGAGGGGGTCGTATCTCCTGTATGAGAGCACCATCCGGGTATGTAAATCCCGAGGCCGCCAAGAGACGCCACGCATCACTGTATGGTAGCGCGTAGCGTTGTGGAGAGTGGAGGGGGCCAGGGACCCGGTGCGCAGGCACGCGTGCACCCCGTCGTATGGCACTCTCCTTGCGAGCCTACTTCCTCTCCTTGACCTCCCGCTCCCGAGCCTCCTCCTGTTCCTCCTCCGTACATACACTGAACGAAGACACAGCCGTGAGCATGCAATTCGGGTTCCCATACGCCATATGGTCGACTGCCAGTTCAATGCCTCCGTACCGCACCAAACACACAGGACATGTGTCAGTGGCAAGCCGACGATGCTGATGATGGACTCTCGACACATGGGCCTTGAGCGATGTCTTGCTGGCCGCACAGTATTCACAGAACGCACACTGAGACACCACGGGGGGTGGAGGAGGCTTCTCCGCCATATCGGGGGGTACGCCAGCCTCAAGTGCATATGCCATGATCGTGCGAGTGCGCCGTACCACATCCATGTTGCGAACGTGCCACCGTACATGTGCAGCCATACCCCCAGCAACGAGATTTTTCCAGTGACTTCCACGTTTGGCGATCTCGGCTTCCCAGGGCCCGAAATCCTGCCATGGTGTGGGGAAATCATGTAGCGCCGACACGCGCGTGCGTAACCATTTCAGGTCATCAAATAATCTGTCCAACCACGAGCCCTTCATTCGGGCTGTATCGCGAATAAGGGCAAAGAGTATGGGTGGCCCATAACGGTACAGCCTGCCAACGTACCGGAGCCTGTGCCATCGGAGCAACACATCCAAAGACGGTCGCCGCGCAAACATCAATACCATATCTTCAGACTCAGCTGTATCGTCGTGCGCCCGCATGCCGAGAGCCGAACGATAGATGCGATATATGGCAGTTCGAAACTGGTCGAGCTGAGCGCGCGTTGGTGCGGGCCATATCCCAGCATTATAGAGACGGCCTGACATGATGAGTACGTCCGCAAGCTGAAGCTTTCGAGACACAGGCAAGTCCGTGCTCTTAAAAACTTCCTGGTGCAGTGAGCGAGTGGAGGAGGTGGTGGACGATACTCGATAAGCGAGTTCGGGCCCCAAACCAAGCGTATCACTGACCATACCCCCCAGATGCTTGTAGCTACGCACAGCCAGAAGTCTGAGACCTGTCGGGAAGGTTGGGTTGGCTGGGACATCCAAGGTACCCTCGAGGTCGACCCAGAACCTGCGCCTTTCAATGTTGGACCCCTTCCCCGTGCACGAGAGCAGTACTGCAGTCTTCGTGGGGCCTACATTGAGCTTCAGACCAGCGGGAGTGAACGAGTCCGAGCCAAGAGGGTGAGCCGATCAACCAAGAGGGCTGCAGCACACATGACATAGTAGCAACAGTCGTCAACATATGCTACGTGTGCACTGTCCAGCCCAACACCTAGCGGGGCATGCATGTCAAGTGTTCGTGTCGTCGCACCGCGCACACACTGGACTAGCCCGGCCGCAGCCAGCTTGTCACTCGTCCGCCGCATACACATCGCAATAACAAACAGAAATAATTGTGCCGCCAGTGTATTCCCAGGCCTGGTCCCAGACCCCATGATAGCCACATTACCTGAGCCCTGGGTGGTTGCCCACGTACCCCGTAGAGTCTCAGAGAGGACTTTGCGTATATGTTCAGGGACCTTCTCGGATTCTAGCAATGTAGGCTTCCGAAGCTCAGTGGCCAGGGTATGCATGCATTCGGGTGGGAGCCCAGACGCATAGAGGAGCTGGGCAATGCGCTCATCCGATATGTCTTCTTCCCCTTCGAATCTAACTAGGATCTCCCTGATGACATGATGGAACGCGGCCTCAAGATCAACAAACATCATGCCGAGGGATTGAGACTTGTGCCTGGCACGATCCTGAATGAGCCGATCCGTGTGAGTAGCGAAGTCCGTGCCCCGACCCGCCAAGCCCCCGTGCTGTGTATCGGGGGAATAGGCCTCGAGGAATGGTTGTAGACGGTCTGCCACCATGGCATGGGCACGCTTGGCCACCTGTGGTCCTACAGCCACCGATCTGCTTGACCGACACAATTTGGGAGCCCCCTTACCTTTGTAGATTTCGCAGAGGAGGGAGCTCTTCAACTATAGCGGTTCCCTCAGGCAAAGCATGTATTTGAGCAGGAGTGGGAAATACAGGCGGGCACAGGTCTGAGGGCAGAAGCGAAGTAGCGCACCTGCAACCCCGTCAATCCCGTTACCGCAGTGGGGAGAGGCCTTCAACATCTGCTGCTCAAACTGTACTAAGGTAGGGAGACTCTCCGCCGCATTGTCAGCAAGCTCAGCAAGTGGCCGGCGTGCCTCCTGAAGGTAGAGGAGGAGCTGGTGAGCAGGGATCTGGACCCCCAGTTCCTGATGGGCAAAGTGTTCTGGCCATCTGTCCCGCGCCGCTGCAGGTGTGGGGGCTGGGCGGCCATCTACCAGGAGGACCTCCGGGGACTGCGACGTTGGCCGCTTCTTGCTGGAACCGACGCCGAGCCGTCGGAGGCCCGCAAATGCCGCTCGGTACTCCACTGCCGAAAACATGTCACGAACCTGCGCCGCCATGTGCGCCATGTGCGCGCTCTCGTCACATGCCGTAGACCAACCAATAAGGCGCGACGTGAGAAAAGTCATAGTGCTGCACATCGCATGCGTGAGTTCAGACATACGCACGGCACTCCGCAAGCGGTCAGCGTGGGAGTGATCAAACCCGGCAGCAGTGGCCCACACAGGGGCCGAGGCCATACACACCAAGAATTCCCAATTCGGGGTGCGTACGGGGCGTCGCATTGCTTCAAGGTTTCGGTGTACGGTCCGTCCGTGCATTCTGGCTGTAACGACGCAGTTGGCGTGCAATGGAGCGGGCGGCCACTCTGCTGAAGGGGCGGATCCCCCGTGCCAGAGAGGCCCGACCCAACCGTATGTATGCCCTGGGATGACCTCTGGCTCGGAGTTACCCGCTCGGAGAAAATAGTTGGTGCGCTAGCGTCATATAGAGGTTTACCGGCGGCGGAGTAGGGGCATCCACCACCTATTTTGCACACGAGACCGTATGCATGTGCAAGCTCATGTGCCTCCTCAACGTACTGGGACAGGCCTACCAAACCGCTCCAGTAGTCAGCAAGTCGGCCTGTCGTGTTGTAGTGATGTGTATGCGTACGTATGCGCAGCTTGACCCATATCCCTGCATGCTCCTCCTTGGGCAGCGCGGCCCATGCCCCAAACACCACCTGTAGCATGCAGTGGTGGGCTCGACGGGTCAGAGCACGAAATCTGGACCTAACGATCTTACGAAGTTCCAGCAGTTGTAGGGTGCGTTCACTGATCCACGATTCCCTCATTGGCTCCGTAGGTTGCAAGTGCTCCAGAGCAAAGGACTTGACCAGGGCATCCGTGCGCGCACACTGTGCCGTGGGAGATGTGCGCCAAGAAGAGGCCTGAAATAGACGTGCCACCTCCTGAAACCGATAGGAGGAAGATAAGGAGGAGGATGAGAATAACGAGGGGGAGGATAATACGGGGGAGGATAGACGTGCCACCTCCTGAACCTGAAATTACGAGGGGGAGGATAAGGAGGAGGAGGATATTCTCCGAGATTCTCCGAACACGTCTACGACGAGTCTCAGGGGCTCCCTCGGGTGGCGCGGCATACCACTTCCGCCACCGAGGAGCCCCGCACCGCCACTGGCCGCCCCCGCGGCAGCTCGCGCGCAGAGGACAGCAGGGCCGCAGATAGGAGCAGCAACGCCCTGTGGCATGCCAAAGCTACCTGTAAGGCGCCCGCCGCTACCCCCGTGGGCGGAGCGTTCTGTCGAGCAATGGGGCTGTAGGCTCCTCCACAGGCGCTGCACTCCGACAGGGCCTGGTCCACTACAACTATAACCTCGAATTCACGACACTGTTTTGGCTAAGCCAGGTCCCCTCCCACCAGGTCCCCTGGCCCAGCAGCCCGATCGGGCCGCGGCCAGTGCCCTAGGAGTGCCTTGAGTCCCCCTCCGCAGAGGCGCCCACAATGACCAGAGGGAGGAGGAGGAGGGGGAGGGCTCGCCGAAGTAGGCCATCGGGCCGTTCCTGGAGACCGTCTGGCACGCCGCCGTCACAGCCTCGATCTCCTCTTTCTCAACCGTCTTCGGGCCGCCGCACAAGCCGTGCCAGCTGTCGGGTTCCACCTTCCACCTTCGTGTCGTTCCTGTGCCGCGGGGCCTCGCACGCGCCTATCGAGTCGTCCCCGACGGGCAAGGCCCCCGACCGTGATGTACGCCTCGCACCGCGGGCCGTCGGGCTCAAGGATGCCGACGAGCACCGCGATGCCCGCGGGAGGGGGGGGGAAGGGGCGAGGGCCCTACACACGTAGTGGCGAGGCCCCTACCACGCCCCCCCGCTGCTCCTCCCGCGGCCGCCCACACGGGGCACCGTGCCGCCAGCGCCACGTGGACCACCATGCGCACGACGGCGACCGTCCGCTCCGCTGCCCCCGCCGCGCGTGCCGTCGGACGTGGCCGCCAGCTCCTCGAGCTCGACGGCCATTGCGACCAGCACGCCGTGGTCGAAAGGCACCTCGGATGCGGATCGGGGCAGACCTGCGCGCTCCCCCAGGCGGATGACGAGCTCCCTCAGCTGCCACACCTCGAGGTGGACAAGCTTGTTCTTGCCGCCGAACTCGCCGCCCTTGCCCGTGCCCTTGCCTTTACTTCCGCGCGAGCCTGTGCTGGCAGGCGGGCCTCGAGGCTGCCTCATCACGGGCAGGTCGTCGGCACAAGCGTCATCCTCTAGCATCGGCTGGACGTCGGCCGCAGCGCCCCGCGCGGCACCCTCCGCCGCTCCGCCCCCCTCGACGCCGACCACCTCCATGTCGAGCGGGTCCATGTCCGCAGCAGCTGCTCGGCCTCGTCCGCGTGGGCGGCGCCGCCGCGGGGCGGCGGTTGGCGCGGCCGCCTCCGCAGGGGGGGGGGGGGAAGGAGGCGGCGCCGCCAGCACGGCCACGGCCGTGCGGAGGAGGCCCTCAGCCGCGCGCAGCAGGCGCACCGCGTCGCGGCCGCCTGCGGGGGCGCGGGCCGCCAGCCCAGCCGCGGCGTGGACCGCGAGGAGCGCGCCGCGCGCGCCCTCGAGCGGTGCCGCGCGGGCAGCCATCGCCTTACCAGGCGTCGGCGCGTCGGCGGCGGGGCCAGCAGCGAGCGCGCGTGAGCCAAGATGGTACTAGGAGGAGGAAGAGGATGAGGAGGAGGAGGAGGAGGAGGAGGAGGAGGAGGAGGAGGAGGAGGACGGGGAGGAGGAGGACGGGGAGGAGGAGGAGGAGGAGGAGGAGGAGGAGGAGGAGGAGGAGGAGGAGGAGGAGGAGGAGGAGGAGGAGGAGGAGGAGGAGGAGTAAGTGGACGAGGAGTAGGAAGGCGAGGAAGAGGACGAGAACGAACAGGATGGCGAGGAGGAGGAGGAGGCATAAGAGGAGGAGAGGAGGAGGACGAGGACGAGGAGGACGAAGCAGATGAGGATGAGGACGAGGACTGGCAGCCAGCCGTGGGTGTCTTCTTGATGCCCTCTTGGGGTCCCCTTGCGGCTCTCTCGGGACCCTCTTGGATTGGAGCTTTCTTGGGGCTCCTGTGGAGGATATCGGGGTCCTTCCGGGGCTCTTTTGGGATCCCTCCTGGTGCCCTCTTGGGGCTCTGTTGGGGCCCTCTTGGAGCACTGGATGCCCTCCTGGGTCCAGCTTGAGGGCCATCGATCAAAAGGGGCGGGGTCCCCGATCTAGGTTCCCCCTCTGGGGCCCTCATTACAAATTCTTGGGGCCCTCTTGGGGCGCTCCTGGAGCGTTCTTAGGCACTCTCGGGGCCATCTGGGAGGCCTCTTGAGCCCCTCTTGGGACTCTTTTGGGCCATCTTTGGTTTATCTTGAGGCCTCAACAGCGCAAAAAGGCGAGAGGCAAACCTCATTGATTTTCCGTAGGCGTTTGAAGCATTGTGTGCTCTTGGGGGGGTCCTGAGGGGTCTCCGAGAGCACTTGTAGCCGTGTTGTGGCTCTCTTGGGGCCTCTTGGAGGCAGGTCGGAAGCTGTCTTGAACCATCCTCAGCTGCCTTCAGCCACTTTGGAGGCCATCTTGGACGCCCTGAGGCCTCCGCCCCCCTGCAACACAACCTCAGGGAGGGGAGGGGACGGGCGTCCGTCCCCGAAGGGAAGAGGGCTTTGGAAGAGGAAAGCACAACATCGTTAGACCACCCACGCCCAGAGGGCTGGTGGGATCTCGACTCAAGCCGTTCAGCGACATCCGGCCCAGAACCCAAACCACTGGGCGCGAGTTCTTGTGGACGCGATGAATGGGTTCGGTAGCAAATCATGGCAGCCTGGTGTGCTCTCGTAATTCCGTTATTCGCGTCGACCAGCGTCGATTAGCGTCTGGGAGTCAATGAGATAGCGCCGATTGGGCGTCGGTCTGCGTCGATGTGCGTCGATTTAGCGTCGATTAGCGTCGACTAGCTTCGATCGGCGTCGATTCGCACAAGCCGACATGAGGGCATGGGAGGCTCCCATGAGTTTCCACCGAGGGGGGCGATACATGGGGGGAAGAAAGGTGCCCCTTTCGGGCCCCGAAGGCCCCCTCTGGAGGAGTTGGAGGAGGAGGAGGAGGAGGAGGAGGAGGAGGAGGACAAGGGGGAGGAGGAGGAAGAGGAGGAGGAGGAGGAGGAGGGCCTCAAAGGGCACCCTTTCGGGGCCCTTTCGGGCCCTGTTCTGCGGCCCTCGCTGCCCCCTCCCAGGGAGCTCGCCCCCCCCTCATTCGCTCGCGCCCAAGCTCAGCAATGGTTCTGGCAAGCGCGAGAACACACATACACCCAAATAGCAAAACAAAATACTAGATATATCGTCCCCAGACTAATGTTCGTACTATTTTTGGGTACTCCTCCTGTAGAGGGGGACAGGGGAAGATGCTGGAGGCTCTGGGTTCTGGGTTCGGCAGGGTTTGCGTTTTGTTTGCCCTTGTCGGCCTCGGTCTGCCGTGCTCGGGCCCCGAGGCCGTCCAAAGCGGAGTTGTTGGGGGGACGCATTGCACCCGGTGGACCCCTGGAGGGGTCCAGGGACAGGAGGAGGAGGAGGAGGAGGAGGAGGAGGAGGAGGAGGAGGAGGAGGAGGATTAGGAGGAGGAGGAGGAGGATTAGGAGGAGGAGGAGGAGGAGGAGGAGGAGGAGGAGGAGGAGGAGGAGGAGGATCTCGCCCCCCCCCCCTCTTGACCGATTCTCTCGGGGCCCATCCAGCTGAGACCCCCTGCCGCCTCCAGCCTGAATAGTATTAAGTCGGGCGTGTCCCTCTACAAAGGGAATATTCAAGAATAGTCAACAAATAATAGGGGGACATTGTTTTGCATGTTTTTGAATATGTTTGAACATTTGTGGGGTTTTGTTTGAACAATTTCGTATCACATCCGCCTGTAGGGGGACATGCCCGACCTAAGAATAGTGCTCGAATTTGTGTCTGTGCCAGCGGCGATCGCTGGCAGGCCTCCCAAATAAGCGACGGAAGGAGACGGGGTCGGCTGCGCCGACATTCGCGCGTAAGCTGACCGCGTTAGGGCGCGCCTGAGCGCCCTCGTTTCCAGTCTAGCGTGCCGCGGTGGCGCCCCGCGTAGGCCACTGCGTGAGGTCGCCATGCCATCTCGCATAACGCCCGTCTCGTTTCGTCGCTCGAATGGGGCCGGGCCGCGCGGCAGGGTCGCTCGGGAGGCCTCGTTTCGTCCTCCCATGGCTCGAGAAGCAAACCACTGCATGAGCAGACTTCCGGAGCTCCGCGCGGATTTCTTGGATCGGCGCTGGGGCCCCCCCGGCGGCCCACCCCTGGCGCGTTCCGCGCGCCAGGGAGGGGGGGTCCAGCGGCGATCCCAACAAAATCCGCGCGGATCTCCGAGAGAGGATGTTTCTGCAGCTTGTTGTTCCTCCGCGGACCCGCCGCTCTCGAATTCGTGAATCCGCCAGTGACTGCCGGTCACCGCACGAGCAGAAGCATCTTGTACACCGCGCTTCGTTGTGCGGCCGCGCCCGCCAGCGAAGAAGCTTTGGCGGGCGGCCGCGCGGGTGGGGGGGAGCCGAGCGCTCCGCCTCCTGCACGCCCTTTTTGCGCAGCGCCGGCCAGGACAACCTGGCCGTCAGTGCCTGCCAGCAGCGCCCGTCGCAGCATAGCACGCCGTGCCAGCAGAGCCGGCCTGCACGCCGTGCGAGTGCGCGAGCTCACTTCAAGTCGAGCGGGGCAACGGCCCCAGCTCTTTCTCGGAGTCCGCCCATCGGGACGCCGGACCCTCACCACACGCCTCACGCTGCGCTGCGCCCCATGAGATGCGCGCCGCGTGAGCTGCGCGCCGAATTCATGGCCAACTCAGTCGATCTCCTCTCGGCGGCGAGCCCAGGGGTTTTCGAGGTTTGAGGTACGAGGTTCTCGGGCGGTTTCGGCGCAGCTCGGCCTTTTTCCATCTTCGGGATGCAAGGGCGTTGAGGGTGCCAGGATCGTCCCGAACGGCGGCCGGAAAGCCGAGTTATGACCGGAACCACCTTGCGTCCGAGAGGGGGCGGGACTTCTGATCAGTTTTCCAAGCCTTTCCCGACGACTCAGGAAACTTCTATCAGAAGGCGCGGGGGTTTCTGGGAAGTTCCGCCGCCTTCTGAGAAGGCCTCCTCCTCCTCACTTTCCCCCTTCGCTCGCCGCCAATCCTCTGGGCGTGCACGCGTGCGCACGCCAGGTGCACTCAGAAGGGGGAAAAAACCAAGGCGCAATTCATCGTCGACTCCCAGAAACATATGGGAAACACGGGAGGTGGGGGGGAGGAAGGGAGCCCAGAACATATAGGCAACTATGGGGAATCCTGGGATACGTTTCTATGTGTGTGTGTGTGTGTTTGCGTGCGTGCGTGCGTGTGTGTGTGTGTGTGCGCGTGTGTGTGTGTGTGCGTGTGTATGTGTGTGTGTGTGTGATGGCGTGTGTGTGTGTTGATTGTGTGCGTGTGCGTGTGTGTGCGTGTGTGTGTGTGTGTGTGTGTGTGTTTTGTGAGTTTGTATGTGTGTGTGTGTGCGTGTGCGGTGTGTGTGTGTGTGTTGTGTGTGCGTGTGAATGTGTGTGTGTGTGTGTTTGTGCGTGCTCGTGAGCGTGTGTGTGTGCGTGTGCGTGTGCGTGTGTGTGTGTGTGTGTTGTCTCTGTGTGTGTTGCGCGTGTGTTTTGTGTGTGTGTGTGTATGTGTGATGATGTGTGTTAGTGCGTGTGTGTGTGGTGGTTGTGCGTGCGTGTGTGGTGTGTACTGTGTGTGCGTTGTGTGTGTGTGCGTGTTCGTTGTGTGTGTTGTGTGTGTGTGCTTGTGTGTGTGTGTGTTTTGTGTACAGAAGAAGTGTGTGTTGGTGTGTGTGTGCGTGTGCGGTGCGTGTGGGTGTGTGTGTGTGTGTGTGATGTGTGAGTTGTGTGTGCGTGTGCGTGTGTGTGTGTGGTGTGTGTGTGTGTGTTTTTGTGCTGTGTGTGTGCGTGTGTGTGGACTGTCTGCGCGTGGGCCGTGTGTGTGCGTGCGTGTTTCGTGTGCGTGTGTGTGTGTGGGTGTGTGTGGTGTGTGTGAAATTGTGTGTGTGTGTGTGCGAATGGCGTGTGCTGGTGCGTGTGCCGTGTGTGTGTGATGTTTGTATGTGTTGTGTGTGCGTTGGTGCGTGTGGTGTTGCTTTGTGTGTGTGTGTGTGTGGTGTGAATGCTTGTGTGTATGTGCGTGTGCGTGTGCTTGTGTGTGTGTGTGTGTGTGTTGGTGTGCGTGTGCGTGTTGTTGTGGTGTTTGTGTGTGTGTGTGCGTGTTCGTGTGTGCGCGTGTGTGTGTGTGTGTGAGTGTGTGTGCCGAATGCTTGCGTGGTGCGTGTGCTGTGTGTGTGTGTGTTCTTTGGTTGTGTTTGTCCGTGTGTTGTGGTGTGTGTGCGTGTGTATGTGTGGTGTGTTGTGTGGGTGTTTTGTGTGCGTGCGGTGTGGTGTGTGTGTGCGTGTGTGTGCGTGTGTGCGTGTTCGTGTGCGTGTTGTGTGTGTGTGTGTTGTGTGTCGTGTGTGTGTTGTGTGTGTATGCGTGTGCGTGCTCGTGTGTGTGTGCGTGTGCGTGTGTGTATGTGTGCGTGTTCGTGTGTGTATGTGGTGTGTGTTTGTGCGCGTGTGTGCGTGTGTGTTGTGTGTGTGTTTGTTTGTGTGTGTTTGTGTGCGTGTGTGTGGGTGTGTGTGCGTGTGTGTGTTGTGTGTGTGTGCGTGTGTGTGTGTGTGTGTGTGCAGGATTGGTGCGTGTAGTGTGGTCGTGTGTGTGTGTGTGTGTCTTTGTGTGTGTAGTGTGTGTGTGTCTGTGTGCGTCGGGCCCGTTGTTTGTGCGTTTCGTGCATGTGTTTGTGGTAGGTGCTGTGTTGCGTCTATGGTGTGGTGTGTTTTCCGTGTAGTTGGTCAGGTGTGTGTGGCCTGTGTGTGTGTGTGTGTGTAGCTGTGTGTGTGGTTGTGGGTGTGGTGTGTGGTGGTGTGTGTGTCACGAGGTTTCGCCTCGCTGGCTGGAACCACGCGTCAGTGCACGCTGTTGCCCGGCGCACGGCGACGCCGCCGCGTGTGGGCGCCCCGCGGCGAATACACCGCACAGCTTTAACACAATCCTTAGCGCCTGACATCCTGTCTCACTTCTTCCCTGCAGCACGTATTAGCTTGCAACGGCCTCGCTAGCTAGGCGCATGCCACGGTCCTCACGCCACGTAGTGTGCGCAGCGTAGCTTACGCAGCACAGCTTGCGATGCTTAGACGTAACAGCATAGCTCACAACACATGAACACAGGCCACACTGTACAGTTTACACATCATAGCTTGCACCGCTAACCTTACACAACATGGCTTACACCGAAGCTCGCACCACATAGCTCACACAACATTGTGTATACCACATAGGGTATACGATACACTATAGCTTGCACCATATAGCTGACGCTGCAAAGCTTACACAACATAGCGTGCACCACAACATAGTGTGTTTAAGCGTAGCTTAAACACACTATGCCAGTCAGCGTGGACCTCAAACAGTCAGTATTAGTCTAGCAATATGTGTGGTGCAAGCTTTGTGGAGCAAACAGTGTGGTGCAATCTATGTGGTGCAAGATATGCGGTACACTTTATGCAGTGCCATATGTGTGACGCGATCGATCTCGTACAGTTCATGTTGTACAATATTAATTGTGCGATCTATGGTGTGCGATACATGCGGTGCAAGCTACGTGGTGCACTCGATGTGGTGCAATGTGGTTGGTGCAATATGTGTATATATATATATAGATATATATTCATATGTGTGGTGCAACTCATCGTGTGCAATCTATGTGGTGCGAATTTTGTGGTGAAGCCTACGTGATGGAATCGATGTGGTGGAATCTACACGGTGCAATAGACATGGTGCAATATACCCCGTGCCATCTGTGGAATTGTGTGGTTGGTGCAAAATATGCGGTGCAATCTGTGCGGTGCGATCTATGCGATGCCATATACATGGTGCTATCCACGCTGTGCAATCGATGTTGGGCGATCCAGTGCGGGCAAGATACGTCGTGCACATTATGCGGTGCAATCTATGTGGTGCAAACTATGTGGGACAATCTGTGTGGTGCAATCTCTGCGGTGCAATCAAAGCGTTGCAATGTCTGTGTCGCGAGGCATGCAAGGCGGCGACGGAGCGGCGACGGCGACAACATGGCCGCCGGAGCAGCAGCCAGGCCCCCACGACGGGCGGCGACGAAGCGGCGGCGGCGACGACGCAGGCGCCAGAGCGGCAGACAGGCCCAGCTCCTGAGTCACAACTGGGGGCTCCCACGCGCAAGCACCGTCAGGGGCTCGTGCCGCCTCCACGCTGTGATCACTCACTGTGTGGGCTCCGCGCGGGCTGACACATCTGGTGCACCATGTGTGAGCACCTCCCGGGCAGTGCTGCACTCCGGGGCTCTGGCCTCCCGTTCCCTCGGCACTTGGACAAGTACACCACGCGAAATGGTTAAGAAATCATGGGTTAAGAAATTCATGGTCTCAGAACTTGAATAAGAACCCAAAATTTCTATCAAAATCTTAAGATTTACATTGAAACGTTAAGAATAATCGAGACTCTGGCCGAACATTTAAGTTTTCTTAGAAGCATCGCCTAAGGTGTACGTCGCCCGGGGATGGTCCACGTTGCCGCCCGTGCCGCCTCGGAGGCGCTCGTGGGCGCCCCTGCCTACACCACAGTTGTCGCGCCATGGCTTACTTCCACGACATCGCTTGCACCCCCATATCTTCCACCTCCAGCTCAAATCACACCGATTGCAGTAGACGACACAGCGTACACCACATATCTTACACCACCTCCAAAGCTCACACAACATAGCTTAGACGACACGGCTCACTCCACATAGCTTACACCGCTCGCTTTCACCTACGCGGTGCAACAGCCCACTGCTCCAGGCCCTCGCTGGCCAGCAGGGCTGGCGCAACGGCTACGCTTCAGGACAGAAGCCTGGGCCGCCAACAGCTCCCTTGCCCTGATCTTCCCCGCGCGCCGCCAAAGCCCGCCTCGCCCGCCCACACCCTCCCGCGAGGCTGGGCCGCGCGGCCTGGGCCAGGCCGCCTCATCACCTCCACCAGGTGAGCGGTGAAAAGAACCGGCTCTTACGCGAGGTGGCCTCGCGACCTCACGCGGTGGCTCACGCGGGGCGCCAGCGCGGCACGCCACCTGGAAGACGAGGGCGCTCACGCGCGACCTCACGCGGGACGCTCGCGCGCCAGTGTCGGTGACGACGACATGGCTGTCCTGCGTCGCTCAGGTGGGGCCGCCGCTTGGCGCCCTGGCGCTCGGAGACGAGGGGCCTGGGTAGAAAGCAGCGCCCTCGCCCTGCCCTTCGCCGCGCGTCGCCGACGGCCGCCTCGCCCGCCCACCCTGCGGGGCAACGACAAGGGGGGGGGGACTGCCCCGACCTTCCAGGAGGGCCAAAAAATAGCACCCGACGTAAAAACCTATCCCAGAGCTATTTTACGTCTTGGTTTTAGGCTGTTTCGTCTCGTTTTTTAGGTTTTTAGGTTTCCAGTGCTAAAAAATAGCTCTCTGAAGGTCAGGGTGGCGCAGGGGGGGGGGAGCAGCGACCTGGAAGGGGCGATGCATCGCCGCTAGATCGGCGAGAGGCCCCCGACAGCGAGCCCGCACACGACCCTCGGCGGGGCCGGGGGGCAGTTGGGCCCCCCCCGGTCGTCGGGCGATTGGGGGGGCGATGCCCCCCCCGCCCTGAGCCTCTCCTCCCCTGCCGCGGCCCCTGACGCCCCGCCCCGCGCGAGGCCGGGCCGCGCGAGCTTTGGCCGGGCGCCTCATCAGCTCCACCAGGTGGAGCCACCACTTGGCGCCCTGGCGCTCCCAGTGCTTCTCGCGGATCTGGGCCCGCGGGGGGCGGCGACGAATCCAGCATCGAACTGGGACACACAAATAGATAGACACAAACTCCCCACAATTTCCCATATGTTATGGGTTCCTGTCTCCCCCCCCCCACTTCCCAGATTTCCCATCTCTTCTGGGGAAGCGACGATTCATTGTGTCTGTGTGTTTTTGTTTTCCCCTCCTGGCGAACGGCGAACTCGGAGCGCATCGGCGGAATGGCTTCGTGACGCCCCGATCCGTCCGCTGCCCGAGCGCCTGGACCCGCGCGGGCGGCCCCTCCTCGCCGCCACACCGCGGGCGCCGCCCCCCCCCGGTGCGGACGGTGGCGGGCCCCGCGCCGCGCCGCGCGGGCGCGGACGCGGGGGCGCCGATCCCGCTCTTTTGTTGGAGGCCTGGGAATGGGCACCAACACCAACACAGGGGGTTGCCTCCAAAGGGGGAAGAGGATCCTAGACTTCGGTGTTGGTGGTAATATCTCGGCCACCTTGGAAGCCAGAATAGTACCACCATCGCCGAGATCGGGATCGTCTTCCCTCGGGGGAGGCACACCGCCGAAATTGGAGTTGGTGTCAACCTCTAGGCCTGCGAAATTTTGGGAAGCCGGGCGGCGCCGGCGGGTCGGTCACGGCGGGGCGCGCCAGCCACCGGCAGAGGAGGAGAAGAGGAGGAGGA
>CAUYUJ010015666.1:115735-148235 GCA_963575745.1 Prorocentrum cordatum
GTGTGTGGTTGTGTGTGCGTGTGCGTGTGCGTGTGTGTTGGTGCGTGTGCGTGTGCGTGTGCGTGTGCGTGTGCGTGTGCGTGTGTGTGTGTGTGTGTGTGTGTGTTCGTGTGTGTGCGTGTGTGTGCTTGTGTGTGTGCGTGTGTGCGTGTGTGTGCGTGTCCGTGTGCGTGTCCGTGTGCGTGCGTGTTTGTGCGTGTGTGTGTGTCTATGTGTGCGTGTCCTTGGGCCTTTTGATGCACGCCCTCCGCCGCCTTGGTGGTGCGCGCGCGCGCTGCGGCCCCCCGGCGGCTGGCAGCCCTGCCTGCGCCCGGCCGGGCAGGGCTGCCAGGGCCTGCCGCGAGCTCGCGGCCGCCGCGGCCCGCCGCTGCCGCGGCCGACCGCGCTGCCGCTGCCGACCGCTGCCTCGGCAGACGCTCGGAGGGAGGAGAACCGAATGATAACAGTGATAGTATGAAGAATAAGAAGAATAGAAGAAGAAGAAAAAGAAGAATACTAATAAGAAGATGAAGAAGAACAAGGAAATATAACAATAATGACAAGAAGAAGCGACTGCCACAAACCTACTTGTGGCGCTCCGCGCGGGTTTCTGGGATCCGCGCTGCCGCCCCCCCCCAGCGGCGCCTCCGGCGCCGCCCCTGGCGCGCGGAGCGCGCCAGGGCGGGGGGGCCAGCGCAGATTCAAGAAGTCCAACCTGAGCGTCAGCAGTCTGTGTCTGTGGCGTTTTTTCTTCTTCTAGAGAGGGGACCGACACCGCTGCTCGTTCTGGAGATCTCTCGAGCGCGCCCCAGGAGGTCCAGGAGAATGGCGGTATCGGTACCTTTTTGTTTCCCCAGACGCGGCCGCGGCGGCGCCGGCGCCGCCGTCGCCGCCGCGACAAGGAAATCGGCAGCCGACGAACCTGCACATAATAGGTTGAATAAGCTGCTCCGCCGTTGGGGACGCCTGTCCCAGGGCGGCTGGAAGGCGTATGCCCCGACGGAGGCACGGCCACGTTGGGGTATAAACTGTCCTGCCTTCTGGGGCTTGCAGGCGTGCCCGATGGCGGAGCAGTTTTTGTCTGAGGTGCTCGCCAGCTCAGGAAAGGCGGGCGAGGGGTCGTGGGATGGGAGGGTCGGCAATTTCGGGGGTGGGGCAGCGCGGATTTTTGGGTTGCGTGCAATATGTCGGCGGCGAGCCTGGAAGGGAGCGAGAAGGGGCGGGCCTTCTCAGAAGGCTCAAAGCTTCCCGACCTTCTGAGAAGTTTCCTGAGCATTCTCCGAAGACGCAGGAAACTTCTATCCGGAGGCGCGAAGATTTCTGGGAAGTCCCGCCGCCTTCTGACAAGGCCTTGTCCTTCTCACCCCCTCCCTCGCTCGCCGCCGATATCGGGCTGCATGCAATCTGTGCTGGGTGCTTGTCTGCGTATATTGCAAGAGTGTGCTCAGATACTTGCTTTGCTTACACGAGGGCAGCGCCCTCTGCCGCTGCCCTCCCTCCTCCTCCTCCTCCTCCTCCTCCTCCTCCTCCTCCTCCTTCTCCCCCCCTACTCCCCCCTCCCCCCTCTCCTCCTCCTCCTCCTCTCCGCCTCCTCTCCTCCTCCTCCTCCTCCTCCTCCTCCTCCTCCTCCTCCTCCTCCGCCCTCCTCCTCCTCCTCCTCCTCCTCCTCTCCTCCTCCTCCTCCTCCTCACTCTCCTCCTCCTCCTCCTCCTCCTCCTCCTCCTCCTCCTCCACCTTCTTCCCCTCCTCCTCCGCCTCCTCCTCCTCCTTCTCCTCCTCCTCCACCTCCTTCCCCTCCTCCTCACGCGCCTCCTTCCTCCTCCTCCTCTCTTCTCCTCCTCCTCCTTACTTCTCCTTCACACCCCTCTCCTCCTCCTCCTCTCCCCTCCTCCTGCCTCCTCCTCTCCTCCTCCTCCTCCGCATCCTCCGACCCTCCTCTCCCCTCCTCCTGCTCCTCCCCCCCCTCCTCCTCCTCCTCCTCCCTCCTCCTCCTCCTCCTTCTCCTCCTCCTCCCTCCTCCTCCTCCTCCTCCACCGTCCTCCCCCTCCTCCTCCTCCTCCTTCCTCCTCCTCCTCCTCCTCCCTCCCTCCCTCCTCCCTCCTCTCCTCCTCCTCCTACTCCATCTCCTCCCCTCCCTCCCCTCTTATTCCTTCCTCTCCTACACCCTCCTCTCCTCCCCTTACTCTCCCTCCTCCTCCTTCTCCTCCTCCTCCTTTCTCCTCATCCTCTCCTCCTCCTCCCTCTCCCCTTCGTCCTCCCTCCTCACTCTCCTCCTCCTCCTCCCCTCCCCTCCTCCTCCCCCCTCCTCCCGCCTCCTCCCCCTCCCTCTCCTCCTCCTTCTCCCTACTCCTCCTCCTCCTCCTCCTCCTCCTTCCCCAGGCTCAGCCATCCCGTGGCTGTGCTGGAGCACTCTCGAAGCCATCTTGGGGCCTCTCGGGGGCATCTTAGGGTCTTGTCGGGCGGGTCCCTCTACCGGTGGACGTTTCGAGAGCAGGCAGAGAAATAGTCTGGGGGCGATTTGTCGTGCCTGTTGGACATGTTTTGATTCTCTCCCTCTTTTTTTCCTCCGTCTCTCTCTCTCTATATATATATGGGTGTATTCCAACATTCGCCTGTAAGAGGACATGCCCGACCTAATCCTTTGGTTGTCTTGGGCAATCCTGGAATATCTCGAGGCCTCTCGGGCCCAGCTTGAATGCATCTTCGGGTCATCTTGGGGCCCTGCCGAGCCGAGCATGTCCGGCTGCATCGGAAGCTCTCTCCGCGCGCTCCGTCGCTCGCGCGCGCTTGGCCACCGTGGCAGAGGGCGGCATCGCCGCCGCCACCCCTGACGCCTACCCCCTCACCAGGAAGACGCAGCATGAAGAATACAGTCGGGGCGTTGACCTGAGGAACCCTAAATAAGGAACGAGGCCCCTTGTTTCCATAAGTTAAACTTCGATTCCCTATCGAAGACATAAGGAAAACCTGAGGCAAGCTGTGAAACACTTAAGGAACGCGGAGCCCCTCCCCAACCAAAAGGGTTCCTTCTTCAGGGCCCCGACTGTACGATAACGCGTAGGAGGGCGACGGCGCCCCCGCGGTCGCGACGCTGCTCGTCGGCGTCGCGTCGTAGTCTCGCCTTGAGCGTCATGCTGTGCGCTTTTTGTACCCGGTGGTCTGCACCGCCGCCAGCTTCGCCTGCGCCTGCGCCCAGGGTGTCGACGACGAAGACACACGGGAGGATAGACGGACCGTACGGAGGCAGAGGGCGAGGATGGCAGGCTCTAGCGGCGACGCCGCGGGGGAAGTGAGAGGGAGAGAAGGCCTAGGTCCAAGATGTGGACGGAGAGGATGCATCACAGCAAAGAGCGGCGACGCGCGACTCTCCCGCTGTGCCCCCCCTCATTCCAGGCAGGAAAACCGCCCAGACGTCGACAATTGGCGTTTACTGGACGGCCCTGGGCGTTTACTACACAGCCCTGCCCTGTTCGATTCCTTCTTTGGGTGCATTTACTGAACGGCTTCACTTGTCGGGGTGTTGCAGTGGAGACTCATGCCAAGAAACACTCTGCTTGCCTCCAGGGTGCCCTGGGTCTCTCGGGTTTCGATGTTTTTGCTGTGGGAAGCGTAACGCTCCCACACCAGAAATCGATGGACGTCCTGGGGTCTCAGGGTTGGGCTTCTTGTGGAAGGTTTCTCGTGGACTGGCCTCCACTGTATTAGGGGGGGGCATTTGTTGCTCTCTGCTCCTCCCCCCCCGCCTGGCGCAGGCGAAGTCCGAGGGCGTGCTGTTCCCCAGCCTCCTCTGGGTGCTGTGCGCCGGCCGGGCCACACCACGAGACCACGAGCCGGCGGAGGGTCGGCAGGGGGGGGCGGCTGTGGGAGGGCTGGCGGAGGGCCTTCGGGGGAGGAGGAGGAGGAGGAGGGCTGGCAGCGGTGGGCCTTCGGGGGAGGAGGAGGAGGAGGAGGAGGAGGAGGAGGAGGAGGAGGAAGAGGAGGAGGAGGAGGGGGAGAAGGAGGAGGTTTGATTGGGACTGGCCTGAAGCTAGGGATCTAAGATCAGACAAACTCGGACGCGTCCGAGTCCGTCTCCTCTTGGAGGGACGCTCTTGGACGGGTCAGGGCCCAGCCTGGGTCACGAAGTGTGTGGGATGCGTCCAGCCACCAGCCAAGTGTAAGCTCCGACCTTTGGGGACTCGGGAAAGCTTCCTATTCACAGGGGGCAAGCACTCACTTTTTAACCATTCGGACTCCTTATCTTTAGATGTCGAGCTGAAGCACACCGAACACGCTCTGCCATTGTCGGTCAGGGTGCGGGCAGTCGCACACCGTGCAAGAGCCTTGGAAGGGGGAGGCCGAGGGGCGGGAGGACCCACAGGAGCACCCGAAGGCCCATCAGACTCCTGGGACCCTTGGGAAGCAACAGTAGATTCAAGCCCTACTCTGAGAAGACGCCTCCTAACCAACCGTGCCTTGCGCTCAATTCGGTGCAATCTATATATATATATATATTTCTGCCGATGTCTGGAACTCTGGCCCTATCAGCCGCAGCTCCTGCTAAAACGTCGACGCACGCACTACCTTGAATGAGCCAGCTGTCCCACCCTTGCTCGACAATATCTTGTGCAGTGAGGTGGGACGGAATTTGAACCATTGAGCCATCAGTCATACTGCGGCCTTGATCTTCGAGAGTGGCCCCGATCCTACGCCATACATCCGCCTGAGGGCCAGAGGGCCTCTTGGGGGCTCATGCACCATTCAAAAGCCTGGAGCTCCCCCCTGGGGACCGACTGAGTCGGCCCCACGAGGGGCCCCAAGAGATGGGCTCCCAGGACACACGGCGAACAACTTTGGAAAACAGCCACCGCACTGCCTACGCGACGGAGCCTGCAGTCGTGGGTATTTTTACCCCCCGAGGCGTCCCCGAAAACCAAGAGAGGGGAGCTGACACTCCCCTGGCCCAGGCACCCAGGGCCAAGATGACCATGGACCAGGTTCCCTCCGAGGCAACTCTCATCCGACGCTGGGGCTGTGACTCTTGTCCAGGCACTGGGGGTGACGCCTCGCACCCAGAAGCATGGAACAGTTTTTGCAGCCACTGTTTCGCACACCAGTTCGTCTGACTGCATGTACGCTGGCGAGCCTCTGTTTTTCTCTCACAGCCAGTTGCGGTGAAGAGGTGTGTCTGGCCCCTCTCCGCACCGCACACAGACGTCCGACTGCACCAGCTTGGCATCCAGTTTCCTCTGCTGCGTCCAGTACCCGCCCGTGGCGATCGTGACCATGAGCTCCGATAGCTGACGACCTCGCTTCGCATGCAAGAGCGAAGCAACGAACGACCTGCAGCTCAACCAATCTGCCCCCTGCCCCAACCCACCGCCACAGAAAAAGGTCCGACGCCTCCTGCCACAGCTGCAAGTACAGGGTGTCCTCGAATTCTTTGAAAAGAGGCTGCGCCTGGTCAAGGCCAACAGCAGCAGCCGTCGAGAAACCCCACGCGCGCTCCATGTTGCCCCCGTCTCTCGGCACCTGCCACTCCGTCGCTGACTTCAAACGCCACCCAGCTTGTAACAAAGACAGCACCACAGAGGACAATTGACCTCTCACATGACGACTTCACTGGTTCTTTGGAACGTCCTGGAGGGCTACAACCGTCCTGCCCCACGCCAATCTCACTGAAGATCGAATCCGTGGTGCCCGAAGCCAAAAGTCCAGCCATTGGCTGAGAGACATGCGGGGTAGGGCAACTCCTGGGTCGGCTCTTGGGAGGCGAAGTGCTAGAAGTGATGTCAAGCACCTGCCCCGCTTGGCTAAGCCAGCCGCGGCGCCCAGTCTTCATCTGTGACTGAGCATCACGGAACCGAAACAGCCCAATATTTGATGACCATACGATGCAGAAGCTTGTGGACCCATCCTCTAGATCTTACTCGTGGGCGTCCACTTCCTTGCTGCAGTCGCGAACGTGCGAAGACGATCATGAGCAGCACCTGACTTCTTCACCCGTTTGCGCGTTGTGTCGCGCCCATGTCGTCGCCACCCCCCAGCCAAGTCGACGCCTAGGTAGGCTGACTGGAGTGCGGATTTGATCTCGATGCCGCGCCGCCGCAGCTGTCGCGAGATGCAGACTGCACCCTGGCGGCGCGAGCACACAACCGCACTCTTGGCCGCGATGCTAAGGCGAAGCTTGCCAAACTCTTCCCCCGTCGTGGACGCAGTATGGACTAGAGTATCGCGGACGTGGCCGCGACTGCCAGATAATCTCTCTAGCAAGTCGTCGACCCAAATGCTCTCCGACATCGCGCTGCGTGGTATGGCTAGCTTCTCGCACGCGACCGCTGTGGGACACTTCGCGAACCTAGTCCCACTTCTCGATCCTTGAATCACGGACTTGGTTGCCTGGAACGGCAAAGAATACAAGTCCAAGTGAGATAGCAACCCCGGCGCCATGAAGAGGTGGATCTCCAGGAACAGCACCGCGGGCGGGTGACCCTTCCCGATCTTGCACTCCGCCAGGATGGGCCACTCGATGCCGTCGTAGAAGTCCTCGACGTCGAGCCGCGCCTGCCCGTGGGGCAGCCGCAGGGAGATCTGGACCTCGTCCTCCAGAGCCCTGACGAAGGCCTCGAAGGCCTCCCTGAGCGCGCTGTTCCCTGAGATGGCCGCGTCCCAGTAGTCGTCCTGCTGGTCGGCCCACTCGCGTGCGATGGGCTCGCGCGCATGGGGCCATGCTCTGCGCGGCATGCCCAGCGGGCCGACGCGCCTGTCGCCGCCCGGCTTCTTCCCGAGCAGCCGCCCGAGTACGCATTGTAGTTGCCGAGGCCAGCTTAGGCCTTGCTCGATCATGGTGAACAGCTCGCTGGGATCTTGGATCGCTTGGCTGGAAGCCCAGCGAAGTCGAGCGGCGATGCCTCGTCCAAACATTGCCCCGCGCGGGGCTTCATCTTACCCAGTGCAATCCTGATCTCCTCGACGGACAGAGGCTCCATCTGCTCAACGAGAGCGTGCTCGCGAATAAGATCACGCGCCTCCATGAATTCGTCGTGACCAGAGACCTCCGAAGACCAAAGACTATGCAACTTACCAATTTTAGCACCGACGATCTCCATCGGGTGAATCAACTTCTGACCGTTGACATGATATCCATCCTGTTCTGGAGCCTGGTCCTTGATGGACCTGTGGATGGCTCCCAGACTGCCGATCGATCCCATCCAACCTTGACATTCTCGAAGAGATGCCGTCGCCGCCCAGCTCTGAGCCTGACGCGCAGACGTGACCGCCGCCTCCTCCATCTAACTGAGCTCGTCAACGCTGAGCTCCTGAAGACGCTTGAGGCCAGACGGAAATGAGGACCATGTGGCTCGAGCCGTGGCCGCAAAGTTGCTTCCTGCTCCGTCCAGGGATTGATCGACTAGGTTCTGAGCCGCCCTCGCCAAGTGCAACGCTTGCAGCTCGCCATTGCGTCGCCGCCTGTGTCGGCACGCTTGCTTCAAGATATAATGACTCCGACGACACCACGTAGCAACGCCGTCGTGCAAGGGCTGGCCCCTGGCGTGGCATGCCTCTTTGACTGGCATGACCTCCAGCGTGCAATCATCAGCTCTGGACTGCGTTGGCGGCGCCAGCCCATGATTCGCCCTGTCGACGGTGGCGACCCACCTACCGAAACATCCACAGATGGGCAGGGCGTGTTGCTGTCCTGCCCGATGTGCAAGTGAGTGCCTGATGGGTTCCAGACCTCGTGGTGAGTGTAGGTGTGCCAGGGGGCTTGGGCCGAGCAGGTTGCTCAAACGGAAGGGGGAATAGACGCGGTGGGAAGGGCGGGGACATCGGCACCAGCAGAAAGGAGATGACCGACCTGCCCCCAGAACGCTCGGCAGTGGGGACAGCCGGAATATCCCTCACACTGATAGCACTCAAGGCCTGCGCATTATGCTCGAGACTGTTGTCATCAGCACCTTCGCTGACCGACGGGCCGACCGACGAATCGACGATACCTGGACGCACAAACGCATCAGGATTGGCTGGCTTGAAACACGACTCGTCAGCCCACGGATCCTCCTCTCCAACCTCCCCCCACGCTCCGGGATCGAACAAATCCCCGAGGGCCTCGCGGCCGTCGTTGGGCCCAGGCGGGCCAGGGGCATGCGGCGGGCCAGGGGGGTCGGGGCCCTCGGGGCCGAGATCGCCAGAGGGGCCAGCCCTGGAAGGAACAACATTTGAAACAAAGTCGTCGCAGTCTGCACAGATCCTCTCTGTAACAGGCTGAGATCGAGCCTGCTGCTCCGCCCGCGCCTTATTCGACTCGAACCCGCCACTGGGCTGAGGCTTGGTCGTGGGACCTGCGGCAAGCGCGGGGCGGTGACGAGAGAGCGCTGGGACAACTGCCCCCCTGAACCGTGCATTGTGAGCTCGAGGCCTACATGAGGGCCCCAGGGAACATCCGACCGCGCCTCGAGAGACTTGATACAAGACAAATAACTCTCGGACGCCAGAGCCAAGTCAATGAGATAACTAATTGCGCCCCCGACGCATGTGTAGCTCACACCGCGCTATCGCCTATCACGAACCAGGGAAGCTGGAGCATCTGCAACAACGCTCCGAGTTTTCCGAACCTCTCAACGCTTGCGCCCCTGACTCCGATCGAAGGGTGCGCATGGAACACAATGAAAACAAATGAATGGCCTTTGCAGCCAACGCAATGGTTGGCAGGAAGCCATCTAGCGCCTCGGCGCCATCTGAGCTTTGAGACGCCGCTTCGGATGCCTTGCTGAACAGACGTGCCACTTGTCGGTGCCCTGGCGCCCACGGCCCCTCACCGCCCTCGTTAGCCCGCTGCTCTGAGCACGTAGACCTACATTTGCCAGTGCTCCGAGCCATGTTGTCGAGATGCCTCCACTTGCGCTGTGGAGCCATTCTCGCCCACTGCGACCGAGTGTGGCACCCTGCGCGAGGCTCGACCGCCCCTATCAAGTCGCATCTGCCCCTGAACGACGAGCTGGCAATGTGCGCCCAGGACTTCTTGCCCAAGCATGTGATGTTGGAGAAGGACATGCAAAGCGTAGATGTGGATTGCGACTCCGATGATGACGAAGGGGTCGATGTAGCGCTGCCCGTAACACAGACAGCCTCACTAGTCGACTCCGCGGTGGAAGGTGAAGACGTGCCCGTCGCTGAAGCCTCGTCCCCACCTTGCGACTCCGAGGTGGCGAGGGTTGACGCCGCCGCGAAAATGTCAGCCCTCGATGGTGTAGATCACGTTGTGGCTGGCGCCGCCGCCTCAGCGGCTGCGGCCCCCGCAGCATTGGCGGCCCTGATCTTGGCCATCTCGGCCTGGGTCTCGCACTCAGAGGGGCCGCCAGCTGCTGGGCCCACCGGCGCCTGCGGGCTCGCCGCGCCCTGGGCCGCGGCCGCCGCCGATCCGCCCGGGGCGGCGGCGGTGGCGGGCGCGCCCTGCGGGAGCCCCGCTCGCGCTCGCTGCGGCCTCTGGGGCGGCTTCTGCCTCGCAGCGCCGCTTCTTGGCGACCCTCTCCTGGGCGCGCTTCTTCAGGTCCTCGGTCTGCGCCCGCCACTTGGTGACTTCGTCGGCCGTGGTGAGCACCGACTCTCGGACTGCTTTTTCCAACTCCGCCTCGATCATGGGAGAGGGCCCCATTCTCCTCCTTGCTGCAATCAAGGTCCTCCAGCTGCTTGAAAAACTCCTCTCCCAGGTGAGATCAAACAGTGGCTCCTCCTTGGGTGCACCTTCGGTGACAGCGCCCGTCTCTTTGGCGAGCGCCTGCGCAGCACCTCGACGATTGACCTCCGCGAGGGCATGAGACCTAGCTGCCTCGGTCTCCTTCTCCCGTGCCTTGACCAAGTTCTGCTCCAGCCGCTGCACCTGCGCCGCCGCCTGTGAATACTTCGCGCTGGAGTCTCGCCACGCGCCCGCTGCACGGCGCACAGCCTCCTCGGCCGCCAACGGCTTGGTGGCCGCCAGCGCCGAGTGCTGCGTCAACTTGAGCTGCTCCTCTAACATGGACTTGACATTCGGATCCTTGGCGACTGCCAACGCCCCCCGACAACGCCACCACGGTCTGCTACGTGGAGTCGTCGTGGCCGACACTGCCCTTGGGCGTCTTGACCTCGAGTTCCAGCTTGGTCCTGTCGTTCTTCTTGCCCTTGTCACCCTTCGGGACATAGAGCTTCACGGGTCGATGGCATGTGCGGCACTTCCCGCCGTTCTTGATGAGCTTGGCGTTGAACTCGTGAGTGCCGCATCCAGCGCACGTGCTCCAAGGGTTCGACATGGCCCTCGGTGTCGTGCTCGCCTGACCCTGCTTTTGCCGACGGAATGTGCCGCGCCCAGACGCACGGATGATCCGCCGCCCCTCAAGCACCACGAGGAGGCGCGGGGCTGGCCGAGTGCGATGCCAAAATGGTGCGCTCGGACCAGTGTTGCTTGAGAAGAAGAGGAGGAGGAGGAGGAGGAGGAGGAGGAGGAGGAGGAGGAGGAAGGGAGGAGGAGGAGGAGGAGGAGGAGGAGGAGGAGGAGGAGGAGGAGGAGGAGGAAGGGGAGGAGGAGGCAGAGGAGGAGGAGGGGGAGGAGGACGAGGAGGAGGAGGAGAAGGAGGAGTAGGAGGAGGAGGAGGAGAAGGAGCAGGAGGAGGAGGAGGGGGAGGAGGAGGAAGGGTGGGGGAGGGGGTGCGTCGCCACGGCAAGGCCGCCCAAGAAGCCACCCCAGCGGCCCAAGAGGGCCCCAGGAGGCCTCCGGCGAGGTCCCCCAGGAGGGCCCAGAGTGGACTCTTTCGCCGGGCCCACCCGGCGCACGAGGCGGCAACGAGGCGGCCTTGGGCGGCAGCGTGGAAGGTCTTCGCGGGACCAGCCAGCCAAGGCGGAGAGCTGGTGCGCTCGTGGGCTCCGGGAGCCGTCCGAGGAGGGCCGAGCGTTAGAGGAGCCGCCGTGGTCTCGGCTCGCCCCGCGCCGATGGGAGGGCAGTCGGGTGCTGTTGCGAGCAGTGTCGGGCACAGTGGGTTGGGTTGCGGGCAATAGTTATATCCACATCCAGTGCGTCTTAGAGTCTTGGGCTCTCTTCCCCAGAAACCGTAGACGCACTGGATATGGATATAAAGATCTGGCCCCAAGAGGCTTGATTTTATCCATATTCAGTGCGCCTCGGCGTTGCGGCACCTCTTCCTAAAAAGTCCAAGACGCTCTGGATATGGATATAAGTACTGCCCGCATGTGTGTTCGTTGGGGGGGGGGGGCGGCTTTGCTTCCGAGGCGGGGGTCTCTGTGCATGACCACCGCCCGGGGGATCCATTTCCGGGGACCTCGACGGGCGGTGGACATGGACACGGTCGGACCCCCGGGGGCCACAGCATATGCATATCCACCGCCCGCTGGAGCACCAGGACGTCGGTTGCCAGGCTGTGGACATGGATAAGTCCCCGCCTCGCGTTGCTGGGGCCCACCTGACTGATCTGCTCGACTCTCGACCCAAAGTTGGACCCAACCTGGACTCGACTTCGTCTCGAGTCGACGGACGCTCGACGCAGCATCGACGCGCGAGTGGCTCCAGGAAGTACCCCAGACTGAGCATCTGACCAGAGTGCGGCAGGTTCGTGTCGAGTCGGCGCGGGCGTTACAGGTTGAGCGCCGCCGGTGGGGTTGGGGTCGGCCGATTTCGAACGATCTGCGCTGCCGAAGAGTGCCAATCTTTCAAGGCCGAACGATCGTCGCGGTATCGGTGACCACCGCCGACGTCTTCACGACCCGAACTTGCCGTGCTCGTAGACGCGTCAGTGCGTGCGCATGCTTTTTTCTGTCGTGTTCGTCTTGTCCTCCTCCCCTCCCTCTCGGCTCTGCTGAGGTCCTTTGCTGCAGTAGGTGTCTTGCCAGTCGTGCGTGGCGCCTGCCAGGTCCGTTGCAGGGTACAGTGGATACCCATGCCAAGAAAACACCCTGCTGGCCTCCAGGGTGCCCAGGCTTTCTTGGGCTTCGATGGTTCTGCGATGGGAATCGTGACGGTCCCACACCAAAAATCAATGGACGCCCTGGGGTCCCAGGGTTGGGTTTCTTGTGGTCGGGCCTCCAGTAATCGTTTGTTTATTTATTGGTTTGCCAATCGGCGCGGGCCCCCAATCCCCCCTCCCCCCCCATGGAGTGGATCTTGGCTGTTTTTTGGCGCCTGCTTCGAGCGGCTGGAGTCTCCCCCAGAGGCAGCACTCTTGCAGACAGTCGCACGAAGCAGAGGTCGGGAGAGCCAGGATCTCCCCTCGCCCCCCCCTCCTCCGCCAAATGTCGAAACGCCGAATAAGAACACACTCACGCACTCTCAGGAGGGAAAGAAACACACAGGCACAATTAATCGTCCATTCCCTAGAAAATATGGGAAAATATGGGAAGTGGGGAGGGAAGACAAACACCCAGAAAATATACGAAAATATGGGGAATCGTTTTATTTGTGTGTATTTATTTGTGTGTCCCAGGGCCCCTTCAAATAAAGACACGCTCACGTACTCGTTCGACGTTTGCCCATGTGCTTGCATTTGCCGGCCCCCCGCCCAGAAGAGCACGGGTTTTATGCCCCCCGAGCGCACTCGCGCCCGCGCGCCCCGCGTCTGCCCGACAACGGTGGTTTCTCCGCTGCCGCGGGGGAGGACGAATTTTGAGCCGGGCGTGTCCTTCTACAGTCTGGACGCCCGAAATGGGTACGGAAAACATGGGTACAATGCCCAACAGCAGTTCCTGTTCATTTTGAACCGGATTCGCCGTCCACGCCGCCGCGGCCTGTGTCTATTCGAGACAGAAAGCCGCCTGCCCAACAGCGGCCGCTGTTGGTTTGGGACAACATTTGTTGTTGGGCATTGTACACATTTTTTCCGTACCTATTTCGGGCGTCCATATACAGGAGGAATCGTCAACATTGCTTTAAATTAGGTTGGGGGCGATTTTGCGATCAAGGGGTTGACCACTTTTGAGTATTTTTGGGGTACCTTTATATTGCAGCCGCAGGACCTGAAAATAAAACCGATAAACCGATAAACCGATAAACTATTTCGGTTGATCGGTTGATCGGTTTATCGACCGATAAACCGATATAATCATATCGGTTTATCGGTCGATAAACCGATCAACCGATCAACCGATAAACCGACTCATCGCAAGCGTGTCCAAATCTCAGCGCAGTATGGCTTTTTATCTGTTTATCGGTTTATCGGTTTATCGGTATGTTTCTCCGTTTGCCAGTGTATCGGCCTGTCGGTTTACCAGTTTATCGGTTTGCCGGTTGATCGGTTTATCGGTTTATCAGCTCGGAGTTGTCGTAGTTGTCCGAGTGGTAATCCGTCGAAATCTTTCTGAGGAATCCTGGAGAATCCTTTGGACCGCTCCGAGTGGTAATCCTTCTGAATGCGCTTCTCTATTCTCCTTGCCGCTCGCGCCCGTTCAGGTCCTGCAGCTTCTCGGCCCCAAGCTTGCTCTTCTCGCCCCCCGCTCCCCCCGCTGCGCGCGCGCGCGGCCAGGGCGCCAGGGGGCTTGCGGTTGCCACCGCCGCGCAGGTTCCTCTTCACCTACGCGGCGGTGTTCTACTTGCTGGGCTACGAGCTGCTTTGGGCCACTGCCGCAGGCAGGGGTCCCAACGCTTCCTCCGTGATCTGGCTGGTTCGGGGTCGCTCTTTCACCCCGCCAGTCAGAGCTCGGGTGGGGGTGGGCCGGCTGCCTCCTGTGGGCACCCGGCAGCGGCGAGTGTGCACACTCTCCGCTCGGGCGCCGCTGCCCCCCTGGCAGTGCGCGCCCGTGTCATCTGGGCGTGGCCCCAGCCAGGCCGTCCAGGCAGGCGTCTGACCTGCTCGCGGGTTCCTCCCGCGCCTGCCGCAGCTGCTGCTCGTGTGACGCTGGCTTCTGAGCCCCGTCCCGCAGGCTCGGCATCCGATGGCGCCTGCCTCCCTTTCGCCGCTACAAAACTCCCCTCCTTCCTCTTGCCTCTTCCCCTTGGACCCCGGAGCGGACGCCCATCTGAGGAGAGGAGTAGGAGGTGGAGTTCCCTCGCATCACGAGGAGGCCGCGCCATCGGCCCGGAAGAAGAGTGCTCGCGCTACGCCCGTTGCCGGCGCCACTCAAGGGTCGAGCCCGCCCGCCGCCGAACGGTCTATTGCTCGCGCCACGAGTGTCGCCGCCGCCTCTCGGAACACCGCCCGCCTGGCAACAGGCGGAGAGGCCACCGGCGCGAAGATAACGGCGTCCAGGACGGAGGAGTCGGAGTCGGTGGACCCTCTCTTTCTCCACTCCCCCTCTACTCCTCCCCCTCCAGTCGCCGCTTCGCCATGGCTCAGCTGCCGTTCGCGGCATCGTTTCCCTCGCGTGGGCAACGACAGGCGCGCGCGCGCCCAGGGCCCTTCGGGCGGATCGGGACCCAGCGGATTTGAGGGGGTTGGCATGCGCCCTTCCAGCGATGCTGCTACGGCCCCGCAGGGGAGGGGTCGTGCCGCCCACTCAACCGTCGGCCTGGCTCACCAGTCTGGCCGCCCGCCGCGAGCAAGTTTTCTGGCCGCCTCGCCCGCTCCCGCGGGTTTTCGGCCCCCTCCAGGGTCGGAGCCGTCGGTTGTCGAAACCAGGCGGGGCGGGAGCTCTGTTCGTTTGGCAATCACCCACGAGCTGTCGCGCGCGGTGCCTCCCCCGCCTACTGTAGCGGCGGACGCTGTGGATTCTGGCGGTTTGGAGGGGGTGGGTATGCGCTCCTCCAGCGATGCTGTTGCGGCCCCGCAGGGAGGGGTTCGTACCGCTCCCCCAGCCGCCACCGCAGTTAACCAGCTTAGCACCCCGCCGCGAGACGGTCCCAAGGCAGCTTTGCCCTCGCTTTCGGGACTCCAGCTCCCTTCAGGGTTGGAGCCGCCGTCACAGACGCGTGCCGAGCGCACAGGGCCACCGCGGAGCAGTCCCAGAGCCGCCTCGCCGACTCGCGCCAGCTTCCGGCCCCCCCCTGGGTTGGAGTCGCCGTTACAGCCGCGTGCTTGGCGGATGGGCCCACCGCCTGGCTTTGATGCACGAACACCAGCACTGCCGGCGGCAGCACCAACGCCTGCGCTTACGCCGGCACCAGCGCCAGCGCCTCCTCCTGCGCCGAGGCCGGCACCGATGCCTGCACGAGCGCCAGCACGGACAGCGGCAGCACCGACGCGTGCGCTTACACCAGCACCAGCGCCAGCGCCGCACCGACGTCAGCATCAACGCCAGCACCTGGCGGCGTCAGCACCGACGCTTGCGCTTACGCCGGCACCAGCGCCAGCGCCTACGCCAGCACCGAGGCCAGCGCCGACGCCAGCCCTGACGCCAGCACAGACGGCGGCAGCACCGACGCCTGCGCTTCCGCCGGCACTAGCGCCAGCGATTACGCCAGGGGGCGCTTCGACAGTGTTGCCCTTCCACCCGCCACCTGGGTTTGAGGCGCTGTCGGGCCCTGCGGTCTGGCAGGTGGGGCCATCTCCCTGCCTCGCTAGCCTGGAGGCGGGCGCTCGGGTGCCGCCGCCGCACAACCGTTGCGCGACCGACGCCGCGGTTGGGTTTCCTTTTCCTGACAGCGGAAGTGGGCAGTCGGCGATCCCCTGCCTAGGGGCCTCACCCCTGCCTCCAAGGGAGCCGCTTGCGGTCAGTGCCTCCCGTGCGAGCGCCCACGCCATCTTGCACTCGCTCGGGCTACTCGGGAATCCAACCTCGGCGTCGACGGACCCCGCGTCCCTGCCAGTGTCGGCCCCCTTGTTGTCAGGCGCTACGCGACATGTTTCTGCTGCTGCTGCAGATGGTTTCGGGGTAGCTGGTACCTGCCTGCCGGGCGCCGCTGCTTCGGCGCCACAGAGCACGGGTCGCACCGATCCCTCAGCCCCCGCCGCAGCTCGCGATTTGGGCACGCCGCCGCAAAGCTGTCCTATGGCCACTTCGCCGTGTCTTCCAGGCTTCCTGCCCCCACCAGGGCTGGAGCCGCCGTCACGGCCGTGTGCCTCGCGTCGCTCTGGGGGCGCCCTCCGCGAGGCTAGAGGCGCTCCAGCCCTTCGCCGACGTGGCGGTTCGTCTGGGTTTTCAGCCATTCGGGATCGCGGCCACGTTGGCCAGGGCACCTGCGCCACCTCATCGCGTCCAGCTGCGCGCTGGGACCCCAGCTTCGGCGCTCGTCTCAGCGTGGGGGAAGGCTCGGTCGAACGCCCCTCCGCAGGCGCTCCCGCCTGCCCCTCCCGCGCGCGTCCCCCCGCCACTTGGGCGGGCCGACCCCGCTGCGGTCGCCGGCTCCGCCGAGGGGGTCGCAGGGGACGCACTGGGGCTGCCTGCCGAGGCGCCCCAGAGGGCTCTCGATCTGGCTTTCATCTGCCAGCGGGAGGCGCTGCAGCGGTGCATGTTCATCGTCCAGCTGGTGGGGGGCCGCGGCTACCTCGGAACCGCATGGTTCCTCACGGGGATCAAGCCCCCCCCGTGTCGCGTGACCTGGTGCGGGTGGCGGCAGGCCCTTGCCGCGCCCGTTCCGCCGGCTCCCAGGCCGCCGGCGGAGCCGCCCTCCACGGCGGCGCATCCCACCACAGGGGTGGACGCACGCGAGCTGCGTGCACCGGCCGAGGGTTCACGCAGCGGCGAGTCGCTGTAAGCGACGACGCTGCTGCTGCCAGGCGTGCCTGGGCTGAGCGAGGCCGTGAGAGTAGGCACGCGCTCCTCCAGCGATGCTGTTGCGGCCCCGCAGGGAGGAGTTCGTGCCGCTGTCGCGACTCTCGCTCTACCCCTGGCTCCCCTTCAGGGCCGAGTGGCCATTTTGGCAATTTTCACCGTGCTGCCGAAGCCCCTTCCGACGGGGACTCAGGCGCACCGCCCGTCGCTTCCATCGGTTCTGTTGCCAGTGGGAACCCCCCTCGAGTCGACTTGTCCTCCGGGGTCACTACCGTGCCACCGGCCCCTCGAGTTGACCTGTCCTCAGGGGCCGCTGCCAGTTCCGAAGCCTCTCGCGTTGACTTGTCCGCGGGGGATTCGAGGCCGTCTGCACCTACCGGCACCACGCCTTCCTTTCCCAAGGTCGCGCCCTTTGTCGCTGACCTTTCTGCCTTGCTGCGCCTGTTTCCTGGCGCGAACATCGATATCACCCATTGGGCTGCTGCTTTAGCTCAGGTTGGGATGGGTGCTCGTTGTTCTCTGTCGTCTTTCACCCGCACCTCCCTCAGCGCGTCGGCCCGGGACGGCTCGTACGTGTTGGAGCCGCCTCCCCGCGATCCTTGGCCGTGCCCTCCAGCGCCTTCTCTGCCGCCGCCCCCTGTAACCTTGACGGGTCGCGCGCGCGAGCGGTGGCGCTTGAGGCGCGCAGCGCGCACCTTAGCACAGCACGCCGTTGTTGCGCTAAACTGGCTCACCTTGGGCCATCCCAGCCTCGCTCCCATCGAGGCCCATGTGTGCACAGCGGCCACGCCCTGCCAGGAGGGTACTCGCGACCGCCTCGAGCGGTTGTGTCGGATCGCAGTTCGCCTTGCCCGCGGCGGCAAGAGCGACTTAGGTCGGGCTTTCTCCAAGTTCGACGCCACTGAAGTCTCGCTCCATGGACTGGCCACCCATGTTGCAGCTATCGAGGCTTCCTTCACCTCCTCTTCCCAGGTGCCCGCCCCCATGCGGCAATGCCCGTCCAGCGCGCCTCCTGTGCCTGGATCGTTGGCTTCAGCGGCAGGCTGGGACTCCACCCAGTCTGAGCCCTTCGACCTCCGAGTCAGGGCGTCCCGCATCAAGTGGGATTATTCTCCGACGTTTGATCCCACTCCCTTCCTCGCCGACGCGCGGGTCCGCAAAGCTTTTCACGACCCCGAAACCATGCGTCTTCCGTCGGCCGAGTGGCCATCGGGCCTCCCGGGGGCCCGCGTCCACATGGACCGTGATCAGCTGTGGGAGCTTCTTCGGAAGTGGGACTCCTGCGGCGCCCTGTACTTGACTCCCACCTCAGACCTGGCTTGGGATGAGGCTTGCGGAGCGTTCAGGGTCCCCAAGGACAGCGAGTACGATCGGCTGATTCTTAATCCCACGGTGGTGAACAGTCGCTGTCAGAGCATTTCTTCCAGCACTCAGCGCCTTGGGCAGGGTTTCCTGCTCTGCCGCATGGGTCTCGCTGCAGGCGAGTGGTTGGTGGTGTCATGCGATGACTTACGCGAGTTCTATTACACCTTTAAGGTGCCACCAGCTCGAGCGAAGCGCAATGCCCTCCGCGTGCGGCTGCCCAGTGCGCGGTTCAAGGCATTCAATGCGTGGCGCCCTGACCTCGAGGGCGTGGATGTTTCCCCGTGCTTGAACGCGCTGGCTATGGGCGACAACATGGCCGTGGAAATCGCAAACTCTGCGCACGAGGGTGTCCTTCGCAGCTTCGGGGCTCTTCGCCCCCATGAGCAAGCTGTGCACAGGACTCCGTTTCCGCGTGGCCATTTCGTCGAGATGTTGAACATCGACGATCACACGGGCTTCCAGAAGCTGTCCTGGAATGGCCTAGCTCCCCGCCCCGACGACCCAAATCGTCGTGATAAGGAGGTGTTTGCTGCGTGCGACCGCGGCTACCCTCGCGTGGGGCTGGTCCAGCACCCTGGTAAGCGGACCCGTGGCGCGACTCATAAGGTCGTGGTCGGTGCCGAGGTGGAGGGTCGGATAGGCATCGTGTGCGCGCCTCTTGTGCGCACCGTGGCCCTGTGCCGGCTAACCCTCATCCAAGTGTACCTCGGTCATTCGACCCGCGCGGTGCTAGCGTCGCTCGTCGGATGTTGGGTGCAAGTGTTTCTCTTTCGCAGGCCCATGCTGTCGATTTTCACGCACGTCTACAACTTCCTGTCGTCGTTGTCGACGGAAGATGGGTTCGAATGCGAGCTCCCCGTCTCCGTTCGCGACGAGCTGCTAGCCTGCACTTACCTGGCCTTTGTCGCCATTACCGACCTTCGCGCGGGCTACTCCCCCGAAGTGTTCGGCACGGACGCCTCCCTCGGCTGGGGGGGAGTGGTCCGCTCCTCGATCAGTCCACATCTCTCCCAAGAGTTGTGGCGCCGGTCTGAGCACGGAGGGTGGCGCACGGTCCTCCACAACCGAAGTTTGCTTGCCGTGCTGGACCGGGGAGTCCCATTAGGCCCCGAGCTCACCCAGCTGCATCGCGATTTGGGGCTCCCTTCCATTGAGCCCCCAGTCGCGCCGCACTGGATAAGCGAACTGTCGGAAGCGCTGCACTTCCGCCTGGCCTATAAATGGGAATTTCGAATGCCGCGTCACATCAACATCCTGGAGGCCACTGTTTTCAAGAGTCTGTGCAAGTACTGCTGCGTTCGCATGCCGGACTCTCGGATCCCTGTGCTGCTCGATTCTAAGGTCGCCTTGGGCGCGGCCGCCCACGGTCGCAGCAGCTCTCCAGGGCTTTCCCATGTCCTCAGCACGGCTTTGCCTTACATCTTGAGCGGTGGCTTATACATGGGTGGCCTCTATGTGCCCACCGACGTCCACAGGGCGGATGACCCCACCAGGAATCGGCCTGTGCGCCCCCCCTCCAGGGAGGCTCCTGCGTGGCTGGTCGACGCTGAGGCGGGCGATTTCGGTAGGTTCGATTGGGTCGCACTTGCTGACGCGCATTCTCCCTACCCCACTTGCCTATGGGGACGGCTCGCCGCGCTAGTCCTAGCACAGGGGCTCCTTGCGCGGGGGAATGCCCGGGCCGCCCATGGTCTGGCGGCACGTCCCCCTCTCTCGCCCGCCCCCGCGGCCGACGCATGGTTTGCAAGCGCGGCCGCCGCAACTGGGGTCGAGGCGCCGGTTTTTCTCGAAGCTCCCGGCACGCTTCCGCAGCCCGACCCAGCGCAAGCCGAGGCTCCAGAGATTCCTAGGCGGAACGCCTCTCCCGCGGTGGGCGGCGGATGCCTCGGGGGAAGGAGCGCCGAAGGTGCCGCTGAGCTCTCCGCGCTTCCCCATGAAGCCTCCCAGGGCGCGTCGCCTTTCGAAGCGCCCTTCAGGCCGGGCGCGGCCCCCGTTGCCGCTGGCCCGCCCGGCGCGCCCGCCCAGCTTTCGGCGGCCAGGCCGAGGCTCGCCGCCCGGACCGATCCCAAGCGACCCGCCAAGGTTGCAAAGGTGCGGACGGCGCGCGAGCTCCTTCAGCTCAAACCGGGTGCCGACCGGTCGGCCATGGAACGCCAGTTCCGGCGGTTGGCCGCGCCGCACCGCCCGGACAGGGCGCGCCATCGCCCATTGTCCGCATCGGACCGCGCGGACGCCTCTCCCCTCTGGTCCAGGTTCTGCGACGCGAAGTCGCTCCTGCTTGGCGAGGCTTCTCGTTGCCAGCCGGGAGCGGGAACCCTACCTTGCCAGGAACGGGAGCACGGGACTTGCCGCGGAGGCGTTCGTGCGGGCCCGCGCCTATATGCAAGAGCGCGGCCGTGGCCAGACGGGCGCGCCGCCGGCGCCTGCCAGTGCTTGCAGCCCGAGCTGGGCGGAGCACGGCCGGATTTCGGGGCCTCCGCCTCTGGGACTCCCTCGGCGCCCTGCTCTTCGCGCGGAAGGCGCCATCGGCCAGCTCGTCCAGCGGAAACGGTTCGCGCTGAGCGCCCCCGTCGTGCGCGCGCTGCTCGTGCGCCCGCGGCGCTGCTCTCGGCGCCTGGCGCGGCCGCGCCGCCCCCGGGTCGTAGGGCCAGGCGCACTGCCAATTTCGCGCTGTGGGGCCAGCCTTGCGCGCGCCATCGCGCCGCCGCGTCGGCGGACGAGGGGCGTGAGCCTTTGCCTTCGCGCTCCTGGAGCCCGGGCCTTGGAGCAGGCGCGCCCGGTGCCCCCTCCAGCAGCGCCCGGCTCGGCAGCACCTCGAAGTGGCGCGACGCGCCGCTTGCGCCGGGGGACGGCGCCCGCGTTCCGCATACTTTTTCCGACCGCGCCCCGCGACGCCAGTCGGACTCGCAGGACGCGCCGCCAGTGGCGTCGCCGCGGGGCTCTCGCCGCGCACCGCCGCCGCGGGGCGCTCGCGCGAGCACCCGCTCGGCTGGCCCAGCCGCCCGCTTCGCGGCCGCTCCGCCGCCGCGCGGCTCCGGCAGCGACCCCGCTTGCGACCTCGCTTCCGGAGCTCGCGACCCGCCCACGGTCACCGGCTCGGCGAGCTCCGGGAGCTTGCCGGTTGGCGCATTCTCGGCGCGGGGCGCCAGGATCAGCATGGGCCCTCCTGCTCGCGCCGCCAGTGCGCCACCAGCATTACGCGTCGACGGTGCACCCATGCGGGTTCCTGCGGATCGATTGCGGCCGAACGCGCTTGCGCGCATGCCCGCGGCCTCGGGGCCCGCCGCCGCCTCCTTCGCCATGCTTGAGGCCGCGCCCCGTGCCGGGGCCAGTCCGAGGTCTCTTGGCCCCGCGGCCGCGCCTCGCGCCGCACTTCTGTCGGTGGACTCGCCCGTTGATAGCGCGGATCTCCCCCAACCTAGCGGAGCCGCGCACGAGAAGGGCTCAGACGCGTTGGCGGCTGCGCCACACCTTCTCGACTCCTTGGAGCCCTCTGCGCGCGCGGCTCGAGGCCTGCCCCAAGACGGGGCGTGCGCTACCTCGGTTGCGATGCGCACCAGCCGAGTCGCTGGCCCAGCGGCCGCGGTTGCGCGGCGCGCGCGTGCCGACCGGCGCGCTCGCGCGCGATTCCTATCCTCGGTCGCCGCTGCCGAGGCCGCTCTCGCCGAGGTTATGCCGGGAACAGGCGAAGAGACTGGCGAGAGCGCGGGAGAGCTGGCGAAGCGAATGCAGACGCTCTTAGCCGAGCTCGAGCGGCGCAAGGATGCGATGCGCATCGCCCGCTCTCGTCTTGCTGATTGCGTCAGAGAGGCCGCCTCCGCTGGATTCCCTGAGGCGGCGGCGTACTCGCCCTCGCCTGTGGCAGCGCCAACTGCCCTCGCGGAGGTGGACAGCGCCGCCGAGGCGGAGGCCAGGGTTGGTACGGGCTTGCACAGCGAGGCTGAGCCGGCGCGGCATCGCGACGAGAGTGCCACCCTTGCCTGGCCTCGGCGAGTCCCCCACCCCGCGCGCCGCCGCCGCCGCAGGGCGGCAGAGACGGAGCCTCCCAGCGCTCCCTGGTCAGGCGCTGTTCTGACTTCGGCCGGCGATCGGCGCAAAAGAGCTCTCTACGCGTTCGAATTGTGGTGCGCCGAGGACGCAGGGGTGGCGCCACTTCCGCTGTATCGTAGTGGGATCCTGCTGTCGAGGTTCCTCGCAACGTTCGGCGTGTGGCTGCACGACGCAGGTTTCCCGCTCAACATCCTGGTGCACGCGATCATAGGCGTCCAGGCACGTCTCCCTCATTGGAAGCCCTTTCTCACCGAGGCGTGGGGAGTGGCGAGGGCCTGGAAGCGGTCTCAGCCACCTCGCCTTCGGCCGCCAATGCCACGAGCGCTCTTGCGCGCTATGGTGGCAGTTTGTTTCACTTGGGACTGGCCAGTCATGGCCGCCTTGCTGCTGGCAGGGTTCACGATGTCCTTGAAGCCCGACGAGCTGCTGTCAGCCCGTCGCTGTGACCTTTTGTTGCCTTCGGATTGCCTTGAGTCCTCAGGCAACGCTTGGATGACCATTCCCGATCCAGTGAGCAGCATGTCTTACCCGCCACAGCACGCCTGGTGCTCTGACAAAGCGGTGGTTCGGGTTTTGGAGATGGTCTTTCGGCATTTGGGTCCCACCGATCCTCTGTCGACCTTTGGTCAAAGCGGCTTCCGTACTCGGTGGAACCATTTACTTTTGGCGTTAGGCGTACCGCTCGCCGAGACGCCAGCGGGGTTCCACTTGACCCCTGCTTGCCCCCGCGGCTCAGGCGCGACAGACTTTCATACGGCCACAGAAGATATTGGTCGTATCTTCTGGCGTAGTCGCTGGCGCCAGGCGTCTAGCGCGGGGCGCTTCTTGCACGACGATGCTTCCGCCGCGATGCTTTCCGCCTTGCCTGATGCCGCTCGGGCCCGTGTCACCTACTTCGATGGCGCGAGCGACTTCCTTGTCGCTTCCTTTCTGAACTGTGGCCCCACTGCGTGGCCCCTTCTGCTCGCGGCCGCCCGCCAAAACCTTGTCACTTCGCAAGGGCTTTGAGCCTGGGTATGGCTGCTACGGCCACCTGGCCGTCCAGATGGCCTCGTTGGACGAGGTCGTCTGAGGGCGCCGCACGGCTTGGGCGCGGCGCCCCGTCATCCTTTACGGGTCGCCGCGCGCGCGCCGCGCGCCCGCCTCCGGGACCTGATCGCTTGCGCTGCGTGCGGGAGAATGCGCTTCTCTATTCTCCTTGCCGCTCGCGCCCGTTCAGGTCCTGCAGCTTCTCGGCCCCCTCCCCCCCTCCCCGCCTTACTCAGGCAGGCCTGCGGCGCTGCTACGGCCACCTGGCCGTCCAGATGGCCTCGTTGGACGAGGTCGTCTGAGGGCGCCGCACGGCTTGGGCGCGGCGCCCCGTCATCCTTTACGGGTCGCCGCGCGCGCGCCGCGCGCCCGCCTCCGGGACCTGATCGCTTGCGCTGCGTGCGGGAGAATCTTTCTAATGACTTCTTTGTCCTGAAGAACTCTCGGGGATCCCAAGGAATCCTTACAATAGCTACTACTACAACATCCACAACCATAACAGCTAGTAGTGCAACTCCTATTTGTTACTACCGTTTCCGCTGCTGTCACCGGTGCTACAAACAGTAGTATTCCCATGTGTTATCATCGTTACTGTTGTTGTTACGGGTGCTGATACAACAGCACTTGCTACTATTTTATTAGTATTCTTATTATTAGTATTCTCATTATTCGCACATCCACACATATTATTGTTGATGCTGCAATTTTTTCCCATGGATTACTATCGTTACCACTACTGCTACTGGCACCAATGCAACTACAACTACTAGTACGATCACGATTTCAATACGACTTATTATTGAGGCTACCTCAACTATGCGCATGTTTGATATGATCGTTGCGGCTATGGCTATTTCTAATCGTGCAGATGCTAGAACTACGACTACGGCACCAGCACATGTTATTGTGGCTACCGCTGCGATGCACATGTGGTATTCTCGTGGTTGCCATCGTTATCCGTACGAGCACAGCTATTAGAACTACTACTGTTTCTACTGCTACTGCTACTACTACTGCAACTGCTTTTACTACTACTACTACTACTACTACTCCTACTCCTACTCCTACTCCTACTCCTACTCCTACTCCCACTCCCACTCCTACTCCTACTCCTACTCCTACTACTACTACTACTACTACTACGACTACTACTACTACTACTACTACTACTACTACTACTACTACTACTACTACTACTACTACTACTACTACTACTACGTACTACTACTACGACGACTACTACGACTACTACTACGACTACTACGGCGCTACTGTCGTTGATATTACTACCACAACTATTTCTATCGCTCCCTGCTACTATGGATATTTGTATAGCTACAACGAGCATGCGGATGCAGATGATGAGAATGATGCTGCTGCTGATGATGATGATGCTGATGAACATGATGATGAAAATGATGCTGAGGAGGAGGAGGAGGAGGAGGAGCGGAGGAGGAAGACGAGCAGGAGGAGGGGGAGGAGGCGGAGGGAAGAGGAAGAGGGAGAGGATAAGGAAGAGGAGGAGGAGGGATGAAGACAACGAGGAGCGGCAGGAGGAGGCTTTCGCTGGCTGTCTGAGACTCGGTCACCCCAGGGGCGCGAAGATAATCGTGCGTCGCGCGTCGCGGCCTAGGCTAGAGAGCTGGCATCCTCCAAGGTGGCCTCGCGATGGCCTCGCGAGGGCGCGAAGAACATCCACAACCATAACACCTGCTACTACTGCTACTACTACTACTACTACTACTTTTACTACTACTACTACTACTACTACTACTACTACTACTATTACTATACCGTTTCCGCTGCTGTCACCGGTGCTATTACAATGAGTAACAAGTATAGTGTTATTCTCCCAGGTGTTATTATCGTTACTGCTGTTGCTACGGGTGCTGATACAACAATTGCTACTACCATTGTTATTGCATCCACAATTGTTACGGTTGATGCTACTTTTTTCATCCCATGGATTACTATCGTTACCACTACTGTTGCTACTGGTATTTATGCAGCTACAGCCACTTTTGCGATCACAACTTCAACAGCACTCACTATTGAGGCTACCGCAGCTATACGCATGTTTAACATGATCGTTGCGGCTATGTCTAGTTCTGATCGTACAGATGCTAAAACTACGACTACGGCACCAGCACATGTTATTGTGGCTACCGCTGCGATGCACATGTGGTATGCTCGTGGTTGCCATTGGTATTCGTACGAGCACAGCTATTCGAACTACTACTGCTCCCACTGCTACTGCTACTGCTACTGCTACTGCTGCTACTACTACTACTACGACGACTACTACGGCGCTATTGTCGTTGATATTGCTACCACAATTATTCTCATCACTCTCTACTACTATGGATGCTTGTAAAGCTACAACGAGCATGCGGATGCTGATGATGATAATGATGCTGCTGATGATGATGAGGATGATGAACATGATGATGAACATGATGATGAACATGATGCTGGAGGGGAGGAGCAGCGGAGTGGGAAGACGAGCAGGAGGAGGGGGGGAGGCGGAGGGAAGAGGAAGAGGGGGATGATAAGGAAGAGGAGGAGGAGGGAAGAGGACAACGAGGAGCGGGAAGGGGAGGCCTTCGGCGGCTGTCTGAGACTCGGTCACCCCAGGGGCGCGAAGATAATTGTGCGTCGCGCGTCGCGGCCTAGGCTAGAGAGCTGGCATCCTCCAAGGTGGCCTCGCGATGGCCTCGCGAGGGCGCGAAGATATCCTTGCGTCGCGCTGCCGCCGTCGCCGGTGCCGCCGCTGCCGCCGCCGCCGTCGCCGCCGTCGCTGCGCCCGCGCGCGCGCCCGCGCCCGCGCGTGGCTGGGAGGATGATGGCGAGGATGGAGGACGAAGAGAAGGCGGAGGAGGAGGAGGAGGAGGAGGAGGAGGAGAAGGAATGGAGGATGAGGAGGCGGAGGAAGAAGAGGAGGAGGAGGCCCGTTTCGCGCGAGACATTTTCGGAAGTCTGGGTTCCAACGCGCCACGACATGTGATTTTCTAAAGGAACTCGCCATGGACATCTTCACAATTCCGGCGCATTCCGCTTGATCCGATATGCTTTGAGGCGAGGTGATCTGGACACCATCGCCTGAGCCATCCTCACATTTCTGGATTCCACGATGCCCTGCCTCATAGTAGTCCAGCCACTTTCGCCAGAGACATCCTCGTAATTCTAGATTCCGAAACGCCCTCGGCTGATGTGGACAAATCAATTTTGCTTAAGATTTCTTTGCAAATCTGACCTCGGAGGTGCCCTGCCCCATGGTGGTTTGACCACTGTCGCTTGTAACATCCCCGCAACTGTGGCTGCCGAGACGCCCAGGGTTGAGGTGTTCAGGCCACTTTTGCGTCAGACATTCTCGCATGTCTGACCGCGGAGTTGCCCTGCCCCCAGCCCCATGGTGATCAGGCCACTTTCGCCTGCTGCATCCTCGCAGCTGTGGGTTCTGGGATGCGCTGAGCAAAGATATTCGCGCCATTTTCGCTTGAGTCATCCTCGCAACGCTAACCTCAGATACTCCCTGCCCCAAATTGTGCTGGCAAGTTCCGCCTAGACAAACTCGCAGCGTTGACCTGGGATGTGCCCTGCCTTGAAGTAGTCTGACCCCGGATCAGCCGCGAGATACGGTATTCAGGCCCCTTCGCCTGATACGCCCTCGCACCTCTAACTTCGATGATGCCCTACCCCATGGCGATCCGGCCACTTTCGCCTGCGACATCCTCGCAACAGTGGATTCCGAGACGCCTAAAGTTGACTTGCTCAAGCCACTTTCGCATGAGACATCCTCGTAATCCTCGGTTCTGAGATGCCCTGAGCTGAATGCTCAGGCCACTTTCGCCTTCAACATCCTAAGAGATCTGACCTCGGATATGCCCTGCCCCAAGTTGGTTCGGCAACTGTCGCCTGAGACCCTCGCAGGGCCTACACTATCACGCAGATCATCGTATACAACGGGAGAAGCTCAGACCCCTGCGGAACTCCGTCCGCACTAGAACCAATCACAAAACTCACGCTGATCAGGGAGAGCCGCCCAAGAGCCGTCGCCGTCGTCGTCGCGGTGGGAGCCTGACAATCGGCCGATAAATCGATAAACCGATAAACCGGTAAACCGATATGCGGCGCAAGGATCGACTCCTCAGGGTTGCCCCCAGCGGTTTCAGACCAGCCAGTCACCCGATGAGCCGATAAACGGATAAACCGATAAACCGACGAATAGAAGAGAGCGCGCCGGCCATCGTCTATATGTTCGCAGATAAAGGTTATCGGTTGATCGGTTTATCGGTTTATCAACCGATAAACCGACATAATCATATCGGTGTATCGGTCGGTTTGCCGATAAACCGATCAATCTATAATTTTTTGTCGGTTTATCGGTTTATCGGTCGGATGGATTTCCCGAGGCCGTTGCCGCTGCACTTTTTTAGGGGACGAGTCAAAGTGCGTCTGGTCAAACAATTGCTGCATCGTGTTCGTCGTCTCGGGGTCGGGCGGGGTCACCGCAAGCGTACAGTCGGGCCGCTGCGGAAGGAACCCTATTCGATGGGGCGGGGCTTGGTGTTCCTTGATTGGTTTGCAGTGTTTGTCTCAGGTGTGTCTTGGGGTTTCTATGAGAGGTCGAAGTTTGACTTATGAAGAAAAAAGGGGCCTCGTTCCCTACTTTGGGTTCCTTATGACAGCGCTTCGATTGTAAAACAGCAAGCCAGGCGCGACTTCCACTTGCGATTGGTCGACGCCAGGATTCTACCTGCCGCCTGCCCTCGCCCATGATCATTGTGGTGATTGTTGCGGCTGTGGTCTGACATGACCTGCGCGATTCATAGCCGTCCTGAGAAGTGCGGGACGGATTGCACTATGTATCTAGCGTGCAGTGCCAAGTGTGTATTTGATCGCAGCCGTCGTCGTCGCACAACCATCTTGATTCGGTTGCCTTCCATCTCCCGCATTTCGTAATCCAGCCATGCTGGCTTGATTGCAGCTACCTCATCGGAACGTATGATATGTCAGTACAAGAATTCGTCGATGGCGTTGGATTGCTAGAAATTGTCCTTGCATAATCGAACGCCCACACTGGTCTGCTGCGTTGTTCCTTCAGGGCCGCGTCAGTCTCTCGCTCTTGTCCTCAATTCCCTGCAGGCCTTCTGCTGTCACGCACTTGCCGAGCGCACTATTCAAATGCCTCTGTCGCGCAGAACGGCCAATGGTCTGTTGGGGGTGGTGTGGAGGAGCAGGAGGAGAATAGGAGTAGGAGGGGGAAGCAGAGGGTGAGGAGGAGGAGGAGGAGGAGGAGGAGGAGGAGGATGAGGAGGACGAGGAACAGGAGGAGTAGGAGTAGGAGGAAGAGGAGGAGGAGGAGAAGGAGGAGGAGGAGGACGAGGAGGATGAGGAGGAAGAGGAGAAGGGGGTGGTGTGCGACTGGAGGCAGTGGTGGGGGGTGGGGGCAGCATGAGCCCCCACACCGCCGATATTACCTCGCTCTTCACATCTCGACGCTCCTTCTGACCTGCGTGGCCGCAGGGACAGGCCGATCACTCCGCAGCAGTACCTTGAGAATGCCCTGGCGCCGATTGCTGGCCAGGAGAAGCGGAACGAGATCCGCGCGGTTATAAAGGCAGCGCCGTTTCTCATTTCGGCTGCGAGCGAGGGGGGGGGAAGTGAGAAGGAAACGGTCCTTTGAGAAGGCGGCGGGACTTCTCAGAAGCCTTCGCGCCTTCTGCGAAGTGTTCCTTGCCGTCGGGGAAGGCTCAGACAACTTCTAAGAAGGCCTGGGAACTTCCGAGCCTTCTGAGAAGGCCCGCCCCTCATTATTTCCCCCCTCGCTCGCCGCTAACTATTCGAGCGTTGTGGAAGGTAGTCCGACCGAGGTGACTGTGTCTGTGATGTCAAAGCAGACGGGATTCGTAACGTGACTCCTATCCTCTAGACTCGATGGATCCCTGCGTAGTGCACGTGCGAAGGCTCACAGCGCACCACCCTGACAGCAGGAATCCATGCCGCATTTCAGTCCGGACCTCGCGGGCTCCGAAGGATCGGGATGCATGCTCTGGACCTTGTGAGAATCATTTGCCCGCGTTGCGCTCTCTGGACCTGCCGTACTTTGATGGTGATTTCATTGGTTCTGTTTTGGTATATATATGCGCAGCCCCCCCCCCCCCAGCACCCACTGATTTTCATCGCGGTTCGCGCTGATCGCACTCGCATTTTCTTTACTGCCAGATTCGGTTCTCGCCCTGAGACGGCGGCATCGAATAATGAACGTCATCTGGAGAGCCAACCACTTGATCCTGCATCTCCTTCCCCTCTTTCATCTCGTCCATCCTCCTCCTCCTCCTCCTCCTCCTCCTCCTCCTCAACCTCAGAAGATGCAAGCGTCCGCTTCCCCCGCCTTTGGGAGAACAGGTATAAGATATCAGCGGCAGCGCTAACAAGAACGATAAGCGAACCATATGATTTCTCAGGCATTCCAGGGATGCACAGGGATGCTAAGTGACGATCGCTGTGCAGGCTCAGGGATCCCAGGGATTCCAGGGATGCGAAGTCACGATCCCTGAGCAGGCTCAGGGACCCCAGGGCTTCCAGGGATGCGAAGTCACGATCCCTGTGCAGGCTCAGGGATCCCAGGGACCCCAGGGATTCCTAACCCTCCAGCAAAACCGACCTGGGGATCCACCAGCGATCCCGCGCTCAGAATCCCTGGGATCCCTGAGCCTGCTCAGGGATCGCGACGTCGGTTGTCAGCAAACCATATGATTTCTCAGGGATCCCAGGGATTCCAAGGATGGCAAGTCACGATCCCTGAGCAGGCTCAGGGATCCCAGGGATTCCAGGGATGCGAAGTCACGATCCCTGTGCAGGCTCAGGGATCCCAGGGATCCCAGGGATTCCTAATCCTCCAGCAAAACCGACCTGGGGATCCACCAGCGATCCCGCGCTCAGAATCCCTGGGATCCCTGAGCCTGCTCAGGGATCGCGACGTCGGTGGTCAGCAAACCATATGATGTCTCAGGGATCCCAGGGATTCCAGGGATGCCAAGTCACGATCCCTGAGCAGGCTCAGGGATCCCAGGGACCCCAGGGATTCCTAACCCTCCAGCAAAACCGACCAGGGGATCCACCAGCGATCCCGCGCTCAGAATCCCTGGGATCCCTGAGCCTGCTCAGGGATCGCGACGTCGGTTGTCAGCAAACCATATGATTTCTCAGGGATCCCAGGGATTCCAAGGATGGCAGATCACGATCCCTGAGCAGGCTCAGGGATCCCAGGGATTCCAGGGATGCGAAGTCACGATCCCTGTGCAGGCTCAGGGATCCCAGGGGTCCCAGGGATTCCTAATCCTCTAGCAAAACCGACCTGAGGATCCACCAGCGATCCCGCGCTCAGAATCCCTGGGATCCCTGAGCAGGCTCAGGGATCCCAGGGGTTCCAGGGATGCGAAGTCACGATCGCTGTGCAGGCTCAGGGATCCCAGGGATCCCACGGATTCCTGACCCTCCAGCAAAATCGGCTTGGCGACTTCGCAAAGATTTGGGGGGTTGGGAATCCCTGGGATCCCTGGGATCCCTGAGCCTGCACAGGGATCGTGACTTCGCATCCCTGGAACCCCTGGGATCCCTGAGCCTGCTCAGGGATCGTGACTTCGCATCCCTGGAATCCCTGGGATCCCTGAGAAATCATATGGTTTGCTGACAACCGACGTCGCGATCCCTGTGCGGGCTCAGGGACCCCAGGGATTCTGAGCGCGGGATCGCTGGTGGATCCCCAGGTCGGTTTTGCTGGAGGGTTAGGAATCCCTGGGATCCCTGGGATCCCTGAGCCTGCACAGGGATCGTGACTTCGCATCCCTGGAATCCCTGGGATCCCTGAGCCTGCTCAGGGATCGTGACTTGGCATCCCTGGAATCCCTGGGATCCCTGAGACATCATATGGTTTGCTGACCACCGACGTCGCGATCCCTGAGCAGGCTCAGGGATCCCAGGGATTCTGAGCGCGGGATCGCTGGTGGATCCCCAGGTCGGTTTTGCTGGAGGATTAGGAATCCCTGGGATCCCTGGGATCCCTGAGCCTGCACAGGGATCGTGACTTCGCATCCCTGGAATCCCTGGGATCCCTGAGCCTGCTCAGGGATCGTGACTTGCCATCCTTGGAATCCCTGGGATCCCTGAGAAATCATATGGTTTGCTGACAACCGACGTCGCGATCCCTGAGCAGGCTCAGGGATCCCAGGGATTCTGAGCGCGGGATCGCTGGTGGATCCCCAGGTCGGTTTTGCTGGAGGGTTAGGAATCCCTGGGATCCCTGGGATCCCTGAGCCTGCACAGGGATCGTGACTTCGCATCCCTGGAAGCCCTGGGGTCCCTGAGCCTGCTCAGGGATCGTGACTTCGCATCCCTGGAATCCCTGGGATCCCTGAGCCTGCACAGCGATCGTCACTTAGCATCCCTGTGCATCCCTGGAATGCCTGAGAAATCATATGGTTCGCTTATCGTTCTTGTTAGCGCTGCTGCTGATATCTTATACCTGTTCTCCCAAAGGCGGGGGAAGCGGACGCTTGCATCTTCTGAGGTTGCGTTAGAAAAAGCATTCCGCTTGCAACACGTGATTCGGGAAGAGGAACGGAAAAAAGGAGCAGGGTCGATGAGAAGAGGATGCGTCTCCAGCTTCGTGGAAGAGGGAGAAAGCGTAGAGTGGGTGCTGTGGGGGGGGGCTGTCCACATATATATATATATATATATATATAGAACAACAAACGTTTGGTCACAGCGGCGGGGAGGGCGCGCGTTGCGACGCCAGTTGGCGCGCAGAGGGTGTGTGTAGCGACTGCACGCTTGAGCTCATATGTAGCAGAGGGCATGCGTGCCGGCAGGGACGCCGCCACGCATAGACTCTGAAGACCAAGCATTACGAAAACTTGTCTGGGAGAGGAGGGGAGGAGGAGGATGAGGAAGAGGAGGTGGGGGAGGAGGAGGAGCAGGAGGAGGAGGAGGAGGAGGAGGAGGAGGGGGAGGGGGGAAAGGGATTGGGGGGGAGGAGCCGGGGATAGGGAGGGGAGGATGAGGAGGGGAGGAGGAGGAGGGGGGGGTACTTGTCTGGAGGAGGGGGGGAGGGGGGGCGGGAGAGGGAGGGATGGATCTGTCACTGGGCGTTCGATTTTCCTGGGCCTCCTGGAGGGGCCCCTCGGCGCCGCGCCTGGACGACGGCGCTTCGGGGTACGTTTGTAGGTCTGTTCGGAGGGTGAGGAAAAGCAGGGGGGAGGTCCAGAAGAGGGGGGAGGTCTATTCGGAGGGGGGAGGGGGGAGGTCCACTAGGAGGGGAGGTCTGTTAGGAGGGGCGTACTCGGAGGAGTGAGTTCTGGTAGGAGGAGGAGGATGAGGAGGAGGAGGAGGAGGGAGGAGGAGGAGGAGGAGGACAAGGAGGAGGTGAATCTGGATGGGGACGGGAAAAGGGAGTGCAGGGAGAAGG
>CAUYUJ010015666.1:155735-208575 GCA_963575745.1 Prorocentrum cordatum
GTGAAGACGCCTCAGACGAGAGCATGATGCCTCAGTCAAGTGTGAGGATGTCTAGTACAGTCGGGGCGCTGAAGAAGGAACCCTGGGGCTCGGTGTTCCTTGATTGTTTCACAGCTTGCCTCAGGTTTTCCTTATGTTTTCGATGGGGAGTCGAAGTTTAACTTGTGGAAAAGTGGGGCCCCGTTCCTTATTTAGGGTTCCTTCGGTCAACGCCCGACTGTACGAGGGAGCCGTTCCTGGACGTCGAGCGCCCAGCATCTCAATACATTGAAAGGACGTCCCAAGCGAGACCGCGATTCCTGGGTGAATTGCAAGGAAGTCTCGAGCAGAAGAGCTTATTACTTCTCAAGAATAATTATTGTTGGGACCCCTGGTGCACGACCCCCCCGCCGCGCCTAGGCCGCAGCCTCATTTTCATCATTTTCGTGAGGAAGTCTCAGGCAAAACGGGTTGGTCCGGATCCGGTTGTGTTGTTACGATCGGTTTTCCCTTGCAAGAAATAAGCTAAAGTGGACATTTCTTGTTCTAACATAACCAAACTTCAAGAATCCCTTGCAAAAAATAAGGTAAAGTGGACATTCGCGCGCGCAAGACGAAATCCTTCCAAAACCTTAGTTTTCGTAGCGATTTTAACATAAAAACATCAAAAAACCAATGGTTTTTCAAAAAAAATTGACAACATTTCATCCCGCGCGCTCTTGCGGATTCGTAGGAAACCCAACACTTTTTAATCATTTCTGTCAAACGGGCTTTTGCGAGCAACTTTTTCGAACTTCTGCAACAACGGTTGCGCACCTGCCAGGGCCATCATCCCTGTCAAATAATACCATGCGGGACACATTCGTTTTTTCTTCGCGCGCGCACGCCGTCGTCGTCGGCCGCGGGGCCCTGAATAGTAGCCACGGTCGTCCGCATGCCACGAAGTGAAGTGTCCGAACGTCATAGGGCGGGAAGCTGGGTGTGGGTGGTGGCGAAGAGTCGTTTGGAAATTTGGTAGAGCTTGAACCGGCCCCCCCACAAAGTGGGGGTATTGCCCGCCTCCTATGAAAACCCTGGCACTGGTGAGAACGGAGTGTCCCCACGTGCTAGTAATTGTTGTTGTTGTTGTTGAACATTATTTATTCTAAAGAATAATTATTGTTGGGCCCCCTGGTGCGCGCCCCCCCTGCGCCGCCTAGGCCGCAGCTACATTTTCATCATTTTCGTGAGGAAGCCTCAGAAAAGAGGGTGTGTACAGGATCCGGTTGTTTTGTTGTAATCCGCTTTCCCTTGCAAAAAACAATAGAAAATGACATTTCTTGTTCTAATATAATCAAATTTCAAGAATCCCTTGCAAAAAATAAGGTAAAGTGGACATTCGCGCGCGCAAGACGAAATCCTTCCAAAACCTTAGTGTTCGCAGCGATTTTAACATAAAAACATCAAAAAACCAATGGTTTTTCAACAAAAAATTGTCAAAATCTCATCCCGCGCGCTCTTGCGGATTCGTAGGAAACCCAACACTTTTTAAACATTTCTGTCAAACGGGCTTTTGCGAGCAACTTTTTCGAACTTCTGCGACAACGGTTGCGCACCTGCCAGGGCCATCATCCCTGTCAAATAATACCATGCGGGACACATTCGTTTTTTCTTCGCGCGCGCACGCCGTCGTCGTCGGCCGCGGGGCCCTGAATAGTAGCCACGGTCGTCCGCATGCCACGAAGTGAAGTGTCCGAACGTCATAGGGCGGGAAGCTGGGTGTGGGTGGTGGCGAAGAGTCGTTTGGAAATTTGGTAGAGCTTGAACCGGCCCCCCCACAAAGTGGGGGTATTGCCCGCCTCCTATGAAAATCCTGGCACTGGTGAGAACGGAGTGTCCCCACGTGCTAGTAATTGTTGTTGTTGTTGTTGTTGTTGTTGTTGTTGTGGTGGTTGTGGTTGTGGTGGTTGTTGTTGTTGTAAGCCAGGGGCCAGGGACACAGTTTGAGACCCAGATTTTCCCTGATGCCATCAGGTGCGAGCACTGTGGGAGGGCAACTTCAATTGAATCATACAACGGGCGCCGGAGTGGGAATCAACAGTGCGTCTTTTTCAGAAGAGAGGTTTCAGCAATCATTTGAAGACTGTTCGCTCTGCGACGGCCGCGTGCCGTTCGATAGGTATACCCCAAGGCTCTCGATACCCACCTTCTTCGTGTTTGGTCGTGCGTATAGAGGTTCGCCAGCGTGGACCCCACACATTGTGTTTCTAGCAATCCATGGTGAGCAGTCGACGTAGGGCAATCCATGTGGTGCTATCTACGTCGTGCAATCTAGGTAGTACGACGTATGTTGTGTAAGATATGTTGTGCAATCAATGTGCTGTCCTAGTTGAAGATGAGAGGATGTGGACCAATCTATTTTGTGCAAGCTATGTTGTGCATTCTTTGTGGTGCAATCTACGTTCTGCAATACATGTTGTGCTATTTATGTTGCGCAACATATCGAAGAGGCCTACGGCGAATCACCGCCGCCTTTTTGAAAGCGCTTATGTGGCCGAACGTTGAGGTCAGACCTGCCAAGCTATCGGACCATGTGTTCCCTGAATCGGTTTGGAAAGCCTTCGGGGAACACGTGGGCATCTTGAAGGTCATCTTGGCCGCCTGGAGGCTATTTTGACCCTTTCGCGCCTTCTTGGAGGACGTCTTGGAGGGCTCTTGGGCCGTCTTGGAGGCCATCTTGAGCGTCTTGGAGGCCTCTTCGGCAGTCTTGGGGCCTCTTGGGGCTGTCTCGGGCCTCTTGGGAGATCTTTGGGGGCACTTGGGCCGCTTCGGGCCGTCGGAAGGCCGACAAAAAAACAAATGCCACAATCCTTTGAACAACTCATGGGAAATCAATGATTCTGGCCTTTTCGGGCCTTCCTGGAGGCCCTTTTGGAGGCCTCTTGGGCCGTCTTGGGCCCTCTTAGTGCCATCTTCGGCCATCTTGGTGGGCCCCTGGCCCGTCCGACGCCGTCGGACGCCGTTTGGGGGGCCTCTCTGTGCCGACTTGGGGCCCTCTTGGAATGCTTCAGGGCCGTCTTGGAGGCCATCTTGGGCGTCTTAAAAGCTTCCTGGGCCGTCTTGGGGGCCTCTTGGGGCCGTCTTGGGGGCCTCTTGGGCCGTTCTAGGGCCATCTTGGAGGCCTCTTGGGCGATCTTTGGGCGATCTTTGGGGGCTCTTGGGCCGTATCGGGCCGTCGGAAGGTCGAAACGAAGCAAATGTCAAAATCCTTCGGCAACGTATGGAGAATCCGTGTTTTTGGCCTTCTCTGGCCTCCCTGGAGGCCCTCTTGGAGGCCTCTTGGGCCGTCTTGGGCCAGCTTCGAGCCACTTGGTGGGCTCCTGGCCCGTCTGACGCCGTCTTAAGCCGTTTGGGTGGCCTTTCTGCGCCGACTTGGGGCCTTCTCGGGGTGCTCCAGGGCCGTCGTAGAGGTGCCCTCTTGGAGCCGTCTTGGGGGCCTCTTGGGCAGTCCTGAGGCCATTTTGGAGGCCTCTTGGGCGCTGTGGGGGCGATCTCGGGGGCCTCTTGGGCCGTCTTGGGTCGTCGGAAAGCCGCGAAGAAGCGAATTTTCCTAAATCCATCAAAAACCAAAGGATCATCAATGATTTTAGCCTCTTCGGGCTCTCCTGGAGGTCCTCTTGTTGGGCCAACTTAGGGGAACAAAGGCATCGACGGATGCGTTTTGAGATCCTTCCCGGGACCCCGGCGGGTCGGGCCGAAGCCACAGGGGGAGTTCTTTGGGAAAAACAACCAAAACCGAAATCGCCTAGCACGCCAGGCACCCCTGCGATGAATCGACAGGGGGCGGCGGATCTTGCGCAACATATCTATTGGCCTTCGGCCCATCCTGCCACCGTGCCGGGGTTGTGAGTCTGAGGCTTCGTGCACGTTCGTTGGTATCTCGTGCGAGGCATCGTGGCGGCCTCATGGAGGTAGTTTTGATGCCTCTGGGGGTCTTTTTGGGGACCTCTTGGGCCCCTCTTGGGGCTCCTCCTCCTCCTCCTCCTCCTCCTCCTCCTCCTCCTCCTCCTCCTCCTCCTCCTCCCCCTCCTCCTCCTCCTCCTCCTCCTCCTCCCCCCTCTCTTCATCTTTTTCTTACCGTTCCTTCCGTCCTCCCCCTCCCCCTCTATCTCGTTCCCCTCGCCCTTCCCCTCCCAACCTCCCCCTCCCATTATCCTTCCTCGCCCCCTCGCTCCCCATCTTTTCCCCATCCTCCCATCCTCGCCCTTCTCGGCCAGTTCATGCTCTATTTCATCCACTCTTTGTATGTGTGTGATTGTTGGTTTTGTTCTTCTTCTTCTTATCATATTTATTGTTGCCATCGGCTGAAGATCATAATTATTAGTGCTACGATTACCATTCTTTTAAGCATTAGTATGATGAGTATGATTGTGATTATTAGAGTCATCATCAAGGCACTTCGGTGCCCGGTTCCGGCGCCGCTCCGTTCCGCTCCATTCCGCTCCGTGCTCGTATTCCCGCCCACCCGCCATCACAGGCACGTGGAGCGCCTGCCGTTCGCTTCGCTGAGGCCGCAGTTCCGGAAGCAGGCAGCGCGCTGCCGCCGCCATCGCCGCCGTCGTCCTCGCTGTCGCCGCCGCGGTCGCCGTTGTGGTCACCATCGTCGTCGTGCTAGTTCAAGGGTTACTCGATGTCGAGTGCTGCGACGGCTTCCCGCCATGCACTCCACAACTCTGGTGTGCCAGGTTGGCCGCCGGCGTCGTCGAGCATCCGTGGCACCGATCGCTAGCTTTGAAGTTCCACCGGTACCAACAACATTTGCATTTCACGTTTTGCTGCTGCTTCTCCCCACCGTCAGTTCACAGTGAGCGGCCAGCCAGGTCGAACTGGCCGAAGACAGAGGGGCGCCGAACCTTTTGGGGCGGGCCAGGGAAGGGCTCGGGTCGGGGCGAACTGACCGATGTTAGAAAGTACTCCGCGGGAAAGCGGTACCCATTGGGTTCAGCGAGAGCTTCAAAACCTTGATTCCAAGGTGGCTACGCAGAAGTAGAGACAGATAGAGCGAGAAGGATTTTCAGGAATAGAGAGAGAGAGAGAGAGAAAGAGGAACGAAGGGAGAAAGAGAGGACGAGAGAGAGAGAGAGAGAACGAGAGAAACAGAGAGAGAGAGAGAGAGAGAGAAAGAGAGAGAGATAGAGAAAGAGAGAGAGAGAGAAACAGAGACAGAGAGGCAGGGAAGGTACGAGAGATGTACATACAGGCTTGGGGGAGACAGGGCGGCTGCCAGAGGATCTCCTTCGGCCGGAGCAGTCCGCTTCGCAGCGCGGCGAGCAGCGTGCGCAATGCCGAGTGCGACGCAGGTGTCGGGCCTCTGCAGCGTTCACGAGGAGGGGGGGGGCCGTCTGCCTCCAAGGTATATGCTCATCGCTTGGGCGCAGCCTGCTCCTGGGCAGCGCCCTGGCCGTGCAGCGCCGGCTTGTCGTGTGCACGCGGTCAGGACGGGGAGCGTCGCCGCCCAGCCTGGGGAGATGCAGAGGCTTCGGCTGCGAGAGCCGCGCCAGGTGGACGAGTTCACACAGAGGGTGCCGCCCCTCTTGCCTTTCAATGCGCCGCTTGCTATGCCGGTGGAGGAGAGAGGTGAATGACGCGGCGGCAGCGTGTGCAAGTCCGTTGTCGTCTGATGGATAAGCCCGTCGTCGTCTCATGGAATGGCAGAACAATTGTTTGACGTCGGTCATTTGGCAATCGGAGGAAGGATGAACGGTGCGACGACTGCGATGGCCAATCCCGTCCCCTCCCCCCTTGCGCAATTCTCTTGTCCTCGTCTTTCCTCCGAGGAAGAAGAAGCGGAGCGGCGATACAACCACCACCACCGGCGAGCCACCTTTTGCGAAGATGTCCACCATGCATTGCCGAGCTGTGTGGCACTGGGAGTGCGGATCCAGTAAACGTTACGAGTGATCGTGGCCATGTTAGCTAGTAGGCTGCGTAATTTAAAAGTGATCGTTGCCTCGGGAGCGTGGATCCATTTTACTACGCAAGGGATCGTGGCCAGGAGAGCGCGGATGCAACGTAATTTCTAAGTGGTCGTGGCCTTGGAAGCGCATCGCAGGTTGAATTTGCGAGGGATCACAGGATCACACGAGGCCAAGGATCGTAGCGAGCCCACTAGGGGTTGGTTCGAGGACCGTTCTGGGGTCCGGGGCTAACACATTACTTACCCTCGATCGTCTACATCACGAACGGCTTCACATTTACGCTAATGCAGCATGATACTCATAACCTGCCTGCAGGCCCCACACGGGGGCCGCCAGATGAGCTCAATATTTCCAGCGTTGGACAAACTGACCATGACAAATCACCAATCTCATGAAGCGCAGCTGCCAGATGGCACGATGGCACGATTGCACCATTTGAGAACTGGTACGAAGGCATGATTGAGCAGCACTGGAGCTGTTGTGGACTCCTGGGTTGACATTGGGAACGTTGGTGTCTCGACCAGCGTTGTGCTTCAGCTGGTACCGCAGTCTCAAGCCGATCTATCATTCTGCCTCATAGGAACGTCGAGCGCGCAAAGACGCTGAGGGCAACGTTAGCCTGCACGGTGAGAACTGTATGTGTTAAGAAGTGGTCCTTCATGGACGTCAATGGTAGCCCTGAAACACACAGTGTGTAACCACCTCTCGCTCATGGTTTGTTAAACGCCGTAAGCAGACATGTGCGGCGTCGGAGCAGGCGCACGAGTTTGAGAGGAGCCGCGCTCCATCTGGTTTGTTGTTGAGGCGGCAAGCCGCAAGAGCGTGCTCTGCTCGTGTGGGGAGGTAGCACACGAGGCATGGTCTTGAAAAGACATCGCCAGGCAGAGGACGACGATGAGGATGGGGAAGACGAGGAATCTGCTGACCCGTGTCCTGCTGGGGCCACCGCGATGGCGACGCATGTGACATGTGTAAATCCTAATCAGACTGGCCCCCCAGGGGCCAGAAGCTCGACGCTCTCGAACACGAGGCCGACGTGCTTACTCCCGTTCTTCCGCCCCCGGGGACGATTGCGAAGAACACGAATAATAAGAATGAGAAGAATAATAATACGAATGCTACGAAGAAGACGAATAATAATATACATGAGAAGAATAATACGACGACTCATACGAACAATACTACGACTACACATAATAATAAAACGAATCGTATGTATACGAATACGATTAAGAATGAAAACACAACTAAGAAGACGAATGCGAATAATGATACTTTCAATGATAAGAATAGTACGCACACTAATGCTAATATCAAGAAGAATAAGACGAATTCGAAGACGACTCAGACTAAGTACTGCGAATAATAATGATAATACTACTAATAGCAGAGAACGAATGCGAATACTAAGACGACGACGAATAATAATAGTAATACTATTAATAATAAGAAGAAGAGGAAAACTAATAATAAGAGGGGGAGGAGGAGGAGGAGGAGGAGGAGGAGGAGGAGGAGGAGGAGGAGAGGAGGAGGAGAGGAGGAGGAAGGGAGGAGGGGGATGATTGGGGAGGAGGAGGAGGTGAGGAGGAAAAGGAGGAGGAGGAAGAAGAAGAGGATGAGGAAGAGAAGGAGGAGGAGGAGGAGGAGGAGGAACAGGAGGAGAGAGCGCGAGGCCGACGGCGAAGGTTCGCTCCGCCGAGCCGCGCGGCCGCGGCCGCGCGTCGTCAGGGGTCCTGCACCGCATGGCCAGGACCCCTGTCCACGGGGGCCCGCCCGAAGGCAAGGCCCCCAACCGTGAGGAAGCCGACCTCCGAGACGGACTTACCCATGCCGTTCAGGGAGGCGGCCGCCCGGCCGCAGCGAGGCGGTCGAGGTTGCCCTGGAGCGCCTGCAGGTCCGCCGCGAAGGTGTCCCTGCACTCGGCCGCGACCGCGGCGCCGCCTGCTCCCAGAGCAGGCGTCGCGCGCGCCGCCGCCGCCGCGCCCCAGACCTCGACCGCATCGGTGTCGGTCCTGCGGATCTGCCGTCGAGGAGCGGGCGGGGCCACGCCGGGGCCGCGGCCCGCCACCAGCCCGTCCGCCCACTCGTCGTCCAGCTCCTCCTGCATCTCAGCCGGCTCTGCAGCGGGCGCAGCAGCGACCTCCAGGAGACGGAGGCCCGCGGGGGCAGGCTGCGGGCGGCGCTGCCGCCGCGGCCTGCGACCACCCCCCACGGCGCCGTCCATCTCGGCGTCACCGCGCGTCTCGCCGCCGTCGGCGCGAGCAGCGTCGGCCGCGGCCCCGCCGCAGCCCGCAGCGCCGCCGCCACGACCACCACGCCCCCGTCGCCGTCGCCGCCTCCCAGGGGCAGCAGCAGCGCCAGGCGCGGGCGCGGGCGGCGGTGTGGCGGGAGCCCGAAAGCTCGCCACCGCCGCGCGCAGCAGGCCCTCGGCGGCCCGCAGCAGGCGCACTCCCGACTGGGAGTGGCCCGCCGCGAGGCCCGCCGCGGCGTGCGTCGCCAGGAGCGCCCCGCGGGCTGCTTCCTCGGCGACGCGCTGCTGCGAGAGCGCACCTGGCATTGCCCCGCAGCGAGCGCGGCGCGGCCGCGGAGGAACAGGAGGAGGAGGAGGAGGAGGAGGAGGAGGAGGAGGAGGGGAAAGGGGAGGGGGAGGGGGAGAGGCAGGGGGGGAGAGGGGAGGAGGAGGAGGAGGAGGAGGAGGAGGAGGAGAAGGACAAGGAGGAGGAAAAGGAGGAAAAGGAACAGAAGGAGGAAATGGAAAAGGAGGAGGACGAGGACGAGGACGAGGACGAGGACGAGGAGGAGGAGGCGGAGGAGGGGGAGGAGGAGGCGGAGGAGGAGGAGGCGGAGGAGGAGGAGGAGGAGGAGAACGAGGAGAAAGCGGAGAAAGAGGAGGAGGAGGAGGAGGCGGAGGCGGAGGCGGAGGAGGAGGAGGAGGTGGATGAATACTGATTGTAGTAACATTGCTACTACTATGAAGTCCAAGAGTATGACTAATACGCAGAACAATAATACGAATCACAATGTCAACACTATGGGTAATACGAAGAAGATGAGCACGACGCATGATATTAATAAGGCGAATCCGAGTATTACGGATGCGACTATCAACAATAGTAATAAACATAACATGATAATAACGATACTACAAAACATAATAACACTCATACTAATAATCATATCGATACGACTATTAGTGACAGTGCTACGACCAATGATACGCATAATCGACAGAGCATTAATACGACGAGTACTAATAATACTACTAAAACGAAGGATACTAATATCATTTATAACGATACGAATGCGAATACTAATACCAATAACCACCATACAACATCTGATAGTCTTATTGTCAATATTCGTAGTCGTAGTACGTATACTATGTCTAATACTATTAGTTGGAGAATAATAATACGAATAAAAAGAAGAATACGAACACGAATGCTAATATGAATACTCGTACCAATAATAATACGAATAATCGTGGTAAGAAGAATACTCAATAAGAAGAAGAAAAAAACGAGGAGGAGGGGGAGGAGGAGGAGGAGGAGGAGGAGGAGGAGGAGGAGGAGGAGGAGGAGGACGAGGAACCGGAGGCCGACCCCGCCTTGCGGGGCGCGTCGCCGAGGTGTACGCTGCCGTCCGGCCGAAGATGATCGACGGCGCGGCGGGGGCCCCGGCCCGTGCAGCCCAGAGCGGGGGGCATGGAGGGAGGGGGAGGGGGGGTGGGGGCGGGACGATGGTGGGAGGGGTGGAGGGAGGGAGGGGAGGAGGGAGGGAGGGATGGGAGGGGAGGAGCAGGAGGAGGAGGAGGAGGACGAGGAGGAGGAGGAGGAGGACGAGGAGGAGGAGGAGGAGGAGGGGGAGCAGGAGGAGGAGGAGGAGGAGGAGGAGGAGGAGGAGGAGAGTGTGAGGGGAGCAAGGGGAGGGAAGGATCGAGTGCCGATCCTTCCGCATCTACTTCCTCGTTTTCCTCGGCTTCCTGGCGCTGCGGACCGGGTGGCCCGCTGTCAGCTTGACCTCGCCGGGAGAGGAGAGGTGGTTGCGGGATGGGTTCCGATGGTGGGATTGTGGGCGCCCCTGGCTTGCCGAGCGGAAAGGCAGACGTGATTGTAGTGGTCGGCTGACCGAGCTATTCAGCGCCTACAGAAGGAACTCGAGGAGGTCCAGCAGTCTTGCGACTGTCTCGTCTCCGCCGCGAAGGTCATGTTGGGCGCTGGGCCTGACGTCATCGATCGGCTGACGCGGTTTCTATACGCGCCAATGTCGCAGGGCCTTGCAGGCGTGGCACTCTCTCGAAACCAGAGGGGGTGCGCAGGGGGTGGTCCCTCAGCGCGGTCTCTATACGCGCCAATGTCACAGGGTCAAGCAGACGTGGCACTTTCTCGACACCGGAAGGGGTGCGCAGGGGGTGGTCACTCAGCGCGGTTTCTGTACGCGCCAATGTCGCAGGGCCTAGCAGGCGTGGCACTTTCTCGACACCAGAGGCGGTGCGCAGGGGGTGGTCCCCCAGCGCGGTCTCAATACGCGCCAATGTCGCAGGGCTTAGCAGGCGTGGCACTCTCTCGAAACCGGAGGGAGTGCGCAGGGGGTGGTCCCTCAGCGCGGTCTCTATACGCGCCAATGTCGCAGGGCCTAGCAGGGCTGGCTCTTTCCCGACACCAGAGGGTGTGCGCAGGGGTTGGTCCCTCACCCCCGTGTTTTCATACGCGCCAATGTCGCAGGGCCTAGCAGGCGTGGCACTTTCTCGACATTGCAGGGGGTGCGCAGGGGGTGGTCCCTCACCCGGGTGCCTATACGCGCCAATGTCGCAGGGCCAAGCAGGCGTGGCACTTTCTCGACGCCATAGGGGGTGCGCAGGGAGTGGTCTCTGAGCGCGGCCGCTATCCGGTCTGGTCGTCCAGGGCGTAGCGGGCGTGGCATTTTCTCGACGCCATAGGGGGGGCGCAGGGCGTGGTCTCTGAGCGCGGCCGTTTTCGGAGCCGGTCGTCCAGGGCATAGCAGGCGTGACATTTTCTCGACCCTATATGGGGGTTGCAGGTCGTTGTTTCTGAACGCGGCCGCTATCCGAGCCGGTCGTCCAGGGCGTAGCAGGCGTGGCGTATTCTCGTAACCTTGGGGGATCCTCTCTTCTCTCCTCCCCCCTCTAGTTTTGACTGGCGTCACCACCGGTATCGGCGGGGCAACGGCCACCGACATCATTCTCACATGTTTCACTTCAGGTTTCACCACTCCAGCCATAATCTAAGTATGTGGGATTCCTCGGTAGCGTACTGCAGGGGCAAAAAACATTACATTACCGGAAAAATCGTTTCGATAATTATTTTTGCGCCCTGTAATGACGTCAGCGGGGTTGGGGGGGGATTTCACGATTAGGATTCTACAGAAATTATGAGCAGGAGTTGGGGAGGATTTGGTAATTGGGGAGGATTCTACAGAAAGGAAAAAGAGGGAGTTGGGGAGGATTTGGGAATTGGGGGGGATTCTACAAAGGAAAAAGGAAGAGTTGGGGAGGATTTGGGAATTGGGGAGGATTCTACAAAGGATAAAGGAAGAGTTGGGGAGAATTTGGGAATTGGGGAGGATTCTACAAAGGAAAAGGAGGGAGTTGGGGAGGATTTGGGACTTGGGGGGGATTCTTCACAGGAAAAAGGAGGAGTTGGGGAGGATTTGGGAATTGGGGAGGATTCTACAAAGGAAAAAGGAGGAGTTGGGGAGGATTTGGGAATTGGGGAGGATTCAACAAAAGAAAAGGAGGAGTTGGGGAGGATTTGGGATTTGGGGAGGCTTCTACAAAGGAAAAAGGAGGAGTTGGGGAGGATTTGGGAATTGGGGAGGATTCCACAAAGGAGAAAGGGGAATTTGGGAGGATTTGGGGATTGGGGAGGGTTCTACAAAGGAAAAAGGAGGAGTTGGGAAAGATTTGGGAATTGGGGAGGATTCTACAGAGGAAAAAGGAGGAGTTGGGGAGGATTTGGGAATGGATTGGGGATTCTACAAAAGGAAAAAGGAGGAGTTGGGGAGGATTTGGGAATTGGGGAGGATTCTACAAACGAAAAAGGAGGAGTTGGGGAGGATTTGGGAATTTGGAAGGATTCTACAAAGGAGAATGGAGGAGTTGGGGAGGATTTGGGAATTGGGAAGGATTCTACAAAGGAAACAGGAGGAGTTGGGGAGGATTTGGGAATTTGGGAGGGTTCTACAAAGGAAAAAGGAGGAGTTGGGGGGGATTTTGGAATTGGGGAGGATTCTACAAAGGAAAAAGATGGAGTTGGGGAGGATTTGGAAATTGGGGAGGGTTCTACCAAGGAAAAAGAGGGAGTTTGGGAGGATTTGGGAATTGTGGAGGATTCTACAAAAGGAAAAAGAGGGAGTTGGGGAGAATTTTTGGAATTGGGGAGGATTCTGCAAAGGAAAAAGGAGGAGTTGGGGCGGATTTTTTGGCATTGGGGAGGATTCTACAAAGGAAAAAAAAGGAGGAGTTGGGGAGGAGTTTGGAATTGGGGAGGATTCTACAAAGGAAAAAGGACAAGTTGGGGAGGATTTGGGAATTGGTGAGGGTTCTACAAAAGGAAAAGGAGGAGTTGGGGACGACTTCGGAATTGGGGAGGATTCTACAGAGGAAAAAGGAGAAGTTGGCGAGGATTTAGGAATGGGGGAGGATTCTTCAAAGGAGAAAAGGAAGAGTTGGGGAGGATTTGGGAATTGGGGAGGATGCTACGAAGGAAAAAGGAGGAGTTGGGGAGGATCTGGGAACTGGGGAGGATTTTACAAGAAGGAAAAGGGGGAGTTGGGGAGGATTTTGGAATTGGGGAGGATTCTACAAAGGAAAAGGATGAGTTGGAGAGGATTTTGGAATTGGGGAGGATTCTACAAAGGAAAAAAGGATGAGTTTGGGAGAATTTTGGAATTGTGGAGGATTCTACAAATGAGAAAATAGGATTTGGAAGGGATCCAGGAATTGGGGAGGGTTCTACAAAGGAAAAAGGAGGAGTTGGGGAGGATTCGGGAAATGGGGAGGATTCTACAAAGGAAAAATGATGATTTGGGGAGGATTTGGGAACTGGGGAGGATTCCACAAAGGAAAAGAAGAGGAGTTGGGGAGGATTTTGGAATTGAGGAGGATTACACAGAGGAGAAAAGATGAGTTGGGGAAGATTTGGGAATTGGGGAGGATTCTACAAAGGAAAAAAGAGGAGTTGAGGATGATTTTGGAATTGGGGAGGATTCTACAAACGAAAAAGGAGGAGCTGGGGAGGATTTGGGAATTGTGGAGGGTTCTACAAAAGGAAAAAGGATGAGTTGGGGAGGATTTGGGAATTGGGGTGAGTTCTACCAAGGAAAAAGGAAGAGTTGGGGAGGATTTGGGAATTTGGGAGGATTCTACGAAAAGAAAAAAAAGGAGGTGTTGGGGAGGATCTGGGTATTTGGGGAGGATTCTACAAAAGGAAAAAAAGGGGTTGGGGAGGATTTGTGAATTGGGAAGGATTCTACACATGAAAAAAGAAGAGTTGGGGAGGATTTGGGAATTGAGGAGGATTCTACACAGGAAGAAGGAAGAGTTGGGGAGGATTTGGGAATTGGGGGTGATTCTACAAGGGAAAAAGGATGAATTGGGGAGGATCTGGGAATTCGGGGAGGATTCTACAAAGGAAAAAAGAAGGAGTTGGAGAGGATGTAGGAATTTGTAAAGGATTCGACAAAAGGAAAAACGAGGAGTTGGGCAGAATTTGGGAATTGGGGGGGATTCTACAAAGGGAAAAGGAGGAGTTGGGGAGGATTTGGGAATCGGTGAGGGTTCTACCAAGGAAACAGGATGAGTAGGGGAGGATTTGGGAAGTGGTGAGGATTTTACATCCTTAGAATCCTCACCACTTCCCAAATCCTCCCCAACTCATCCTTTTTCCTTTGTAGAATCCACCCCAATTCCCAAATCCTCCCGACTCCTCCTTTTTTTTCCTTTGTAGAATCCCCCCCAATTCCCAAATCCTCCCCAACTCATCCTTTTTTCCTTTCGTAGAATCCTCCCCAAATCCCCAAATCCTTCCCCAATTCCCTTGTTTTCCTGTGTGAAATCACCAATTCCCAAATCCTCCCCAACTCATCCTTTTTCCTTTTGTAGAATCCTCCCCAATTCCCAAATCCTCCCCAACTCCTCCTTTTTCCTTTGTAGAACCCTCACCAATTCCCAAATCCTCACCAACTCCCCTTTCTCCTTTGTAGAACCCTCCTCAATTCCCAAATCCTCCCCAACTCCGTCTTTTTCATTTGTAGGATCGCCAATTCCCAAATCATCCCCAACTCCTCCTTTCTCTTTTGTAAAATATTCCCCAATGCCCAAATCCTCCACAACTCCTCTTTTTTCCTTTGTAGATTCCTCCCCAAGGCCCAAATCCTCACCAACTCTTCCTCAACTCCCTCATTTTCCTTTTGTAGATTCACCCGCAATTCCCAAATCATCCCTCTTCATTTTTCCTTTGTAGAATCCTCCCCAATTCCCAAATCCGCCCCAACTCCTCCTTTTTTTCCTTTGTAGAATCCTCCCCAATTCCCAAATCCTCTCCAACACATTTTTTCCTTTTTGTAAAATCTTCCTCAATTCCCAAATCCTCCCCAACTCCTCCTTTTTCCTTTGTAGAATCCCCCCCCCCCCAATTCCCAAATCCTCCCCAACTCCTCCTCTTTTTCTTTGTGGAACCCTCCTCAATTCCCAAGTCCTGCCCAACTCCTATTTTTTGTCCTTTGTAGAATCCTCCCGAATTCCAAAATCCTCCCCAACTCATCCTTTTTCGTTTGTAGAATCATCCCCACTGTCCAAAATCCCACCCAACTCTTCTTTTTTTCCCTTTTGTAGAATCCTCTCAAATTCCCAAATCCTCCCCAACTCATCCTTTTCCCTTTGTAGGCTCCTCCCCAATTCCCAAATCCTCCCCACAACATTTTTTTCCTTTGTAGAATCCTCCCCAATTCCCAAATCCTCACCAACTCGTCCCTTTTCCTTTTTTGTAGAATCCTCAGCAAATTCCAAATCCTCCCCAACTCCTCCTTGCTCCTTTGTAGAATCCTCCTCAATTCCAAAATCCTCCCCAACTATTCATTTTCATTTTGTAGAATCCTCACCAATTCCCAAATCCTCCCCAACACACCTTTTTTCCGTTGTGGAATCCTCACCGATGCCCGAATCCTCCCCAACTCCTCCTTTCTCCTTTGTAGAATCCTCCTCAGTTCCCAAATCCTCCCCAACTATTCCTTTATTCCTTTGTAGAATCCTCACCAATTCCCGAATCCTCCCCAACTCCTCCTTTTTCCTTTTGTAGAATCCTCCCCAATTCCCAAATCCCCCCCAACTCCTATTTTTTCCTTGGTAGAATAACCCCCAATTCCCAGATCATCCCCACCTCATCCTTTTTCCTTTGTAGAATCTTCCCCAATTCCCAAATCCTCCCCAACTCCCTCTTTTTCATTTGTAGAATCCTCCCCAATTCCAAAATCCCCCCCAACTCGTTTTTTTTCTCCGTTGTAGAATCTTCCCCAATTACTCAGACCCTCCCCAACTCTTCCTTTTTCCTTTTGTAGAACCCTCACCAATTCCCAAATCCTTACCAACTCCTCCTTTCTCCTTGGTAGAACCCTCCCCAATTCCCAAATCCTCCCCAACTCCTTCTTTTCCCTTTGTAGAATCCTCCCCAATTCCCAAATCCCCCCCAGCTCCTCCTCTTTCCTTTGTAGAATCCGTCTCAATTCCCAAATCATCCTCAACTCTTCTTTTTTCATGTGTAGAATCCTCCCCAATTCCCAAATTCTCCCCAACTATTCATTTTCATTTTGTAGAATCCTCACCAATTCCCAAATCCTCCCCAACACACCTTTTTTCCTTTGTGGAATCCTCACCAATTCCCAAATCCCCTCAACTCCGTCGTTTTCCTGTGTAGAATCCTCCCCAATTCCCAAATCCTCCCTAACTTATCTTTTTTCCTTTTTTTAGAATCCTCACCGATTCCCAAATCCTCCCCAACTCATCCTTTTTCGTTTGTTGAATCCTCCACAACCCCCAAATCCTCCCCAATTCATCCTTCTCCCATTCGTAGAATCCTCCCCAATTCCCAAATCCTCCCCATCTCACCATTTTTTCCATTGTAGAATCCCCACCAATTTCCAAATCCTCCCTTAACGCTTCCTTTTTCCTTTGTAGAATCCTCCCCAATTCCCAAATCCTCCCCAACTCGGTCTTTTTCCTTTGTAGAATCCTCCTCAGTTCCCAAATCCTCCCCAACTCCGTCTTTTTCTTTGTAGAATCCTCCCCAATTCCAAAATCCTCCCCAATTGTTTTTCCTTTGTAGAATCCTCCCCAAATACCCAGATCCTCACCAACTCCTCCTCTTTCCTTTTGTAGAATCCTCCCCAAATTCCCGAATCCTCCCCAACTCCTCCTTTTTCCTCGGTAGAACCCTCCCCAATTCACAAATCCTCCCCAAATCCTCTCTTTTCCTTTGTAGAACCCTCCCCAATTCCCAAATCCTCCTCAGCTCTTCCTTTTTCCCTTTGTAGAATCCGCCACAATTCCCAAATCATCTTCAATTAATTTTTTCCTTTGAAGATTCCCCCCCCGATTCCAAAATCCTCCCCAACTGTTCCTTTTTCCTTTGTAGAATCCTCCCCAATCCCCAAATCCTCCCCAACTCATCCTTTTTCCTTTGTAGAATCCTCCCTAATTTCCAAAGAATCCCCTCAACTCATCCTTTTTCCTTTGTAGAATCCTCCCCAATTCCAAAATCCTCCCCAACTCCTTCTTTCTCTTTTGTAGAATCCTCCCCAATTCCCAAATCCTCCCCGACTCCTTTTTTTTTCCTTTGTAGAACCCACCCCATTCCCAAATCCGCCCCAACTCATCCTTTTTCCTTTGTAGAATCCGCCCCACTTCCCAAATCTTCCCCAACTCCTCCTTGGTCCTTTGTAGAACGCTCCCCAATTCCCAAATCCTCCCCAACTCCCCTTTCTCCTTTGTAGAATCCTCCCCACTTCCCAAATCCTCCCCAACTCATCCTTTTCCTGTGTAGAATCCTCCCCAATTCCCAAAGCATCCCCAACTTCTCCTTTCTCTTTTGTAGAATCCTCCCCAATTACCAAATCCTCCCCAACTCCTCCTTTTTCCTTTGTAGAATCCTCCCCAATTCCCAAATCCTCCCCAACTCTTCCTTTTTCCTTTGTAGAATCCTCCCCACTTCCCAAATCCTCCCCAACTCCTCCTTTTTCGTTTGTAGAATCCTCCCCAATTCCCAAATCCTCCCCAACTTCTTTTTCTGATGTAGAATACTCCCAAGTCCCAAATCCTCCCCAACTCTTCCTTTTTCCTTTGTAGAAACCTCCCCAATTCCCAAATCCCCACCAAACTCCTTTTTTTCCTGTGGAATCCTCCCCAATTCCCAAATCCTCCCCAACTCCATCTTTTTTCCTTTGTAGAATCCTCCCCAAGTCCCAAATCCTCCCCAACTCCTCCTTTTTCCTTTGTGGAATCCTTCCCAATTCCCAAATCCTCCCCAACTCATCCTGTTTCCTTTGTAGAATCCTCCCCAATGCCAAAAATCCTCCCCAACTCCTCCTTTTTCCTTTGTAGAATCCACCCCAATTCCCAAATCCTCCCCAACTCCTCCTTTTTCCTTTTGTAGAATCATCCCCAATTCCTCAATCCTCCCCAGCTCTTTTTTTTTCCTGTGTAGAATCCTCCCCAATTCCAAAATCCTCCCCAACTCCTCCTTTTTCCTTTGTAGAATCCTCCCCAATTCCAAAATCCTCCCCAACTCCTCCTTTTTCTTTTGTAGAAGCCCCCCCTCCCCCCAATTCCCAAATCCTCCACAACTCCTCTTTTTTGCTTTGTAGAATCCTCCCCAATTCCAAATTCCTCCCCAACTCTACTTTTTTCCTTTGTAGAATCATTTCCAATTCCAAAATCCCCCCCCAACTCATCCTTTTTCCTTTGTAGAATCCTCCCCAATTCCCAAATCCTCCCCAACCCTTCCTTTTTCCTTTGTAGAATCCTCCCCACTTCCCAAATCCTCCCCAACTCCTCCTTTTTCCTTTGTAGAACCCCCCCCCCATTCCCAAATCCTCCCCAACTCCTCCTTTTCCTTTGTAGAATCCTCCCCAATTCCCAAATCCTCCCCAACTCCTCCTTTTTTCCTTTTGTAGAATCCTCCCCAATTCCAGAATCCCCCCCAACTCCTGCTGTTTCCTTTGTAGAATCATCCCCGGGTCCCAACTTCCCAACTCCTGCTCTTTCCTTTGTAACCCCCCCCAATTCCCAAATCCTCCCCAACTCCTGTTAATTCCCTTCTAGAATCCACCCACCTTCCTGAACAAACAAATCAAACCAGAAAGTCACGCACGCCCATTACATTACCGGAAAAATTGTTCAGGGAATTATTACTGTAATATTAACCGCTTCAACATAGTTGCTGTCTCCAGGGAAGGCTGAGAAGACTTCCCAGGAGGCCGGGGGACTTGCGAGCCTTCCAAGAAGGCCGGCCCCTTCTCGTTTCTCCGTCGCACGCGCCTCCTGCAGGAAAATCTGGTGTCGGAGCTCGGGAGACCGCGGGTCCAACGCAGACGGGGGTCGGTCAGGGCGCGGGATCCTGCAGGGTCCCGCGGGGCCGGGGTGGCACTGGCCCGGGCCTCGGGCGCAGCACCCCGCAGGAGCTCGCGGCATCCTGAAGGGCTCGGCGGGCCCGGGCTTGGGTCGACCCGGGTCATGGGCTCCTCGAGGGACCGGGTGGTGAGCGGGAGGATGAGGAGGAGGAGAAGGAGGAGGAGGAGGAGGAGGAGGAGGAAGGGGATGATGATGATGATGATGATGATGATGATGATGATGATGATGATGATGATGATGATGATGCTGATGCTGATGATGATGATGATGATGATGATGATGATGCTGCTGCTGCTGCTGCTTCTGCTGCTGATGATGATGCTGATGATGCTGATGCGGATGCTGGTGATGGTGATGCTGATGATGATGCTGCTGCTGATGATGATGATGATGATGATGATGTGGAGGAGAAGGAGGATGATGCTGACGATGATGATGATGAGGATGATGAGGATGATGATGATGAGGAGGAGGAGGAGGAAAACGAGGAGGATGATGATGCTGATGCTGCTGATGATGATCATTATGATGATGATGATGCTGCTGATGATGATGCTGATGCTGATGATGATGATGATGGTGATGGTGATGATGATGATGATGATGATGATGATGATGATGATGATGGTGGTGATGATGATGATGGTGATGATGATGATGATGATGATGATGATGAATTTGATGATGATGATGATGATGATGATGATGATGATGATGATGATGATGATGATGATGATGATGATGATGATGATGATGATGATGATGATGATGATGATGATGATGATGAGGAGGAGGAGGAGGAGGAGCAGGAGGAGGAGCAGGAGCAGGACGAGGAGGAGGAGGAAAACGAGGCGAAGGAGGAGGAGGAGGAGGAGGAGGAGGTGGGGCGAGGTGGGGGAGTCGGGCAGGGATACACGCTGGTCGTTCCAGGTAGGCATCCAATGGCCCTCGGCCTCTTCCGCCACCGTGCTTGGGCTGTGTGTGTGAAGCCCGTTTCATGGTCTTCGGCCCATCCCCCACCGAGCCTGGGTCGCGGGTGTGAAGGTTGTTGAATGTTCGTTGGGCTCACGAGGGAGTCCCCTCGGGGGCCCCTTGGAGGCAGTCCGGAGTGAGGGCCTCTTGGGGGCCTCTTGGGGCCTCCTGGGGGCCTCTTGAGGCCTCTTGGGGCCTCCTGGGGCGGAAGGCGCGGACTTTCGGTTCGTGCCCTCTCTCTGGGGCCCCATTGGGGGCCGTCTTGGGTCCCCCTTGGGCCGTCTGTGGCGCCTCTTGGGCGCCTCTTGGGCCGTCTCCGGGCGCTCTTTGGCCGTCTCGGGGCCCTCTTGGAGGCCTTTTGAACCGTTTCGGGGCCTCTTTGGCCATCCTGAAGCGTCGGAAAGCCGAAAAGGCGAGAACGCCACAATCCTTCAAACACCTACGGCAAATCAATGATTTTGGTCTCTTTGAGCCCTCTTGGGAGGCCTCTGGAAGGCCTCTTGGGGCGTCTTGGAGGCCTCTGGGGCCATCTTGAGGCCATCTTGTGTGTTTTGGAGCGGTCTCTGGGCGTCTCGGGGCCTTGTTGGTCCGTCTTGAAGGCCTCGTGAAGCCCTCTGGGCCCGTCTTCGGACCCTGTTGGGCCCGAGCGAGTCATGCGACAAGACGCGGGGGAGCCCATGGGAGCCGCGACAAGGCCTTCCAAATTTGAGAGTTGGGGCTCCGGACCCCTTGCAGACTCCGCAGGACCGAGGACTGAGGCTTCAGGCAACGGAACTGAGGACACGCCCACGCCGTGCCCAGAGGCAGGTTGGCGGATCATTGGATTCCCAGATCCCACTCTATTTCAAGCGCCTCCTTACCTCAAACATCGAGATAATTGTGTTTTGTATTGTGATTCCCTGTGTGTGCGTGTGTGTGTCCGAACACAATCTTCTTTTTGCCGCCTTCCTACTTCATGTCTCCACCCAATTCTTCTGACTGCCCGGTAACGTCCCACGAGATGTCGATAGGGGAGCAAGGGCGGTGTCCGCGATTCTGTCGGGTCGGCTGCGTTCGGTCGGTCTGGTTTGGTCGGTTGTTGCTGCGTCACGTCCTCGTGGGCTGCTTTCGGTCTGTCCGTTTCGATCCTGCTGTTGATTCGGTGAGTTTTTGGTTGTGGTTTTGTCGAGCCGTGGACGTCTTTGGTGCGGGGAGCGGAAGAGAGGGGCGGGTGGGGGTGGGTGGAGTGGCAATGTGCAGGCGGGAGAGAGGGCTGGGGCAGGTTGGAGGGGCGGGTGACGGGTGGGAAGGGTAAAGGGATGGGGGAGAGTGGTGGAGGAGTCGGCGGACAAGGAACAACGAATATCGAAGGAAGAGAGGGCGCGAGGGGAGGGACAGAAGGAGAGGGCCGGGGAGAGCTAGGCGATTCGCATGGTCATTTGTTTCCGTAGTGAGAGCTGGTTCGTTGGACCATTCGTTCACCAGGTTTTTGCAAAACGAACTTGCTCAGGAGCCGCTGCCATGGGTGACTTCTATGCGGCTGAGAACCTTCAGCATGTGGCGTATGAGTGCGGAGAGGATTGGAAGGGCCAAATACTGAAATGCACCCTCAATTGGATCGAGGTCCGCACCGACACAGTCATCAATACCATGTTGATCAACATGGTGAGCTTTATTATCCACCTGTGCCTCTTGGTCGTGATAGAAGCGTTAAGGCCGTTCAAAGATAATCCAAAGCTCAGGTACCAGCTGGACACGTGGCTCCGCTTTCCCCGCATTCTCCGCCACTGGCTTTTGTGCGTGTGCGTTTTGAACATTTTCTACCTGCAGGGTATTGCTTCTGTACATCCTTTCATGGTGAGCTTACTTTTTATCTCGCTCGACACTGCTCTCTTCTTAATCATTGGCAGGTTCACAAATGACACAGCGGAATATTCTGGTTTTGAGAGGAGAAACGCGTCAAAAATTGCAAAGACGACGAGCCGCCATCAGGGATTCTCATCCCCACTAGAGGAGTCGTTTTTGTTTTTCATTACGCAGATCTGTCTGATGATTTTCTTCGTCAGTTATATGAACGACAACGCGTCCGTGAAGGATCTTGCGTACAATAGCGAGATCAATCTTTCCAGGTGGATTGTGGGCTTTCTCCTCTCCGTGACCGCTTGTAAGTCAAAGGCTGGGAAGGGCTACAACGAGGGCTTGTGGTCCGCGGTCTGGACTCGGGTGCCGAGCTTCCCTCCGCAGATGGATGAGGGACGCTGGATCCCGGCCACTGTAAACCTGAGGATGCGCCAGTTCTTCGACATCGTAACCAACGGCTTCTTCTACCAGGCCATCATCTGCATAGTCCCAGTCCTGGTCGTGACGACAGAGCCCCAGAAGTTCATCGGGTCCCTGGTGGGCTTCATGTTCGTGGTGAAGCTGGACGAGAGCCCCGCCATTGTCCGAGGCTGGAGCACGTGCACGTGCCCACTCTCCGTGGGAGAGGCTGTCCCAGGGCCCCCGGAGGCAGTGACTGTTCTGCGGCGAGCCCGGGGCGGAAGCGAGGAGGGGGCGGTGGCCTTCTCAGACGGCTCGGAGGTTCTATAGGTCCTTCAGCGAAGTTTCCGCAGCCTTGCGCGAAGCCGCGTGACCCTTCAGACTGCGCGAGGGCTTCTGAGAAGTCCCGCCGCCTTCTGAGGAGACCCCCTCCTTCTCACTTCCCGCCCCCCGCTCGCCGCTGGAGCCTGGGTGCTCTCCTGCCCCGGGGGGGGGGCTCCGAGGGGTCCCCGTCCGCGGCCTCGTGGGGCCCAAGGGGTGTCGGCTCCTGAGGCGGTGGGTACCATGGTCGACTAGACGTAAGAGTGACCTTTCGCCGGAGTTACATTTGGGGCGGGCACAGATGGGTCCCCAGATGGTCGACCGCGAAGCGGTAGCTGCGGCTAGCGCGCCTGGATTTGGCCTCCCCGCGGCCCCCAAAAAGCTGTGCACCAAAGGCCACTCTTACCCAGGGTCACTCTTGCGTGTAGCCGACATGGGCCCCCCCCACACCTGCGGGAAAGAGCGACGGGGGGCGGGCGGGAGGAGCGGCGGCAGTCTGCGAGGCTCGGGAGCAAGCTCGGAGGAGCCCGGCGCGGGCTCCGACCTTTTTTTTACACGTTGCACACCGAGCTGGCCGCAGCCGCCGACTCTTAGAGTCAGCGCAGTGGCGGGGGGGTCGCGGGATGGGTCGCGGGATGGATCTCGGGGTGAGTCGCGCGGTGGGTCGCGGGCCGGTTTCGGGCTGGTCGCGGGCCGAGTGGACGACGACAGGAGCACATCAACAAGAATCCGCGTCGCGGAGTCACATGTCAGTCACGCACTCGGGGACGGCGTGAGACCGTTCGGCCCCCTCTTTCTGATGCGTACATTCTGGCCTCGGGCCATCGACGTCGACAAAGAGCTCGACGCCTTCATCGAGCAGGGTGGCGCGCGGAACGAGCCAGACGTGGCCGAGAAGGGCAGCTCGGAAGCGCCACTGATCACGGTCGCCGCTTGTGACCGCGTTGGTTGCTAAGGGGATCGGGTTCGGTAGCAAATCGGTGGAGCCCTGCATGTCATCGAAATTCCGTCTTCAGATAGCATTCGCGTACGCTAGTGTTTGGCAATCGAAGATGCTGCGCGGATTGATTATCGATTATCGTCGAGCATGGTAGTCGATTCAGCGTCGACTGGCGTCGATCAGCGTCGGTCCGCGAGAGGCAGCAAGATTGTTCAGCGGAGGCTCCCGCGAGTTGCCACAGAAGGGGTGAGTCCCACGTAGATGCTGAGGTCAGCCGTATCTGGCCCAGCCGGGGGCCCCCCAAGACCAGGGCTGGACCTAAACGTTGTGTTTCGTTTCGTTGTCGTTTTGATGTTCGTTTTGCTCTGCCTGCTTTCCTGCGCCTCCCTGCCCAGGACGAACAACAAGACACAGCCGAAGTCCAGCAACACAGCGTTCAGGTCCAGCCCTGCCCAGGGCTCCCCGCCCTCACCGTGGGCCTGCGGCGTCGAACCCCTGGGGAGGTTGTTCTTTCTTCTGGGGGGGGGGAGGGAGTGGCAGGCTGCGCCCCGCCGGCCCGTGCCTCCACGGGTTTTCCTCCTCCTCCACCCTCCTCCCTCCCTCCTCCTCCCTCCTCTCCTCCTCCTCCTCCCTCCTCCTCCCTCCTCTTCCCTTCCGTAGCCATTTTGGCTCAAGTCCGTAGCGTTGGCTCTGGACTTGACTTTTTGACAAGAGGGAACAGACGGCCCTCACCGCTTCCGCACCTCCCCAGAGCCTGCCCAGGCTGGAGGTGCCGCTTTCTTCACAACGAATTTCACGTTCGGGACCGTACCTCCCGATCTCGCTTTGTTTCCAGCTACTGACCCATGGTGGATGGCGGGCACCTGCCGAAGATCGGTTCTCGCAGAGCCTGGGCCGCGCCGTGGCTGTGCCGCTGGTGTGTTCACCCGCGGACAGGCGAGAAGTGGTGGAACAGAGGTGACCTCAATGCTTGCTCAAGCTGCCAATGCAACAAAGGTGCTGCGCTCGGAGGCCCCAAGCCTCTGCAGACGGCGCCGTGCTTCAGGGCCCCAGCCATGGAACGGGACAAGCAGCGACAGAAGGCAGCGGTCGCCAATTATGCAGTCGAGAGGGACAAGCAGCTTAAGGCCAAGGACCTTGAGATTGCCAAGCTTCGTGAGCAAGTTTTGTCGGCAAAGATTGGGCAGGCAGTGGACGCGGACACCAATGACAAAACCGACACCGACCAGAAGCGCCTCAATGAAATCAGCCAGACCCTCCGAGCGTTGGGCAATCTCACCGAGCCCGCTGTGGTGGCGGCGCGAGAGTCATTGGAAGCTGAACGAAGGGCGATCAAGTCCAAGATCGTCAGCAGCAAGCCGCACTCCGCCCAGATGCACCACTACACCACTCGCATCGATGAGTTGCTCAAGAGCAGGTTGCAGCAGGAGGAGACCTTGGCAGATCTGGAGATCCAGAAAGTGGAGCTCGAAGCCAGGATCGAAGGCGTCAAGAAGTCTAGTCATACCTTGGCTACTGACATCACTGACCTGGAGCACCAGCGGTTCGCGGTCTCGGCACAGCTGCCGACGCCTCTTCCAGAGTCGTACTCGCTCAAGGCCATGGTGCCTGCCTTGGACCTGCCCGTTGACAAGCTCGGCCAGCTTTTCGAGTCCGCAGGGGCAGACGCCACCCTCCTGGACCAGGCCAAGTCCACTTTCGAGGCCCTTCGACAGCTACAGGCCAGAGCAGATGCAGCCAAAGCCTCCTCTGCATCTGCCCAACAACAGGCTGCCGAACCAGGACCGCCAGGCCAACAGCCAGGGGGGTCCCAAGGACCCGGCCGAGCTGCTAAACAAGATGAAGCTGTGCGCGTTCCTGTGCCAATGGATACTGATGACATTAGCAGCTTGCGCCAATTCTTTCAGGCATGCACTGATGAAGAGCCCCCTGAGGACGATGACCAGGCGCGCGAGATGTGCAAGCGATATGCTGAAACTGCTGAAGCACTGGCTAAGCGGCGCAAGACACAATAAGGGCTGGGTCAATCGACCTCAGCTCTATCTCATCCACATGTTGAGCTCGATGCAGCTATGGAAAAACGTATGTCAAGGACGCAGTGCACACGGAGTTTGTGGCGAGCGATGTGTGCCAGTACGAGGTTTACCACGGCGTCTCCCCAGCCGCGGTCATAAGGTCAGCGTCTTCTGGAGTGTTGGCATCATATTTATGACTACGATGTGCGTGCTGGATTTTCTTGTATGGGAAGCTCATGACGTTTGCAGCGAACAACGTGGGCTTCATCTTCGGATCTCAGAGCACGGGCGTTAGAGCGCACGCTGCTGCACGGCGTTAGGTCGCAAAGTCTTGCTGGCCAGTTTTGGCAAACGCAGGCTCAGCCGCCACGTGCTGGATTAAATCCCATGCCCAGGTGCTCCTCGAGCCTGGGCAGGGTTCTTTCGTCGCCAGTCAGAGCGCAAAGTCCTGCTGGCCAGTTTGGGCAATCGCAGGCCCAGTCGCCACGTGCTGGATCAAATCCCATGCCCAGGTGCTCCTCGAGCCTGGGATGGGTTCATGCGTCGCCACTTGCTGGATTGGCAAGGTACATCATGCGGTCGATGGGCAGTAGCTACGTCTACTTCGATTACCTCGGTATCAGCTGGCTCGCAATGCACGCTGGAAATATGGCCAATATTTTCCACCGAGCTGGGAGGTCTAATATCAGATGCAGGCCGCGTGCCATCCCCAGTACCAGCGCTGCCCCTGCAATTGGGAGCTGTATGACGTTGACAGATGAAGGGGGCCCTGGGGCCGATGTCTCGGTGAGGACTGCTGGCCAGACGGGCCCTGGGAACCACAGAGCCATCAGACCTCCCAGGGGCCCTCGACCGCTGAGCCACTCAGGCTCAACCTGGGACTACTACGACGGGACAGGCCAGAGGACTGTCAGGGGCCCCAGCTGCAGGTATTTGCGGCTCATCATGGTGGCGGTCTGCGCCATGGAGGTTCAACCAGCAACAGGTGCTGCACTACTGAGGCCAACAACTCCAGAGAAGGCCTCGGTTGCCATGTCCATTCCTGACTCGCCATGCAAAAGGGCCGTGAGCTCGATCGTGACGGCCAATGTGCCATCGCATGGGCCGCTAATTGAGATGCTGAAGCTGACGTGGGCGCAGTCTTGTGTGATATGCGCACAAGAGCACCATGCGGACCAAGAGCGACTCGCCGATGTCCAGCATCAAGCAGTTCGAGCAGGTTTTGCAGACCTTTGGGCCCCAGCCCCTCCGTCCGCCAAAGGGGGAACGCATGGGGGCATGGCCATCCTGGCACCGTCCAGGGCCCGTGTGGCTCTCGCACCAGGGAGGTATTCAGCCGAGTTGGTTCCAGGCAGGGCCCTTGCGGCCCACGTGCGCTGGGGCGTCGAACATGGCATCGCCATGATATCAATCTACCTTCACGACGGCCAGGGCCTCTCAGACGCCAGCGTGGAGATTCTTCAGTAGGTCGCCATATATCTGTGAGCTGGAGGCCCGAGGGCAGCCGTGGCTGCTAGCGGGAGACTGGAACGTGCAGGTGGACGACTTGCGGCATTTGTTCAACTCCATAGGGGGCATCGTCATCCACCCCAATTGCCCCGCCTGCCTGCAGGCGAAGCCTGGAACCATGTACGACTACATGTGTATGCATCCGCGGGTTGCTTGTCGGGCAGACAAAGCTTTTGTGCATGAAGACTCGGGCTCGTTTCCACGTGTGCCTGTCAGCGTTCCGATACCGGATGCAGAACATGAAATGTGGGTGCGAGTGCCTGATCAGCCTGCGTCCGTCGACGCGATACCAAAGCCAGGATGTGCGATTTTCCCGCCCGTCGTCGAGTGGGGCATGGCCAGGGGGGTCATCGCTATGGCAAAACATGCCGACACCCTTGCCGACGCCTGGGATGCGGTCCTGACGCAGATCGAAGAAGAGCGACTGGACAGGCATGGTCGAATGGGCCATGACCGAGCACGCTACCTTGGAAGGGCGGGCCCAGCTCTTTGGTCTTGGAAGACAGTGGCTCCACCTGAACACAAGCCATCTCAGAGGCTCCAGGCCTACAAGTTGATTGGACGTTGGTTTCGGCACATGAGAGCTATGAAGCTGCGGATGATCTTGGCTGTGGAGAGGCTCCAGATAGATGTCGACGTACCAGGCAAATTTCCACGCCACATGCTGCCGACCAACCGCACTACTGATAAGTATTCAAGCTGGGCACGCTCTTTATCTACCTTTGGAGCATATGACGCTGGGCTCAGCATGGCCGACGACGCGGCCCGCAATGACAAGGAGCTCTAGCTATTTGTGAAGTTGGCATGAGACCTCCAGGGTTTCTTCCACAGGGCGTCTAAGGCTAAGTGGATTATGCAGCACCTCGACGAGGATGAACGCGCTCGAGTCCGTGACCTCTCCCACCAGTTCTGCTGTGACGATTTTCTTGAGACTGCCCAGTTCGCCGTAGACAAAGTGGAGAGAGCGGCGCAGGCAATTGGCGCATTCAAAACGGCAGAATGGACGGAGTGGGCAGAGGCATCCTTCACCAATGGAGCGAAACAGGCGCACCGTTTCTCGAAGCTCAGAGACCTGCAGGAGGTCCTGGAGCACACCCAGCAGCCGCGACCTTTAGAAATGGCCGATGCTTGTATGGATACCTGGGCTGAGATCTGGGCCGCCCACGCCTCAAGACGCCTGAAGTTGCCACCTGATTTCTCGACATGGAACCAACTTCCAGAGGTCAGCGGAGCAGACCCGCGCATTGTCTTGAACAAGTTCAAATTCAATTCAGCACTTGGACAGGTCAACCTCCGCCCCAAGGCGATGGATGTTTTATCAGACTACGGACTTCAGACACTTCTACTTCTCTTGCAGGCGTGCGGGAGACTGCGTTGCTGGCCATATAAAAGATTACAGACACGCCTTGTTCGATTGCCCAAAGCATCAGGAGGGCACCGACATGTAGCACTAATCAATACGATCGTGCGAATATGGGCCCGACTCCGCAGGCCTGCCTCGAGAAGATGGGAGCGTGCTAATCAGAATCCTGACTTCTGGGGAGCGAGGCCTGCTGCAGCATCATCGGATTCAGCGTTTTCTCACAACCTCCAAGCAGAAGTTGCACGATACAGAGGGCACACGTCAGTAACAGTGCTTACGACATGTACAAGTGTTTCGGGATGATTAAACTGCAGAAGCTTGTCGGCTTCGCTTACGTGCTGCGCTACCCACTACGACTCCCCTGGCTAATTGTAGCCAACTGCCAATGCCCACGAGTGGTACGAGCGTGGGGGTCGATTTCTTATGAATATGTATCTTTTCAAGGCATTCTAGCTGGATTTACCCACGCGACCACGATGGTACACTTGTTACTGCATCAGCTTCTGATTCGAATGAGGGGCGTCTTCGACTCAGTGGTGCCGCGCGTGCTCATGGACGACGCGGGGTTTCAATGGGCGGGAGAAGACCCCAGACAATCTAAGGTTTTGTTCGCGGTTGTCAGGTACTTTACGGAGGGTGCTATTTCAGTTGGGTTTGGCCATCCAAGCGGCTAAGAGTGGATGTGTTGCGACAAATGCGGCTGCCAAGAAAGTAATCGCACCTTTCGTCAAGCGGTTCAGGATGAATATGTATCTTCACACGCGTAACCTCGGACATGACCTGTCTGGGCCCAAGGCCAAACGGGTGATCGAGAAGAACAGACTTGCTGGACTGATGGCTAGGAAACCCAAGCTTCGCGCCCTTGTGAGAGGGGCGAACCACAAAGTCCGAACCTTGTGGGGAACAGGACTGCTACCAGCTGCCGCACATGGAGCAGGAGTGAGTGGCATCACCGACGCTACCCTTAACTCACTCAGATCCATTGCGGCTGTACTCGCGGGAGCGCGCCAACACGTGTCTATCACAGCGCTTGGCTTTCCACACAGGCGGACGATTTCTACGACCCGATATATGACGCGACCATCTTGCTAGTTGTCAGGTTTGCCAGCACGATATGAGGCAACAGATTTTCAGTTGCCGACCTTCAGAGAGCTTTCTTAGTCATGAAGCGTGATTTTGTGAATGAACTCACATGGACCAAGTGCCACGGGCCCATGAGTGCGACTCTGCTTTCGCTTTCAACAATTGGCTGGGCTATGACATCTGCACACCAAGTCGTCGATGATAAAGGAACCATGATTTCTTTCCTGCACACGCCGCCCGTGGAGGTCAAGACTTTGCTGCAAGAGTCCATGGGCCGATGGCAGATGAAACGGATATTGGCGCACATTCTTGAAGCATTTGTTTTTGAAGAAGTGTGGCGGCGTGGCCTTCGACTTGCAATATTACGCATCAAGGGCGACGTCAGGAGAGGCTGCGCTCGACTGCTAATGGGATCAGGATGCCGGTCTTCCTCGAGGAAATGTGCAGCAGGATATCGAGTGACGCCCGCCTGTGGTTTCTGCCCGAACCCCAACGCCACACTAGGACACCAGCTGTACCAGTGCCCAGTTTTAACTCAGCCCCCAGAGGATCTTGATGTAGAGCCCCTTCCCGATGACAGCATATAGCACAGAGAACATTTAAGGTACTCGGGGTACGCTGGATTACAGGCCGACTGGGGCACTCTGGAGCTTGCGTACGGGCTCCCTTTTTATTCCCTCAGTGTTCCAGAGATCCCCGAGGCCCCCGCGGTTCATTGGGGTGCAACGACGGGGCCCTGGGTCAGGCGCATCTATACCGACGGTTCAGGGCTTGCGCACTCAAGCCAAGAATTTAGACGGTGTGGATGGGCGGCCGTCGAGGTTGACCAGTGGGGCGTGCCCCGCGGGGCTCTCTACGGGCCTTTGCCTGGGCGCCAGACGGTGCCCCGCGCTGAGAGGTATGCGGCGCTGCGTGCGATAGAAGTTGCACCCCAAGGGGCCGAAGTGGTCACTGACCACCTCCAGCTCGTTCACGAAGGGTGCCCATGGGATCCCGATCTGGCGGCTGCCCGAAATGCGCATGCAGATATGGCGCAATATATTCGAGCTTCAAGGCGAAGGCCTTCAGAGGCCAAGTTTCCGATGGGTCCAAGCGCACCGAGGGCCAGAGGACATATTTTTGTGCACGAGCTCAGACGTCCAAGATTACCTTGGAAATTTATGGGCATATTTTTTTCGCCAGGCTAGGGCCGAGCATGCACCAAGCTCCAGATGGTTATGTCAAGGCCGATAGGGCCCAGGTAAGAAAGCATCAGCTCACCTGGGATGTTTTAGCACGTACAATTCAGATAAGTAGTATTGCGGGAGACCAGGTTGAAGCCCCGCAACCTCCCCCCAGGCAGGTCCCTAGTGCGGCGCCGAAGCTTTCGCTCTCGCAGCGTGAACTTTGTTATGTAGAGACTCGTGTTGAATGGAGATGTAGGCGCTGCAACATGGCAGCGACCACCGACCAGACACTCAAGGGTCTGCGAACGGGGGGAAGTCGTGAATGCAGGCCCACAGCCATTCAACCATGGCAGGCCAACCTGTTTTTTTAACACGATAGCAGGGCAAGGCCTGGTTGTCAGATCTGACTCGACGGCTGCCGCTGGGGCTGCCCTGGAGCTTGCTAACACGATCCTGGGGCCGCTGCCTGGAGCCTCCCCCCTCGAGCCCCCTGGGGACCTGGGGCCTTCCTCTTCTTCCTCTTGGCCCAGGGGCCCCTCTGGATCGGCCGCAGAAGGCCTCGAATTTTTTAGCGGCCTGCAGCGCCGACCTGTACGCAACGGTAGAATCATCATCTGCCTCGACTGTGCTTGTTTTTTGGTGCTCCCTGATGGCTGTTGTCGGGGACTTCGACGGACGTGCCGAGGTGTCTCGCAGGTGCAGGCGACGCGCAATGGTCACCTCAGAAAGCTTGCTCGTGCGGAGTGTGGCCGACATCCTGGCACTGGTGTCCAGCTCGAGAGCATGCCCGAGTCTCCTGACCGTGCAAGCGCCACCGCCCAGTGCTCTTTTGTTCCTGCTGCCGCGGCAGCCTCGAGCATCGTTGTGGGTTGTGGTGCTGGGGAGGGAGACTCGGGCTCGTCTGACTAATATTCTCGGGGCCGCGAACCCTCGTGGCCCCACCTCTACTGCCAGGCAAAATGTTGCCTTCTGTCGGCCTGTGCCGCAATGTAGCTGCCGTGCTCCTTGGTGCCTGGTTTGCAGGCGCCAACGGCTAAGAGCACGGCCAGGCGCCCAGTCGGTCGCCGTATTCTAGCAGGAGGGTTGGCATCTCTGCCCACCCTCCCGCGATCCCCCATCCAAGGCTGCAGCTATCGACTCGACTGCTGCCGCTGCACCGCTTCCGCTTCCGCTTCCCTCCTCCTCCCTTCTCCCTCCTCCTCCCTCCCTCCTCCCTCCCTCCTCCCTCCTCCTCCCTCCTCCTCCCTCCTCTCTCCTCCTCCTCCCCTCCTCCTCCTCTTCCCCCTCCTCCTCCTCCTCCCTCCCCTCCTCCTCCTCCTCCTCTCCCCACTCCTTCTCCTCCTCCTTCTCCTTCACCTCCCTCCTCCCTCCTCCTCCTCCCTTCTCTCCTCCCTCCTCCAGCGGTGCAAGCATGGGGCCCTGAAGGCCAAGCCCTGGCAAACGTTTTTTTTTTTTTTTTTTTTGTTTGTTTTTTGTTTTTTTTTGTTTTTTGTTTTTTTTCTTTTTTTGGTAACCGGGGGTGGTAGCTAAGGGTGCGCAACGGATGTGCTGCGCAAAAATGCGAGGCAATCTCCCCAGCCCAGAGTTGTGTTGATGTATCGACGTGTTCTGTCGCCCCGATTCATCGCGAATTAGTGCGAAGCAAGTGCCCTGTCGCCCCGTTTCGCTTGAAGAGGGGCCCTTAGCTACCAACCCGTTTACTAACAAGCCGTTTGCAGGCGCTTGGCCTTCAGGGCCCCATGTTTGAACCGATGGAGGAGGAAAAGGAGGAGGAGGAGGAGTAGGAGGAGGGGAGGAGGGAGGAGGGAGGAGGGGGGAGGGGGAGGAGGAGGAGGAGGAGGAGGAAGGAGGGGGGAGGAGGAGGGGGGGGGAGGAGGAGGAGGAGGGAGGGAGGGAGGAGGGAGGGAGGGGGGGGGGGGGAGGGAGGGAGGGAGGGAGGGGGAGGGAGGAGAGGGAGGGAGGGAGGGAGGAGGGAGGGAGGGAGGAGGAGGAGAGGAGGAGGAGGAGGAGGAGGAGGAGGAGGAGGAGGAGGAGGAGGAGGAGGAGGAGGAGGAGGAGGAGGAGGAGGAGGAGGAGGATGGGGCCCTGAAGTATGGGCTCCTGCTCGGATTACCGCAGGTGCTCGGCGTCACCCCACCGTGCTGACACGGTGTGTGCGTCGCCCCCCCCCGGGGCGTCGCTCGCAGCGAGGGATCTTATCGTGTGTGATCCGTTGGCGGGCGCTCTCTGGCCATGCCGCTCGGGAAACGATGTGGTACAGGATGGTGATGCTGTATGCTCGGGTGGGACGCGCACCTTTGAGGAGGACACACGGCACTGGCAACGTCGGTCAGCGAGAGCACAGTCGCCCCCCCCGCCCCAGGGGCCCCGGTTCTAGTCAGGCTCGCCCTCCGTCGATCCATCCTGGGAGGGGTCCAGGAAGCGGCTTCGAACGGGCTGGGAGACCGGGCGGGGGAGCCGTCGCTGCCCCAACGGCCCCGAGCCCGCCCCCCCCGCGCCGTGAACCAGAACTGCGGCAGGGGGCGCGTCACGGTCTTCGGCCTCCGGGGTCCCTCGCCGGGCCCTCGGGCGGGCAGAACACGGGCCAGGATGAGAAGCTGCCCCCGGAAAGGGTCCAGGCCTCTGGGGTTCCACGTCGCAAAAATCACGAAGTCGGGGGCCGGAGGACACCAGGAACGCCACATCAGGAAGGAAGGGGCTCCTCTTGCCACGGCAGGCGGCAGGCCTCAGCCACGAGCAGGTCTCCTGACCTGGGATATGGATCTGAGGAGCGGACCACAGGCCAGAACCCCCCCTCAGCCCACAGTCGTCCTTGCTCCGGAGTCTTGACTGAAGTGCTATGCGCCCCCCTGGGAGGCGCACGCCCCAGCCGAGCAGACAGCTCGAACAGAATTACCAAACATCCTCACCCAGATCATGTCACCAGAGAGCGCCCGCCGCCAACGCCTTTCCGGGAAGGGCCGCCCCAAGGCCGAGGCGCAATGGGGATGGACATAGTCGTGCCTCTATAGTGGCCAGAAGTTTACCCAGGTCCGCTGCGCCCCAGGTGCCCGGGGAAGGGAGCCCGAAGTTCCGCGATGCAGTGGATCTGGATCCACACCTTGCCTTCAGATCGTTCGGGTGCAGCTAGGAGCTCAGAGGGCCCCGGAAACGGCAGGGCCGCTTTCTCACCAATTCCGTGCAGTGTTTTTTGAAACGGAAACGGCAAGAAACGGCGACTTGAAGCGGCAACGAAAAACGGCTCCGGGATTGGAGCCGGAGCAGGAACCCGGACAACCAAGACGACGGAATCGGCACAACAACGGCAGAATGGAGCCGGTAACAAGAACGGCAAAACGGAACGGGTAGCAAAAACGGCTTTGGAGGAGGAGGAGGAGGAGGAGGAGGAGGAGGAGGAGGAGGAGGGGGAGGTGGAGGAGGAGGAGGGGGAGGGGGAGGAGGAGGGGGAGGAGGAGGAGGAGGGCCCACGAAGGCTAGGAGTACCCCGGGATCAAAATTTGCCCCTACGGCCAGGCCCCCGATAGGAGTACCCCGGGATCAAAATTTGCCCCTACGGCCAGGCCCCCGATGGCCTCTGGAGAGGGCCCCATAGCACGAGGAGCCCCCCGGGGCCTCCAGAGGCCCCCCCTGCTGCGCAGCAGGGGGCCCCCAGGGGGCTCCAGACTGGAGCGAAAAGCTGGGGTTAAGTCGGGCGTGTCCCTCTACAGGAGGCGTACTCAGAAATAGTCAAAAAATAGTCTGGGGACGACGTTTCGGCTATTGCTGACCATGTTTGACCATTTCTTCGATTGTTTCTTCAACAATTTTCGTCCAGATTCCGCCTGTAAGGGGGTCATGCCCGACCTGAAGCCGGGGGCACCTTGGGCCAGGGGCACCGTTCCCGGACCCCCTGCGCCATCTCTTTCCGGTGTCAGTATTATTGCTCCCCCTCTTTTCGTAACGCCGCCCCAGCCTCTGGGGCCAGTCTCTCATCCCGAGTCGTTTGGTTGACAGTCCCGAGGCCCGGTGAGGGGGCCTCCCAGAGGCAGAAAAAGCAGCGAGGTGCCTCCCGCCGTGGTGTCTTTTCTCTCACGGCTCGGAGTGGGTCTGGGTTAGCATTCAAGTCGGGCTTGTCCCTCTACAGGAGGAATATTCAAAGATAGTAAAAAAATAGCCAGGGGACGACTTTCCACTATTTTTTTGATCATTTAGGAGCATGTTTGGGGTATTTCTAATTTTTCGTCCAGAATCCGCCTGTAGGCGGGCATGCCCGACTTAAGGTCAGAAGCCCCCGCAGACCGTGTGTATTGGGTCGCGTCGTTGGATGGAGTCTTTTCGCCGGATGGACTCCCTTTGCCGGGTGGACTCTGTTTTCTCGCCGAGGTATTGTTTTGGAAGAGAGCCCACTCGGCGCGCCGCATGGACTCGAATGTCAGCCGGATGGGCTCTCTTCACGCCGGATGGGCTCTATTTCGCCGGATGGTCTCTAATTCCGCTGGGTGGGCTTTGTGAGAAGGCTTCGCCGAATGAACTCTTTGAAATCGGGGGTGCGTTCACCAACAAAACCATTGCGATTGTCTCAATGTCTTTTCCCTATGCCCCCGCCCCCCAAAAAAACGCATCCCTGTGCCGGCGCCGCTCGGATGCCTGTGCAGGCTTGACGTGCTCGCGTATTCCTACAGATCTCTCACCGTGGACGGACTGTCACTATGTTTCCTTGGGCTTGTATTGGTATGTCAGGTGTATCCAATATATTCATGAGGGTAGCATGTGGGATCCAAAACGTGTAATGCATTCATGTGTGTTCCCTAGAGATCCGCGAAGGATCCCCAAGGATCCCTGGTGTTTCTTTAGGGATCCGCTGAGGATCCCCAAGGATCTTTATTTCCCCAGGAATCCGCCCAGGATCCGGCAGGATCCAAAAAGGTTTCCTTGGGGATCCCCTTGGGATCCCAAGGAACCCTTTACGGTCTGGGGAGCATCTCAGGGATCCTCAAGGGCCCCGAGGGTTTTCCCAGGAACCGTTCAGGATCCCAAAGGATCCTTCAGGTTTCCATCGGGATCCGCGAGAGATCCCGAGGGTCTGGGTTTCCCTGCGGAGCCGCGAAGGATCCCCCAACTCGCCAGGGTTTCCCCAGGGATCCGCTCAGGATCTGGAATGATCCCTCGGGTTTCCTTCGGGATCTGCGAAGGATCCCCAAAGACCCCTAAGTCTTCCCGAAGAATTCGTTAAGGATCCTCAAGGATCCTTGGGCCTTCCCTAGGGACCCGCAAAGGACCTTTACGGATCCTTGAAGGTTGTTTTGGGGGATGGGCGCGCTGAGGATCCCGCAGGATTCCTGGGATTTCCTAGGGAACCGCTAAAGATCCCCAGGGTCCCTCTCGGGATCTGCCAGGACCCCGAAAGATCCCGAGGTTTCTCCTGAGATCCGTTTAGGAGGCGCAGGGATTCCCTGGGGAAAAGTGTCCCGAGGATCCGCTACGGACCCAATGATCCTCTAAGGTCCTTAAGGTTTCGTCCTTAAGATTTCCTGGGGGATCCGCTACATATCCCCAATGATCCCCGGGGTTTCGCTGTTTGCTCAGTCCTTGAGTCACGGGTTCGTGTGGGCGGGGCGGCGGGATATCGGATCGCGGGGTCGTGGGAAGGTGGAGTGGTGGGGTCGCGGGGTCGTGGGGTCGTGGGAGCGTGCGGTGGTGGGGTGGCAAGGCGACAGGGTCGTTGGGTTGCAGGGTCGCGGGGTCATCGGGTCGTGGGGCTGCGGGGTCGTGGGGTGGTGGGGTCGTGAGGTCGCGGGGCGGCGGGGTGGCGTGGCGGTGAGGTAGCGGGTTGGTGGGGTGGCGGGGTCGCGGGGTCGCGGGTATTTGTGGTTGCGGGATAGTGAGGCCGTGGGATCGTGGAGTCTTGGGGTCGTGTTGTCGTGGGTCGCGGGGTCGTGGGGTGGCGGGGTAGTGGGGTCGTGGGAACGTGGGGTGGTCATGGGGGCGCGGGGGCGCGGGGTCGCGGGGTCGTGGGTTCGTGGGGTCATCGGGTCGAGGGGTCGCGGGGTCGTGCGCGTAGCGCGCGCAAGGGGGCTATCCGCCGAAAGGGCTCGGATGCCGTGATGGCCATTTTGAAAGCTGGATGGGCTTTGATGGATTCTAATTTGGCGCCTGATTGGCTCTTTGGATCCACTCTACCCGTTCGCCAGATGGATTCTGTTTGACGCCGGATGGATTTTTTCGTCGCTGGATGCGCTCTAATGTCGAGAGTCTTTTTGGCGCCGGATGGACTCAATATTTTTTTGGGCCAATGTGTGAGGAGGTCCCACACCCGATGCTCGAGGGAGTCTATTCGTCGCGCCGAATGGACTCCTTTCGGAAGGGCCGGGTAAGTCCGAATTCCGGTTCAATCTGGTTTAATTCCGCCTAATCCTGCTCACTCTGGTAACCAGAGTAAGCCGGATTAGATCCTGTTTAGTATTACTTAATCTGCGGCCGAAATCTCGGCGCAGCAGCCACCCCCCAGAGAGGATTCATCCGCCACAAAATACATACACAGACAACCTGCTGGGAGCCGGCGGCTTTCTACACGCAACATGTGTCGGAGGGTGTTTTGTGTATCTATTTTCCTGAAAGATATGGTAACGCCACAAACGCAAAAATAAACTTTTGGCGCTCCGCTCGGCTTTCTTGGATCCGCGCTGGGGCCCCCCCCGCGCTGGCGGCGCCCTCCGCGCGCCAGGGAGAGGGGGTCCAGCGCAGGTCCAGCAGATCCGCGCGGACCGCCAAACGCTTGTGCTTATACAGTCGGGGCGCTGAAGAAGGAACCTTTTTCGTTGGGGAGGGGCTCGGTGTTCCTCCATTGCTTCACAGTTTGCCTTGGGTGTTCCTGAGGTTTCCCATGGGGAGTCGAAGTTTAACTTGTGAGAAGAAGGGACCTCGTTCCTCATTTAAGGTTCCTTGGGTCAACGCCCCGACTGTATGCCGTCTCTCAGTTTTTGTTTCTCCTCTCTCCTTGCGCAGCAGCTGCCTCCTCGAAGGTCGACAGCAAGACGAGCTGAGCGCCCTTCGCAAGGGGGCGCGGCGGCGGGGCGCGGCGCGGCGCCTCCCCGCCGCCCTCCGAGAGCGGGGGAGCGCCCCGGGCGGTCGGCGCGTGCGCGAAGGCCTCGGCGGGCAGCCGCGGTGCCGCGCGCCGCGGGGGGCGCTTCGAGTGGGGGCTCCAGTAGGGGGCTCGACTGCATGATAATCGAGCAGGGGTCTCGACTGCATCATCCACTGCCTTCCCGTCGAGTCTGCGATCCGTACCTGCACTGCTCCGCAGATCGCCTGGCCTTTTCTGCGGGTCTTTCCTCACGGGCCCGACGGGAGAATCACTTCTGGTGTGAGTCGATTCTCGAGTCGATCCCTTGCACTCAGGAGGGGAAAAACACGCAGACACAATTCATCTTCGATTCCCCAGAAAATATGGGAAACTATGGGCACTGGGGGGGAAGACAAAGACCCAGAATACATAGGAAAATATGGGGAAGTATTTTCTTTGCGTGTATTTATTTGTGTGTCCCAGGGCCCCTTCCTGCACGGGCTTCTGGGCGGCGCCGCGGAAGCGGCGAGGCTCTCGCGTTGCCGGCGCTCGAGTCCCACGTCTCCTCCATCCGTCGGGGGCGGCAAAGAGGGGGGTGATGACTAGGGGGGGGTGGATGTCATGGCGGGGGGCATGATTTTTCCCCAGATTTCATGGCGCGTTGCCGGCGCTCGAGTCCCGCGTTTCCTCCATCAGTCGGGGGCGGAAAAGAGGGGGGTGATGACTAGGGATGGGTCGATATCATGGCGGGGGCATGATTTTTCCTCGGGTCTCATGGCGCCTCTTCTTATTTCATTCCGTCCCTGGCCCTCCCTCTTGGACACCCCCCTCTTGGCCGGTCCCGAATCAGGGGAGGGAAAACCACCCCGACCCCGACAACTCGCGTTTACGAAGCGGCCCCGGGCGTTTACGAAACGGCCCTGCCCTGTTCGGTTCCTTCCCTGGACGCGTCTACTAAACGGCCTCGCTTGTCGGGGTGCTTATTAGGGGGGTGGATTTTCTGCTCTCTACTCTGCAGTCGGGCCTGTCCCTCTACAGGGGGAATGTTCAAAAATAGTCGAAACAGAGTCTGGGGACTATCTTTCAGTATTTTGGGGCATCTCTTGAGCATTTTTTAAAGTTTGTTAATTCTTCGTCCAAGATCCCCCTGTAGGGGGACAGGCCCGACCCAACTCTGCTCCATCCTCCACGGTTCGGTCGCCCGTCGGGGCCCGCCCTTCGCGCCCGGAGGACGCGTGCGGACCAGGTCTCCGGTAGCAGATCATTAAATCGGGGCTGTCCCTCCACAGGGGGAGTATTCAAAAATGGCAAACCAATAGTCTGGGGATTATGTTTGGACCATTTATGAATATGTTCGCTGTATTTTTTGGGTATTTTTCGATTCTTCGTGCAGATTTCCCCTGTAGGGGGACATGACCGACCTAAGCAATTCATGGGAGCCTTGTGCACCCTCGTAATTCCGTCGTTGGCGTCGATGAGCGTCGATTCGCGTCTGGGAGTCGATGAGATAGCGCCGATTCAGCGCCGATGTTCCTGGCGTCGCAATGTTTTTCCGAGCTGGGCGTTCTCGCCTTTCTTGTCGGGCTCCTGGGCCCTCACAGATCGATCGGGCTCGAAGAAGTGACGCAGAAAGATCGGGTCTACGGTTTCGGGCGTGCTTTTGTTCGATCTTGGATTTTGTGTTCGCACTGTCGGACCTCAGGGGAGAGAGAGAGAGAGAGAGGGATCTGGACGGGGGCAGGCGGGGAGGGCCCCCGGCTGGCTGCTACACTCGAAGAGAGGCGCGAGAACCAGGACCAGGGTGCCGCGAGAGCTTGTCGATACACACGTCTTCGTCCTGGTCTTTTTTCGAAGGATTGCAACAAAAACCGAAGGATTGCAAAAAAACCCGAAGGATTGCAAAACAAAAAACCCGGATTGCAAAAACAACCCGAAGGATTGCAACAAAAACCCGAAGGATTGCAAAACAAAAACGGTTTTTTTTTTGCAATCCGGTATTTTTTTGCAATCTTGTTTTTTTGTTTTTTGCAATCCTGGTTTTGTTTTTGCAATCCTGTTTTTTTTGCAATCCTGTTTTTTTGCAATCCTTCGTTCAAGTGCTGGCCGTCGCCGATTTGCGAGGATGATCCACAAGTCGACGGTGACCAGATCGCCGAAGACCAAGATCGACGCTGACGTTTCCGCGCTCACTCTTGGTCATGGTCTGCTCCTTTTTTTCCCTCCAGGCAGCTCCCTCCCTGGCGAGCCCAGGGGCGTGATCGATCCGGGAGGCGGGGGGGGCGGAGGGGGCAGGTAACGTCACGCTTCGCACCGGCGCTGCCTGGGCATGCCTATCGGAAGGCCCACTTCCCAGGCGGCGCCGGCGCGCCTCGCGACGTGGCCTATAGGGGGGGGGCAGGGGGAGGGCGGGGCCAGGACGGGGATCAAAGCCGTTCCCGAGCGTGCCGGCGGAGCGCTCTGAGGAGGCCGCGCGGCGGCCGAGGCATCCTCTGGAGCCGCCGGCTCTCAGAGATCCTTCAGACGTATCCTCACCCGATTGCTCCTCCTCGTCCTGGCTTAAGTCTCGGGGGCGGCGGGGCCGGCCACCGGCCTTCTCAAGAATCATTTTGAAAGCGGGTCGCCCACATCCGGCTCCGCTTGCGCCTCCGTCCTCGGGGCGGTGGCGCCCTTCCAGCCTGCCTGCCTGGCCGAATACTCAAAGCTCAAAGTCAGTCTCCCCGGGCGCGGGCGGGAGATCCCGCGCCGCTCCGCGTCAGCGTCAGGGGGCAAAGGTCCTTCTGCGGCGTCCTCTTCTTCCCGAGCCAGACGGCGTGAGCCCGATTTTTTATTGGTCCACGCGGGTCTGCGCCAGTGCTGGAGGGGGAGGGAGGAGGAGAGGGGGTGAATAGAGGAGAGAGGGAAGAGGAGGGAGGGAAACGGGAGGAGGCTCAGGAGGAGGAGGAGGAGGCTCAGGAGGAGGAGGAGGAGGAGGAGGAGGAGGAGGACGGAGACCACCGTGCTCTAAGGATCTCGCAGTTGTTATGCTGTACGGGGTGGGGGGGGGCTTACAGGGCGCAGGGTTTGCAGAGTCGTTGCATGGGTCTTGCAGTTTCTTGTGGCTTGCTCAAAGGGTTGCAGGACCATCGCAGTGATACTTGTGTTGCTCCGCGAGAGGTGGGGAGGGGGGGGGGGGAAATACATTTTCTTATTTTGGTAGGTCTTCGCTGGTTCGCTTCACAGGGCATTGCAGCTAGTGTTTGCTGCGGACCGCCCAGGACAACGACACCAGGGCACACGGGGCCCCCGCGGCTCGTTGCCGAGGTGGGGTGCCCCGCTGGCATCCCCTGGATGACTCGCAAAATGCGCTCTCCCTCCTCCCTCCCTGCGCCATCCGCCCGCCTCCCTCCCCCGCCGCCCCCCCCCCCGTGGTGCGCCCTCGTGCTCGGAGGCGGCCCCTGGGAGGTCCGATTCTCTGACCCTGCCCCGGGCCGACAGCCGGCCTCATCTGGGCTCCATCCCGCTTCCTCCGGCTTCCTCCAGCTTTTAGAGCCCCGCGGAAGCCCACTGGATCCGCGGCCCAAATCCGGCGCAGCAGCCCCCCAATGATTGGTGGGGCTCGCGCCTCCCCGATCCCTCCGGCAAGGGCCTCCCAGGAGTTGCCGCCTCGCTCCTATAAGCCTCTCGTCCATCGCACAGCCCCCCCCCCTCCTCTCACGCCCCTGCCTTCCCGCCCCTCGCCTCTCCGCAACCGCTCCGCAGGCCTCCCGCTCGGCGTCCCCCCTCCCCCTCGGCTGCCCTGGAGCGGAGCAGGGGGGGGGGGGCGCGACCTTTCCCCCCGCGCAGTTTGTGTGTGTGTGTGTGTGTGTGTGTGTGTGTGTGTGTGTGTGCGTGTGTGTGTGTGTGCGTGTGCGTGTGCGTGTGCGTGTGCGTGTGCGTGTGCGTGTGCGTGTGTGTGTGTGTGTGTGTGTGTGTGTGTGTGTGTGTGCGTGTGTTTTTTGGCTCCCGCGCGCAGGGTGTTTCGGCAGCTGGCGTGTCGTCGGCGTCACACCGCCGTACGAACACGACGTGTGCGTCGCCCGCCCAGGGGCGACGCGCACACCGAGACGTCTATAACAGTATGCGCTCTGTGGCGGGCGCCGCCTGGCTGCACCGCCCGGGAAACGATATATACGACAAGATGGTCATACTACAGGTTCGGGTCGGTGTGTCTCTGTGCGTCCCATGTCGCACGTGTTGGTCCATTCGAGGCGTGCTTCTGTTGTTGTTTCGTGGCGTTCGCTGCAGCGCTGGCCTCATCTCGGGATCGTGCTCCCGCCGTTCCGAGGGGGGCGCCTCTCGCCCCCGCGCCGGCAGCACGACTGGATCCGCGGCCCTTCTTTTGCGTGGCCGCCCTCTCCTTTCCCCTTGCCCCCCCCCCCCCCTGATGTTGCTATCTGTTGCCGCCGCTGCTGCTGCTGCTGCTGGTCCTTCTCCTTCTCCTCCTCCTCCGTCGCACATCCTTCTCCTTTTTATCCTGCTCTTCCTCCTGCTCATCGTAATCTCATCCTCTCCAGATGTGCACAGGTCTCCTCTCCGATTGCGCATCGCACGATAGGTGCCATTTTCTGGATCCAGGTCCGCCGGGACACCCCTCGGCGGATAGAGAACAGATCAGCGAAGTGGGAAAGAATGGGCGGGAGGGGCCGTGTCAGAGATGACGCGCGCACCCAGCTTATCCTTCCCCCTCCCTCCTTCTTCCCCCCTCTTCGTTCCCGCTTCCTCCGTTCTCCCTGTTCTCCATCCTTCCTCTACTGTTCTCTCCCTCCCCACCCATTCCTCAATCTTCCCATCTCGCTCCCTCCCCCGCCATCCTCCCGACCCCCGTTTCGCCATGCTCCTTGTGTCCATCTCGCTTCTCCATCTTCCCATCTCGTCTCTCTCTCTCTCTCTCGCCCTGTTCCTTGCCACTGCTCCTCATAATGTGAAGCCAAGATTCACCCTGCTTGCCTCCAGGGTGCCCTTGGTTTCTTGGGATTCGAAGGTTTGCTATGGAAAGCGTGGCGTTCCACCAAAAATCAATGGACGTCCTGGGGTCTCAGGGTTGGGTTTCGTGTGGAAGGTTCCTTGTTGTCGAGCTCCTACTGTAAGCATTCTCAGTCCTAGCTCTCCTCTTCGCCCTCCTCTTGATCCTCGTGCTTCTCTTCCTGCAATCCCCCTCTCTCCGCGCCGAGGTGGTGACCGGCCCGATGCTGGTGGGCTGCGCTGCGCGCCGCTATACCCTTAAATCGGGCATGTTCCTCTACAGGGGGAAGCTTCGAGAATAGGCAAACACATGGTCCGGGGATGTTTCGTGGTTTTGTTCGAAGACGAGAAAGCCATAAACATAAACTATTGGCGCTACGCGCTGAGTTCTTGGACTCGTGCTGGGGCCCCCCGGCGGCGCCAAAGGCGCGGCCCCTGGCGCGCGCGCCAGGGAGGGGGGGTCCAGCGCAGGTGCAAGAAGTCCGCGCAGAGCGCCGACAGTTTATGTATGTGTCCTTTTGTTGTTCCTCTACTTGTGGCGATGTTTGGCTATTTTGGATCATTTGCTGTTTCAGCTTTTCTCTTCCAGAGTCAGTGTGTAGGAGGACATGTCCGACCAAACGCTGTCCCGTGCGCAGCCGGTGCTGCCTCGCCGGGGCCGCGGGCCGGGAGCCGAGGCTCAGGGCGGGCCCTGCAGGGAGGGCTGCAGATCTTACCTCGCAGTCGCGGAGTGTTCGCGGGGATGCTAGGGGCGTCTGAGAGGTCGGTGAGGACCATGTGTGTGTGTGTGTCTATGTGTGTCAGTGTGTGTGTGTGTGTCTGTGTGTCTGTGTGTGTGTGTGCGTGTGTGTGTGTGTGTGTGTGTGTGTGCGTGTGTGTCTGTGTGTGTGTGTGTCTGTCTGTGTGTGTGTGTGTGACTGTGTGTGTGCGTGTGTGGGGAACATGGTCTGGGACACGAAGCCTCCCAGGCTTCGTGGCCCACTCGCTCTCTTGGAGCACGCCCCCTGCCCCACCCCCCCCGCCTCCTCCTCCGCGTCCGCGCGCGTGCCTCCCTCAGCCTCGGGTCATGGTGCGCCAGCCCCCCCCCCTCCGCCTGGGTCCCCCTCTTCGGGCTCCGGAAACAAGCGGGCCGGCGCGCCGAGGACCGCACGCCCGCGAAGCAGGCGCCGAGGCGCGTGAGCGGAGGAGAGGGGGTGAGGCGAGCGACTGCGGGCCTGCTCCGCATGATTCTCCTGTGCCAGGAACAAGTTTACGCTTCATGAACGCCCGAGTCCGCTCTCGGCACGCACGTGTGTCCGAATGCTTTTGCGTTCGGCTCGGTGCCTTTTTTGGGGGGGCCCTCCCAGGGCCTCCTGCGGCCGTGTTCGGCATCTTTCTGCCAGGCGTCGGGACCGCTCCGGGAGGTCTGGGGGTCGTCTCGAGGGCGGGCGGGGGTCGTCTCAGAGGCGTCCAGGGGCAGTATTGGACCAAATCTGTGTGTATCTTTCGCTGCCTCGGGGGCCCATTGGGTAGTCGTGGGGTTCGTGGGACCCGAAATTTTAAATGGAAACATCCCGCGCCTAATCAGAGTGGAGGTGCCAAGCGGTCTTGCACTACCCTGTATGTGTGTGCGTGTGCGTGTGTGTGTCTGTGTGTGCGTGCGCCAACAGTTTGGGGGTTCCGCGGGACGGATTGCGGTCATATTTGAACATCCGAAAAAACATTGCTGTGGACCCCCATCATTGGTGCCCACAAGTTGTTCTGAGTTGGAGTGGAGCGCTTGGCTGTCCAGCGAGTGCCAGAGCACGTGCTACGGGTTGCGGAGCGGCGAGTACTTCCACCGCGTCGTCGCGGCGGCGCTGGAGGCGGCCCCGATCGCGAGCGACTTGTAGAGTCTCCGTGAACACGGCGATCGTCGGGCGGCAGTGGCAGCGCGGTTTCACCATTGGGACGCTTGCGCGGGCGCGCAAGACAACGTGAACGCGCAGATTGCGACGACGAGGTTGATGGAGATGAAGTTCACGGGGGCGCTTGGTGAATCCACCTTTGAGGTCAGTGCGCTCGTGTCGGTGGCGCGCGAGAGAAATCGGCGCCCCCCGCGACGTCGGGCGCGCCCTCAAGGTCAAGTTGTCGGGCGGCAAGATTCGCACGAGCGAGATCTTCGACGCGGACACGTGCGCGGCCCGGTCAGGGTGCATGGCGCTGATGTCGGGGTTTCAGAGAAGGGGTTTCATGCAAACAGGTATCAGCCAGAGCGCCGCGTATTGCAGGATTTTCGGTCGAGGATTTCGACGCGGTAAAGTGTTCCGCGGGCCCCTTCGCCACCGACGGGAGGGGCAGCTCGCTACCTGTAGACTGCGAGGGGAGTTGTCCTGCCGATGTCGGGGCCGTCGACGTCGATGTGCGCGGTGGCATTCGGCGTTTCACCGGGCCCGGGCTTCTTCGGCAGACCTGCCCTCCGCATGTCCACGAGAGGAAGAACGGGATCGCGGGCATCGGGCGCAACCGGCCCCGTTGCCCGCCCAGTGCCCCATGCCCGACTAGTAACGGAAAGAGGGGTACGACCGATGACGTTGCGTGTTGGGCGAAGCCCTTTAAGGGGGGGTTCCAGGGGGGGGCGTAGCGCGAGTGGATGAGTTCTAATGGCCGTTTTGGGGGTTTTCCTTTGGGTTTTTGTATGTTTCCGGAAAAAAAACCCAAGACCGCCGAGGACGGCCCAAGAGGCCCCTCAGAGGCTCCCAAGAGGCGCCCAAGGGGCGCCCCTAGAGGGCCCCAAGTGGCCAACATCATCGATTGTCCAAAGGAAAACGCATATTTTTAGCACATACGGCTTGTCGCTTTTCACGGCGTTGACGACGGCCCAAGAGGCCCGCAAAACCGCCCCAAGACCGCCCAAGGGCTCCCAAGAGGCACCCAAAACGGCCCAAGAGGGCCCCAGACGGCCCAAGAGGCGCCCACGACGGCCCAAGCGGGCCCCAAGACGGCCCCAAGAGGGGGACCACGAACCGAAAAGTCTAGCTTATCGCCCCACGGCGCTCCCGGGAGGCCCCCACGGCCCCCAAGGAAGCCCCGGGCGGCCCCCAAGAGGCGCGCCCCACGAAACCAACGGGAGCCCCAAATCGTCGGTTTTCGATGGGAAACGTGCATTTTCAGCATGCGCGGCTTTTCGGCGTGCGCGGCGTTGACGACGGCCCAAGAGGCCCCCAAGACCGCCCCATGACTGCCCGAAAGGCTCCCAAGAGGCACCCAGAACGGCCCAAGAGGGCCGCCAGACGGCCGAAGAGGCGCCCAAGACGGCCCAAGAGGGCCCCAAGACGACCCTAAGAGGGGGACCGCGAACCGAAAAGTTTAGCCTTTCACCCCGAGAAGCTCCCAGGAGGTCCCCAGAGCCCCCCAAGAAACCCCAAGAGGCCCCCAAGAGGCCACCAGGAGGGCCCGAAAAGGGCCGTGATAGGATTCTCACGAAGGCCCAGAGACGCCAAGAGCGATCGGTAATGTAAAAAGCGAAAGCTCCCAAAAGCGAGCGGTGACGTACGCAAGCTGGTAAGACCCAGGCTCCCAGCAGAGAGCGGTGACGTAACAAGTTTCTGATGCCACGGCCCCGCCGAGGCTCAGGAACGGGCGGTGACGCAACCATCTCCGAACCCCAAGGCTCCCACGGGCGAGGGGTGACGTAACCAGCTCTCAACGTCAAGGCTCCCGGTGCGAACGGCGGTGTGAGTCATGTCGGTTTCGGTTGCTGCAGCGCCCTTTCCGTCTCTGTGCCGGGCCGGGTCTGTCTGGCCCGCGTGCCCCGTGGAGAGCGGGGGCGGCGCCCCGGGATTGCCGGGTCGATGTTCGGGGCCCTGAGAACGGGGGGGCGGAGTTCGACGCCGCGCTCCAGGAGTCGCCGCGCAACGCCCGTTCGCGCGACCAGGACTGCGCGCCGTTGCCGTGGGCTGCGCGGGGACCTTGCTTGATGACTCGCGCCGGCCGCGCCCGGGGGCGCGCGGGGAAGGCGGGCGCCCCCGGCCACGCGAACGGCAGGTGCGTCCACCGCCCCATGTCAAGGTATTCCGTCCGCGCGCATGCGCAGGGGGGCGACGCTTCGGACCTCGTCGGGGACGAGATCTGAATCGACAGTGCTCGACGGCAGCAGCTCCCTGAGGCGGGGGGGCTTTGCCATCGTCCGGGAGTTCGCTCTGAAGATTACGGGCAAGTTCCAGAGTGCGCGCTGCCGCTCGGCATCCGGCGGGCGCTGCTCGGGATCGGCGAGGGTACTTCGACAGCGACGCCGCCGCGGCGGCGCTGGATGTGTTCCCGACCACGCGCCTGGAGTCCGCGATCGCCGGATTGCAGGGGGCATCGCGGTGTTACCGACGTGATGCAGATCGTCCGCGCGGCCCGCAACGCTTTCGCGGGCGACCGTGAGGGCGCGCGTGGCGTCGTCCTGGTGATCCCAGACGGCGGGTGCACCAACGGGTTCGATACGACCGTGACAGAAGTGCTTGGCGAGCTGCTCAGCGAGCTGAGGCAGCGGCAGCAAGTTTTACCGCTGCCCAGCAGGCCGCTGCTAGGGGTAGCTGCAGACCAGTGTCTCTGCCACAGCGCTGGGATCAGCTCTCGCGAGGCGAGACTGGCGGGCCGCGGCCGCAGGTCCTGGCGCTGCGTGGTGAGCTGCTGCGAAGAGAAGCTGGGGCGCAGTATCGTCAGCTACGACGCGGGGGTCAGATCCCGCGGCGCGAGATGCGCTCGCCGGGGCAGCGGGCTTCAGGAATGCGAGCCGGGGCTCCAGCTGCCGGGGCAGCGGGCTCCAGCGCCGGGGCAGCGGGGCGGCGAGCCACTGCGAGAGGATGCTGGAGACCAGCGTCGCCAGCTACATTGCGGGATCAGCGCCTGCGAGGAGACGGGCGAACGGGCGAGCCGCGGCAGCAGTGCCCAGCGCTGCTCATCGAGCTGCTGCGAGAGGGCGCTGGAGACCGGCGCCCCTCGCTACATCGCCCCGAGCAGCGCCTGCTAGGCGCGGCGAAGCTAGCGGCGGGTTCCTGCGCCGCGCGGCAAGCTGCTGCGAGAGGGGGCGTTTCCTGTTGCTCCGACAATTGGAGGCGGCGGCCACGCCGGCGCTGCCGCGCCGAAGGGGGGGCGGCCGCCTCCGGGATCTCGGGCGGGGGCCGCCGCCCGCGCCATGCGCCGCGCAGCGCCTGCAACGCGTGGCGAAGTGCCGCGGCCGCAGGTCCCGGCGTTCAGCCGCGAGTTGCTGCGAAGGGAAGCTAGAAGAGTCCAGCGACATCCGCCATTAGGCTTGAATCAGCGCCTGCCATGAAAGATGGGCGAGCCGCGGCGGCGCGCCCCAGCGCGAGGGGGCTGGGGGCCAGCGCGAATGGCCGCAACGCGGGGGGCAGCGCAGGCGATGCGAGACGGGCGAGCCGCGGCAGCAGTCTCTTGCGCGGCGCAGCGGGCTGCAACGAAAGCAGCTGGACGACGTCGTCATCGGCTCCGACGCGGGTTCAGCAGTGCGAGATGCGCGCGCCCAGTCAACGGGCTCCGTCGAGGCTCGGCGAGCGGCTGCGACAGGGGAGCCAGAAGTGTCATCTGCGGCGGCGCTGGGACTAGCCCCTGCAAGGCGGAGCGGGCGAGCCTCGGCATTTGGTTCCATGGCTGCTCAGCGAGCAGCTGCAAGAGGAAGCCGAGGGCCGGCGTTGTCAGCCGCGATGCCGGGGCAGCGCCCGCGGTGCGTCGTTGGTTCGGCCGACTGCGTGCTCTTAGGTGGGCCAGATTCGTTGCCATCCCTCTCTCGAGCGGCGCGCTGTCCGCGCCCGCCTGTCCGCGCGCCGCTCGCAAGCTGCTGCGAGCAGAAGCTGGGGGCTGGCGTCGCCATCTACAGCGCTGGGGGCGGCGACTTTGAAGCGAGGGGGCCGAGACGTCGAAGTGAGCGCCCAGCACTTCCCAGCGAACATTTGCGAGGGGATGTTGTGTGCGAGCGTCGTCAGCTACAGCGCGGTGTGCAGTGCTTGCGCGGCGAGACGGGCGCGGCGCGGCGGCGGGTTTTGGCGCTGCTTGGCGAGCTGCCGCGAGAGGAGGCGGCCGTCGTCTTCGGCGGCGGCGCTGGGATCAGCGCCCGCGGCGCGAGGCGGGCGAGCGGCGACGGCAGGCCCTGGCGCAGCTCAGCGACGCGCTCAGCGAGAGACAGATGTAGTCTGACAGCGCCCTGCCATCCTCCAGCCGCCCCTGGGCCCAGGCTTCGCGATCGCGGGTCCCCCGCCATGTCTGCCTCGGGCGTCGGCGGCGGGCAGCGCCCGCCCCTGCTATGGTCGCCCTGCGGCGCCCGCGGCCGCCCTGACTGCGGCCGTCGGCTGCGCCTGCTCGCTAGGCCCGGCTACGCCCCCCCCTGCGGGTCGGGCCAATGAGGAAGGCTGGGGAGACGCACATTTGCCCCTCCCACCCCATTCTCGGCAGTTTGGAAGAGTCAGTCGCCGATCGCCTCGGGTCGCGCACCCGGCGGGGCCTGGCGGCGGCCCCGCGCAGCAGTGTCCCGGCGTGCCCCCCGATTCTTTTTGAACCCCTTGAACCCCCAGCCTCCGGCGAGCGCCCCCGCGGCGGGGGCCCCCGCCGCGTTCGCGGGCCCGCGCTCGCCCGCGGGCGGGGGTGGGGCGGCGCGGGAGGGGTGCGCTAGAAGCGGAGGCCCTGATGGAGAATGGGCAGGGCATCGAGACAGTGCCCCCGCGGCCCCGCGCGCAGCGACGCCCCGCCGGCGCGCCGGGGCCCGGCGCCGACGCTAAGATTCCTTCTGGGAGCGAAAATAAACGCGGCATAATAACCGCGGCATGCGTTGAGCGCCGTCGCCCGCGTGCTCGGGCCCAGGCGCCCCGCCTCGACGAGTGCCAGCTCTGCTCGCGCGGGGGCAGCGCAGGTCTGTTTCCACCCGTGAAGTTCAGGATTTCCATGGGCCGCGCGAAACTCCTGTGCCGCTCGAACTTCACCAGTCGCGTGATCCCCGCGAGTCCTGGACAAGTTTTCTTGGGCTACGCGGGCGCCGCAATGCGCGTGGGCCCATGCGCGTCGCGAGCCCCGCGAGCCGCGCGCGCCCCGTTGCCCCTCTGAGTCGTCAGGGCCGCTTCGGGCGTTTGGGCCTGGCGAGCCCCGCGGACCATGGCAGCCCGACGGGCGTTCGGGGCGCCGTAAGCCCCGGGGCGTTTTCTGCCATGCGAGCCGCGTGGCCTGTGAACCCAGCGAGCAGCGCCAGCCGCGTCAGTCTGTCCGGGCTTCGTCGGACCGTCCGCCCCGGCAGGGAAAGACCCCCATTTGTCCCAGTTGGGTCTCGATGTTGGTGCCGTCCGTCCGTGCCTGGCAGCGTTGGAAAGCCGACTCCCGGTCCGAGGCCCCCACTGGAACGGCGGCCCCATGGCGGGCGAGGCCCCTTGGCGACTTCGGAAGTTGGCCAGGGCCCGCGGGCCAGCGACTTCGGAAGTTGGTCAGGGCGCGCGGGCCCGCGGGCGCTTACTGGCCCGGGAAGCGCAGGGCGGCCACGGCCCCCGGCGCGAGGAGCAAGCGGGGGATTCGGAATCGTCGGGTGTTGGCCTTGGGTTCGCAGAGGGTCAAGGATGCGACGGGGGCGGGCAGGGGGCAGGTGGGGGACAGGGGGACGGGAGTGGGAGGGGTGACTAACTGGTGGGGAGGCGTGGACGACGGTGGCGGTGGAGTCAGGGGTGCTTCGGTCATGGCCCCCCCCGCCAAATCCGCCTCTCGCCCGCAATGTATGCTTCCTGCCCTCCCTCCGGCGCGCTGTGCGATGTCCACCATTTCCCACCCCCTCCCTGCTCCTCCTGCGATTCGGAAGCTCAGGACGGGCTCGACCTGGTCCAAAAGGCAATTCCACATTCCTATGACACAAGTAATTTCTTGGTGCCTGCGTCGGTTTTTTGTCCCCCCGTTCTGGCGTGCCTCCGGGGTCGTTTTGGGCCCTCATTCTTGGTGGGCGCCGCGAAGGCGGGGGCCCCCTTGCTGCCCGCGGACCCCCTTTTTCGCCGCGGGCGGGGGCTGAGGGCCCAGGGCGGACCTCGCGCTCCCACCGCGGAGGCCCCGATGGAGGACGGGCAGGGCTCCGAAACCGCGCCGTGCGGTGCCCCGGACGGCGGGAAAATAGAGGGAGGTGAGGTCGGATGGGCCGCCAGCGCTCGCAGCGTCTGGGGGCGGGGACCCGGATCCGCGGGTCGGACGAGCCGCCGACGCTCGCAGCGTCAACGGGGGGGGCCCGGGATCTGCCCCCTTCACCTCCGGTGTGTTGCCCTCTTTGTGGTATTTGGCTTCCATCGCTGAGGTGGAGGTGTCAAGCTTGGAAGGAGAGGCAAGGGTCTTGTTCAGCGCACGCGGCTCCACGAAGTGTCACCGAGTTTTTTTTTGTTTGGGGAGGGGGATTTGTTTTGCATATTTTCGTCATCCCCCGTCTGTTTGTTGTTGTTGTTGTTGTTGTTGTTGTTGTTGTTGTATGTTTTGGCCTCACGCAGCGCACCGTCATCCCATGTTTTTTTTGTATTTTTTGGCCGCCGTCGCACCGCTTATAGGGCTATGCGAGGACGCGCCCCCATGTGCCAGCACGACAGTGTGTCCCCTTTCTCTGCCCGACGCTCGTCGCCAATTGGGCTTAGGCGTTCGTCCGATTTGGACAACCCACCCACCCACCACTCTGCGGCATCAAGTTCGTGGGACCGGCTCCCAGCCTCGCCGCCCGTAAAGAGAGTCATCGCCGCTATCCCCTGCCCCTGTTTTGCCGTCGTCGTACCGGTATTCGGGCTTTGCGGGTATCTATATCGGTGTGTATATGCATATATGTATACATGTATATATGTATATATGTATATAGGTATATATGTATGTGTATATATATACATATGTATATGTATGCATGCATGCATGCATGCATGCATGCATGTATGTATGTATATATGTATGTATGTATGTATGTATGTATGTATGTATGTATGTATATATATATATATATATATATATATATATTCTTCTTCCTATATTTTTACAAACCAGGGCAAAGGGAAAACCTTTCCCCCCCCCTCAAAACCGGACTCCCGGGATCTGGGGCTTCGGGACCCTCTTGAAGGGCCTCAAAGCGGCCACCGGGCCTCGCAGGGCGTTTTGCCAAGCCTTCCCAGCACACCTAGGGCGATCAGGGGGGTCATCGGAGACGTCCCAAGGACCCCCAAGACAGCACAAGAGCGCTCAAAGAGTGACCGACGTGACCTCAAGATGGCCCAAGAGGCCTCCAGGACGGCCCCAAAGAGGCCTCCAAGAGCACTCCCAGGAAGGCTCCCGCGGCACAAATAATTGATTTTCTGTAGGTTTTTGGTGAATTTTGGGGCTCTCCTCTTTTCGGCTTCCCGACGCTCCAAGACGGCAGTCTTCTGGGCGTCCGAAGCCACCTGGGAGGCTCCAGAATCGCCCCACAAACATCCGTAAGGGATTCCAGGCAAAACGGCACAACACGGGCCCAAGATGGCCCTCAGAGGGCCCCATGGCGGCCCAAAATGGCCCACAGACACTCTCCGAAGGATTCCAAATCGTGATTCGGTCGTTCAGGGAGACCGCGGTTGGAGGCAGGGTGGCCCGAGGAAGCCCCCGGAGGCCCCCAGAATACGCCCAGGAGGCCTCCAGAAGGCCTTAAGAAAGCCTGAAACAACTTTTGTGAGGCCCCTAGAGGCTCTCCAAAAAGGAGCCTCCGCGACAAAAAAGCTGAGGAGGCTGGGGAGAATGCTCAGGGTATGGCGAAAATAAGGAGAAAAAACACATGGAGGAAGGATAACGAAAAACATTATTATAGCGGCGATGCCGGACAAGGCAACAAGGAGTTGTTGCTAAATCGTCGGCTTGATTTCCTGCTATTCCGCCTGCATGCCAAACCTCAAGCACCCAGGTGCATGGCGCGAAGCGCCACTGCAGTCTTGTGTGTATATAAACAACTATGTATATGCATATGTGTTATTAATATAGTTATGTATTTGTATATGTGTATATGTGTGTGTGTGTGTAAACAAACACACACAGGAGAGCCTCTAGGGGCCTCACAAAAGTTGTTTCAGGCTTTCTTAACGCCTTCTGGAGACCTCCTGGGCGTATTCTGGCGGCCTCCGGGGGCTTCCTCGGGCCACCCTGCCTCCAACCGCGGTCTCCTTGAACGACCGAATCACGATTTGGAATTCTTCGGAGGGTGTCTTTGGGCCGTCTTGGGCCGCCATGGGGCTCTCTGAGGGCCATCTTGGACCCGTGTTGTGCCGTTTTGGGGCTCTCTTGGACTGCCTGGAAGCCCTTTCGGATGGTTGTGGGGCGATTTGGGAGCCTCCCAGGCGGCTTCGGACGCCCAGAAGACCGCCGTCTTGGAGCGTCGGGAAGCCGAAAAGAGGAGAACCCTAAAATTCACCAACAACCCACAGAAAATCAATGATTTTTGCCTCGGGGGGCCTTTGGGAGTGCTCTTGGAGGCCTCTTTGGGGCCGTCCTGGAGGCCTCTTGGGCCATCCTGAGGTCACGTCGGCCACTCTTGGAGCGCTCTTGTGCTGTCTTGGGGGTCCTTGGGACGTCTCCGATGACCCCCCTGATCGCCCTAGGTGTGCTGGGAAGGCTTGGCAGAACGCCATGTGAGGCCGGGTGGCCGCTTCGAGGCCCGTC
>CAUYUJ010015666.1:208675-216175 GCA_963575745.1 Prorocentrum cordatum
CACACACACACACCAACACCATCACACACACACACACACACACCACCACACACACACACACACACACACACACACACACACACACACACACACACACACACACACACACACACACACACACACACACACACACACACACACACACACTCACACACACACACACACACTCACACACACACACACACACACACACACACACACACACACACACACACACACACACACACACACACACACACACACACACACACACACACACACACACACACACACACACACACACACACACACACACACACACACACACACACACACACACACACACACACACACACACACACACACACACACACACACAGACACGAGCAATCGTCGACTCCCGGGAGCATCTGGGAGTCAGACGGGTGTTGTGGGGGGGAGGACGAGCACCCCGAACGTGCGGGCAAACGACGGGGCCCGGGCTCTGTGTCCACCTGCTTGCGTGCTCCTGCAATGGGCCCCCTCTCTGCCCGTGAGGGCCGAGCCTCGGGAAGGAGGAGGAGGAGGAGGAGGAGGAGAAGGAGGAGGAGGACGAGGAGGAGGAGGGCACGCTCCGGCCAGAGAAGCCGGGGAGGGGAGAGATCGCACGTCCGGGCCCACGGCCGCAGCTCTCTCTCTCTCTCTCGGCCGACTCCTTGGCGTGTCCTGCGGCAGCTCCTGCCTGGAGCCCGCTCGGCCCTGGCGCGCCTGCCTCTCCGACGCCTGGCATGGCTCGGACGTGTGCGTTTTTTTCCTCGGCGAGGGTCATCGAGGAGCATCCTTGATCATTTTTGTTGCGAAAAAGCCACGCACGAAACCGAACAAAAACACAGGGAATGGACGTCCGAGCGATGGCCAGGACGCCGGGGCCTGCCTCTCTCCGACTCTGCGAGCCTCTCTGCGGCTCCGGCTGTTGCTTGCCTCGGGTCGGGCCTGTCCCCCTATACAGGGGGATTTTTGGCGGAAGATAGAAAGTACCCCCCCAAATACCTCAAAAAGGTAAAAGAATAGTAGAAACATGCTCCCCAGACCCCAGGCTATTTTGGAGTATCTACTTAATATTTTTAAATATTCTTCGTCGAAAATCCCCCTGTAGGGGGACGCCCGACTTCATGCTCGCCCCCAGGACCTCGCTCCAGCGCCACCCACGACCCCGCTCCCACGCCCCTCGCCCCAGAACGAACTGACACGGTGCCACGTCTCCAGCCTTCCGCTCCGACTCCTGCGCCTTCCGCTCCGACTCCAGCCTCAAGAGTCGCCTGGCCGACTCGGGCTCCCACGCCTGCGACTCTGGCTCCTCTGCCTCCGACCCCGCAGCGAAGTGCCACGTCTCCAAGCTGTTTTCCTGCTTCCCGTGCTCTTTTTTCTCCTGCTCTGGTCGTCTCTCTCCGACTCCGGCTCTCGTCTCTCCGACCCCGCAGCGAAGTGCCACGTCTCCAAGCTCTTTTCCTGCTTCCCGTACTCTCCTTCTCTGGCCGTCTCTCCGACTCCGGCTCTCACCTCTCTCCGATTCCGGCTCCTCTCATGTTTGCGCCCCTGGAACGCAGTGCCACATCTCCGTCCTATCTTCCCGACTGGCTCGCACCAGTAGGGAGGAGGGAAGAGGAGGAGGAGGTGGCGAAGGAGGAGGAGGAGGAGGAGGAGGGAGGAGGGAGGGGGGGGGAGGTGGCGGAGGAGGAGGAGGAGGAGGAGGAGGTGGCGAAGGAGGAGGAGGAGGAAGAGCAGGAGGAGCAGGAGGAGGACGAGGAGGGGGAGGAGGAGGAGGAGGAGGATCTTTCCTATATTCCAGAGGCGCGCCGCTCTTTTGGGCCCCAGCTCGCCCACGCTGCCCTTCAAGTGGGGCCGTGCTACAGACTGGCCGGTGCGCGCTCCGCTCCTGTCCCGGAGAGAGGCTCCAAGGCTCGAGGGCGTGTGCGGATCCGTGGCCGGGGGGACGGGTGTCCCAGGACTCCTGGAGCCTGGCATCGCTCGGACGTGTGCTTTTTTCCTCGGCGAGGGCCATCGAGGAGCATCCTTGATCATTTGGCGAAAATGCCACGCACGAATTCGACAAAAAACACAGGGAATGGACGTCCGAGCGATGGCCAGCGAGACAGTGAGCAATAATCTTGTAGGTCTCCAGCTGGACGAAAGGGGGGGATAGGCAAGGGGGGGGGTTACGACATCTGCTGCATGCAGCTGGTTTCGGCCCTGCCGCCGGGCCCATTCCTCGATACATGGGCGCCTTCCGGCGCCGGGGGCGCCGGGAGCTGATTCTCAACCCCCCCTTTGTAATTCCCCCCTTTCGCCCGGCCCGAAGGTCCCGGATGTGGGACATCGGTTCCAGTCTGTCGGCGGTGGATGTGTGTGAAGGGGGGGGGATGTCAGGAGCGACGTTCAGGGGGGGTGGGCTCAGGAGGGGTGCACCTTCCCCCACTCGCCCATCCATCGCCAGTAGGGGATGATGTAGCCCATCCCGCCAGGGATCATTCGGATTCGCTATCGGGGGCCTGTCGCCGATCTGTCAGCGATGTATTGCCGGTTCTGGGTTGATGCACCCCCCACACTGAGCTGGCCCTGCCCGAGCTGACGCTGTCCACCAGGGTCGGGAGGAGCGGGGAAGAGCAGGAACGAGCCCCGTCCCCAACCACCCCGCGCACCAGAACCCCTGAGACTGCACAGCAGACGCTCGAGGGACCCCTCCGAGCTGGCGCTGCGCGGTGCCTCCCTGCCGCTTCGAGGGTCCATGAGCCACCTGCCCACCCTGCCGCCCGTACCGGGCAACCTGCCGGGCATGGAGCAGCTGCAGTTCAGCCTCGGGGGGGCCGCTGCTGGGGCTGGCCTCTTCGGCGCCGTGCCTGGCGCTGGTGCCGCCAGATACCAGGTCTCCGTTGAGGAATCTGTTATGTATATGTGTATATGTATACACATACGCATATAGTGTGTATTTCTTGTTGAATGTATCAGTAGGTGCATCTATACATATATTGATTCGGCGACGAGCGAGGAGGGGAAGTGAAAAGGGCGGGCCTTCTCAGAAGGCTCGGAAGTTACCCGGTCGTCTGAGACATCTTCGAAGCTTTCCCAGAATCTTCGGGGGACGCCTTTCAGAAGACGCGTTTGTTCCTGAGAGGTCCCGCAGCTTTTTGAGAAGGCTTTCTCCTTCTCATGTCCCCCTCGCTGACCGCCGACGTATGTATATATATATATACATGTGTGTACGCACATATATATGTCTGCGTACATACGTACATGCATGCATGCATACATACATGCAGCCATACGTACACACATACAGTACTTATATACATACATGCATACATACATCCATACACGCATACATTCACACATACATACAAACCTAAACCGCCCTAAGTGGCACCTAGCACATTTGCATCTGGCACCTCGCATGTTCTAGTTTGTTTTGCCACGTGGCTTCGACTTAGCGCGTTCGCGATCCGATGATAACCTACTCTCCCTGGAAAAGCCTCGACGGAAGCACGCGCAAGATTTTGTATTCTTACTCGATCCTCACTGGGCAGTGGTGTCACAGGTGTCATCTAGGGGCCCTGTGTTCAGGGCGAAGGTCGGGGCAGAGAAGGAGGACGAGGAGACGGAGGAGGAGGAGGAGGACGAGGAGACGGAGGAGGAGGAGGAGGAGGAGGAGGAGGAGGAGGAGGAGGAGGAGGAGACGCCGCAGCTGCTGTTGTTGCCTCTGCCGCCGCTAGGGCTGTTGCCCCATCCTTGGTTTTCTTACGCCAGCTGCTGGCGGTAGGTGCTGCTCCCGCCCCGGGCCCCGACCGCGGAGGCTGAGAGGGATCGCTGGGGCACCGCGAGGCATCCGAAGACCCGACAACGTTTTGAAACCACCGGAAGCTGTCCGAATTCTGGGGTTCGGGGATCTTCTGACCCGGGGTCAATCCAGGCCTGGGTGAGTCAGACCATGCAGGATCCTGCAAATATCCTGCACCCAAGCCCGGGTCAACGCGAAGGATCCTGAAAGGTCCTGCAGGATCCTGCGCCCGAGCCCGGGTCAGTGCACCCCTGGCCTTGCAGGATCCTGCAAGGTCGGGCGCTCTGGCTGGCCCCCGTTTGCATTGACCCCCGTCTCAGGGCTCCCGAGGGGTAGGGTAGAGAATCAGCTCACGTAGCTGATTTTCCCAGCGCCTTCCGGCGCCGGGAGGCGCCCGTGGGTCGAGGAATGGGCCAGGCGGTGGGGCCGAAACCAGCTGCATGTAGCAGATGTCGTGACCCCCCCTTCCCCTATCCCCCCCTTCCGTTCGGCCCGAGAAAACCTCCCCTCGATCCTGGGGGGCCGGGGGCAGCTGCTTTCGACGCTGCTGCTGCTCCTGCTGCTGCTTCTGTTGATGCCGCTTCTGCCGCCCCAGACCTCCGGCGAATTAAAAAAATCGCCCCTGGATCTTTCGAGCCCTTCCCGGGGACCAGTTTGTCACGATTTTGTCGGTTTCGTCATCCAGGGGAATTTTCTGATTGCCCTGGGCGCGGTCTTGGCCTCTAGAGGCCGAGAAGTTTGCGATGGTGGTGGCCGTCTCGGCGCCCAGTTTGAAGAAACTCCCGGGTCGATTTTGGGGAACGCAACGAACGCGCGGCAATCCCGCGCAAAGTCAAAGGAACTGCGCGATGCGCGCTTCCAGCGACGATCGCAGTGGCCACATTGGGCCGCCGCGCAGCGCCCTGCAGCAATCTCGGGGCGCGCGCGGGCCACGCTGGTGTCCGTTTGGGGGGCCTGACTGGGCGGCGTCGAGTTGTCTCGGGGCCTTCTCGGGCCGCCCTGGGGCTTGGGCCTCTCTGTTCCGGGGGGGGGGGGGCCGCGGCCCATGATCCCGTGAACGCCTGAGAGCGCGAAGAATTCATTGGCCGGCTTGGGCTTTGCACAGAGCGCCCGCTGTATTCGACGTGCCCGGTTCGGGACGACTTGCGGGCGCCGCGCAGAGTGCCTCGCGGCGCAGCGGCGACGTTGTCCCATGTTTGTCTTGACAGAAGAATCTTGGAGAGGGCCCGTGTTGTGGTCGCACAAGCTCGGGTAGTCTGCCGCGGTGACGGTGGCGCTGTGCTTTTTGCTCAGCTCGCACATCTCGTGGTGGACCTTCAAGCTTGCGCGCCGCGGCCCTAGATTCTCCCGCGTACAACCTTGTTTCCCCCGCCCATGCTCGCCTTCTCCAGGGGCCGTTGAAGGGCGGGCTTCGGAGGGCGGGAACATATCAAGTAGAGGGGGGTGGAGGGGGGGCGGGGGGGGGGAAGAGGAGGGGGATAAGGACGAGAACGAGGACGATGGAGGAGGGCGACAATGAGGAGGAGGGAGAGAAGGAGGACGACGACGACGATGACGACGCAGACATCAATCTGGAAGCGAAAACGGCGGGAGAACAGGAGAGTCGGCGGCGGGGGCGGACGGGGGGCGCAGGGGAAATTGCGGTGGAGAGGAGGAGGGCGAACACGAGAAGGAATGGAACGACATATCCGCTTCCTGTTTGGCCGCTCCGGGCGCCCCGGCCTTTCGGTGGGGGGCGGGCTGCCGCCGATCACCTTTGACGCCCGATCTACGACCGTTTTTTTGTGGCGCCAGCAGCTGCGGCGATGGCGGTTTTGGTTTGCCGTTTCTCGTTGCCTTTGGTGTTCGTGGCGTTTGTTTTCGAACGCGTCTGGGGACGCGCGCAAACCTTGCCCTCGGGCGTTGCGTCCGCGCCAGTTTCATCGCCCGGCCAACCGCGCGCGCGCGCGATTGAAACAAACTCGCCAGAGCCACGGCAGCGGGAGAGCGCGATCGTGCAGAACAGCGCTCGGATTCATTGCGGTGTGTTCAGAGAGCGATGAGCAGGAAACGGGGGTGCCTCTTCCCTCCCCCCCCTTTTTGGGTGAGGACATTGGAGAAAAGCTGGGTGAATTTGGGAAGCCCCGTGGACTCCCGAAAGCTCGCGGGGTGCACTGCGCCTTCCTTCTCTTTCTCCTCGCCATATCCTCTTCGTCCTTATTTTCCTCCTCCTCTTCCATGGGCTGCCCGTCCCGCTCTTCCGTGAGGGGTGGGAATGCCTCGATTGCCAGCGGTGGCCAGCGTTTTCTCACATGCTGCAAAGTCCCGAGGACAACCGCGTGCACAGGCTGTTCCAGCTCGCGCTCAACCCCTACCGCGCAGGCGCAGAAGGGGACATGGCGCTGACCGCGACCCGCCGCACCTTGTCAAAGTGCGTTGTGATCGACGGCACTGTGAGCCAGCGGGTCGCCCATGCTGCGATCCACAGGATGTACGACAAGTTGACAATCTTGTCGGAACGCATCCGCCGGAGGACTGCGGAGACGCGCAGTTCCGCAGACGTGATTCAGTCGGTGACGGAGCTCGAGGGGTTCTGTAAGCTGGCTCTGAGTCAATCCGGTGAGGGCGCACGCGCCTGGAACGACTACCTGATGTCCTCTCCACCAACGTACTCGGAGTACGGGATCGGGATGTTCCTGGCGTAGCCAATGTGCGGGTAGCTCCCGCCCTTGCTGCTGGTGGCTTCCGCCGCTCGATGTGTGGCAATCCCGCACCGGGCCCGCGATGCGCTGCCGCAGCACTGCTAATGAAGTAGTTCCTGCTTGCCGGGAACTTACATCGAAGCAACCAGTATTTTCGGGTTCGCTTCGTTCCACGGCTTCCAAATGCTCGGCATGCGGCGGTCTGGTTCGAGCCGGATTCACTCGCGGGGATACCACTTGTGTCTCGCAGCTTGAGCCCCCCCCCAAAACAAGAAAAAAAACATAACAAAGAAAACGAAAACAACAACAACAACAAGAACAATGAAAAAATTAAACAACAGAAACAAACAACAAAGAAAAATAGAAAAACAAAAACAACAAACATCCTCCTCCTCCTCCTCCGTCTCCTCCTCTTCCGTCCCCTCCAAGTGGAGGATGACCTCCTCGTCACCCTCCTCCTCCTCGTCCTCGTCCTCCTCCTCCTCCTCTCCTCCTCCTGCTCCTGCTCCTGCTCCTGTTCCTGCTCCTGCTCCTCCTCCTCCTTTACCTCCTCTACCTCCCCCCCCTCGCTCCCCCTCCTCCTCCTCCTCCTCTTCTTCCTCATCCTCGTCCTCGTCCCGATCATCCTCTTAATTTTCTTCTTCGTTTTACCCTCCATTTCTTTTTCTCCATTCCTCTATCTCTTGAGCCATTTTCGGCTGCGCCCGGCGCTTGGCCGCGCGCGAGCGGCGGCGGCTGGCCGTTAGCTAAACCAGCTAAGCGTTGCCATGGCGCGCGAACGCATGCGCAAATCCAATTGCGCCGGCTCTTATCGGTGAACATATCGATGCCGCAGCTCGCCATGGGTCGCCCGCGTCGCCGCGGCTGGATTCGCCTGGAGTCCGTCCAGCCTCGATTCCGACGCGCGATGCCTTGGCCAGGGGGGCGTAGAACACGCTGTGAAACATTGAGGGGGGCAGAAGCCGTCAATCTGAAGTTTTGCATCCGCCAGGCCAGACCCAGGGGTCGACTGCGCATGGCTCGGAGGCC
>CAUYUJ010015666.1:221175-247435 GCA_963575745.1 Prorocentrum cordatum
ACATATTGAATGCACGCGTGCCTTTCCCTGAAATCTCCGTGGGCAAGCGCGAGGGTGGCTTTGGGCTCTTTGAGGCATGTTGGTTGTAAAGTTGCCCATCGCGCACGAAGAAGCACTGCGCACGAGTTGGCGATGCGGCGACCTGGTGCGCTATGGCATGTTGCGTGCTGGTGGGCGGATTCGAGTTTTGACCTGCTCTCTAAGCTCTGTCGGTCAGTTCTGCCATTGCTTGCTCTGCCTTTTTCTGACGGGCGAAGGCTAGTCGCGCAGGACATACGAATAAACCATGACCCCGTCCAAGACTGGAGCTGCATGGCAGTGGAAGGCTGTAGTGGGAGCTGTGGTGGAAGCGGGGGCTACAATGGGAACTGCATGGTGTTGGGAAGCTGCGGTGGCATCTGTGGTGGTCGCCAGGCAACGGTCGGAACTGTGGTGGTAGCTGGGCTGCAATGGGATTTGCGGTAGTAGCGGGGGGTCAGTCGGAATTGTGGAGGTAGCGGGGCTGCAGCGGTAAGTGTGGTAGTAGCAGGCACAAAGGTGGCGGTGATGCGCTGTCACGGTGGCTCAAGCTGCTGCGCTGGCACGGTGGCTGAGGCTGCTGCCCGGGCACGATACCTGCGTTGCTGCGCTGGCACCGTGGCTGACGCTGGAAGAAACGATCTTCGAAATAGTTGCATTCATTCGGGACGTTGAACCTCGATCTTCCAAGACGAGGAGCAGCAGGGGGCCAACTGGAGCGGGCGCACTTAGCCCCTTGCAGAACACCGTGGGGCTTCAGGGGCCAACGTGGCCCAAGAGACCCGCGGTGCCAATGGCCTAGTTCCCTGGGGCGCTGGGCCCTTGTGGAGGCCACTGGGCTCGCTTCCTGTGAGTGATCCCTAAAATGGGCAGCGCGTCGCCCTGGGCCTTCCTACGTATGCTGTCGCTTTATTCCCGTGCGAGCACGGGGCCCTTGTTGAGGCCGCTTGGCCCCTGCTAGCAAGCCCTGTCTTAGTCTGCTGGGCTCAGAGCGCCAGAGCGTCCAGGCGCTCGGGCTCAGAGGCATTGCTGGGGCCTGCTCAGAGCGTCCAGGCGCTCGGGCTCAGAGGCATCGCTGGGGCCTGCGCAGAGCGTCCAGGTCCTCGGGCTCAGAGGCATCGCTGGGGCCTGCGCAGAGCGTCCAGGTCCTCGGGCTCAGAGGCATCGCTGGGGCCTGCGCGGGGCGTTCAGGCGCTCGGGTTCAGAGGCATCGCTGGGGCCTGCGCAGAGAGTTCAGGCGCTCGGGCTCCGGAGCGCCCACGTGCTCTGGATCATTTTTCAGAGCGTCCGCGCGCCCTGGAGCACTTTTGAGAGCGCCCACTTGCTCTGGAGCATTTTTCAGAGCGCCCAATTGCTCTGGGGCATTTTTCAGAGCGCCCACTTGCTCTGGAGCACTTTGCGGAACGCCCAAACACGCATGGCCACTCTGAGCTGGTTGTAAAGTGGTCCGTTCTGGTTGTAAAGTGGCCCGTTCTGGTTGTAAAGTGGTCCGTTCTGGTTGTAAAGTGGGCCGTTCTGGTTGCAAAGTGGACGTTCTCGATGAACAGACATACTTTCCAATCCTATGTTGGTTGTAAAGTAACCCATCTGGTTGTAAAGTGGCTGTTCTGGTTGTAAAGAGACCGAATCTCAGGGGGGGGGGGGGGGGGGGCGGGGGAGGGGGGGGGGAGAGGTGGGGGGGCGGAGGAGGAGGGGGGGGAGGAGGAGGAGGGAACAGGAGACCGACGACGATCACGAAGGGACGGATAGAAGAACAAGTGGCCCCGAGGCTCGTGGACGAGATGCCCCGGTGGCTCGGCGCCGCGGCGGGCGGGGCTGGCGGGCCCGTGAGCTGCGAGGTTTGCCTTCTGCTGAGACATCATGCGATGCCATTTGTTCTGCTCGTCCTCTCCTTTTATTTCTGGCGCGGCCCGTTTCGCGCGCGGGCGCCGAGGGCGCGGCCGATGGCGCAACCGATGTTTTTTGTTTTTTCGCCATCCCCGGCCGAGGGCGCAACCTATAGCGCATTCGACAGGGGGCCATTTTGTTCTCGGCGGGCGAAGGCGCAACCTATGGCGCAAGTGAAAGGCCGAAGAACAAACGCGCCCAGCATAGTTCAAGCGTTTTGACATTTTCGGGGCGCTCGATCAAAATGGGGCAACGAAGCGCGACGCCCGACACAACGTGTAATTCATGTCGTCTCTTGCGTTCTCGAGGCCGGTGCGTTCTGGGGCCCCCCTCGGCCGCGCAGGCCGCGTCGACATGACGTTCGAGACAATCGAAATTCTGTCGGACCTCACGGGCCGTTGCTTTCAACATAAATCAGAATAAACGACATACTTGCAACGTGCATGTTCGCGCGCGCATGCGCAATGCCATTGCGCGCATCCGTGCGCGCGCGTGCGCAGATGAAGGTGCACGCGCGCGCAGCAATGCATGCATGCGCGATGCACAAAGACATGCGAACATACAGGCATCAGCTTTCTCTGGCGCCCATGCAAGCGCGCAAGTGAAGTCTACGCTCTCGCATGCGTTAATATTTTATGGCGAGTTTTGCCGACGTGCGCGCGGTCGCACAAGAAGCGCGACAAACCTCAACGGAAGGCGGCGCGCGTGTCTGCCCTGCCCCAGCGAAATTGGCATGCCCTCGCCTCAAGCGCACGGGCGGCGCCCGCTGGGCTTCCTATGCATCTTGCTACATATTGCCGCCAGGTGCCCCGGGTGGTCAGCGTCGCCAGCAGACGACATGGAGTTGTGCTCAGCGACGAAACACGGGGCCAAGAAGCGGTGGCGGCACGGCGACATTTCGTTGAAGATCCGCGAGTAGCCACGAAACCAGGAGAAGCACTGCTCTGCCACCTGAGCATTAACTCCGCTGACGCGGAGCTTTAAACGATGGATGTGCAGCGGGTTGCACGCGCAGGAGGCCGCGTGCTTCTGGGCGGGCAGCTTGTCGACGATCCAATATTTGACCCGGTCGAACTGTTCGTCCAGCATCGCCGGAGGCATCGCCGAGCATGCCCCGTCGCATATGAAACAGTTGACCTTCGGATATTGCGGGGGGGGCCCTTAGGATAGTGGACTTGGCAATGTCGTGGCTCTCTGGCGCGGCCTGCTCGGTAACGGCCGCCGCGCGGCCGCTCGTCGCCAGAAGCATGAGCCACCCGTTGTTGTGGCGCCGAGGTTAGGGAACTTTGCGCTTCGCGCCAGCATGGGTCGCCGCAGGCTTCCTGACCGCGGCGGCCCTCTTCGCGACAGGCTTAGGCTTGGCTCGAGTATTCGCAGCAGCGGGCCTTTTCATCGCGGCCTTCACTGCGAACTTGCGAGCAGCCGAAGGCATCTTCAGCACGTTCCCCATGGGCTGACCACGGCCGCCGCTGCAACGCACCAATTCCTTCTCGTGGCCGTCGCCCACTAGCTCAGTAACGCAGGCGGGGTTGGCGGGCGGGTAGACGCGCTGGTGGAGGTGGTCGTCGCGCGCCCTCAGGGCGCTCTCGCCGATGCCCCCCCCCCCCGCCCCGCGTAGAAATCGAGATGCTCGTCGAGCGGCTCCAACTCCTGCTCGGCCAGCACGTGCAAGATAGCGCGAGTGTAAGGTGCACGCAGGTCGAAAGGGGAGCCCCTCCCTTGCCGACCGCTGCCGTCGACGCCGTCAAACAGATCCTACTGGGCCCAGTCGGAGCCCCTGGGCGATGGGAAATTCCTGAAAAGCACTGCCTGTAGCGCCACACGCATCTCGGGGTGAAGCCGCGCTTGCTCAAGATAAATGCGACTCCGGCGCCCTCCAGGTCGGCGAGAGAGGCAGTGTTTTTCTTGCGCCCCCCGACCCACGCGAAGTTGGGGCCTCGTGTCAATCGGCATTTCTTGCTATTACACTGCCATGGCGTAACCGTCGCAGTCTTCGCATCGCGCAGGTCATGGGCGACGGCCTCGTGGGTCGCATCGCCCGTCTTGCAGAGCCTGCGCCCGCAGACGCAGAACTCCGGATGCGTCTCGAGCTCGTCGGAGATGTCCTGCCGCAGACCCTTGCCCCTGGTGCAGGGCGCGCCGCAGCCGCCCGCGCTCTCGCCGGCCGATCCGCCCGCTGCCAGGTCAAGAAGCATGCGTTCTGGCGAGTCTGGAGGCAATTCCTCGGCCGAAATCACGAGCTGAGCGAGATATTTTGAATCTGCACATCATGCCGACTAGCACCGACGCGCGGTCGTAATCTTGGTCGCGTGGGTCTTCTCTCCCACGGAGAGATGACAGACGTCGTGCTGGAGCAGGGTCGCGGCCGCGCACTGCGGGTGGTCGCCATTTTCAACGTGGATCTGATACTTGCCTTCTCCAGTCGGAAAATCCAGCGAAGGCGCCAGGATTTGCTTCGTCAGTTTGCTGCAGTTGTCGCGCGTCCGAACCTGGCTCTCTGCAGCGTCCATGTTCACCTTGTTGCGCCTGCTCGCGATCGTCGCCGCTGCGCCAACGTCGTCTGTCAGCCTGGCCATCGCGAGGATGATGCAATTGCCAGCTTTCAATTGCACCGGGGGAATTGCGGCGTCGTCCTGCCCCCCGGTCTCCGCGTCGCCGACTAGAAAAACGCGCATGGGTCTTCGGCGTAGCCTCTTCGGAATACTCGGTGGCCTCCAGAATCGCCTTCCCCGGGTCGGCCTTGAACGCTGCCCGATGTCCCGCCCGCCCAGGGTCAACCATGGCGCTGTCGAGATGCAAACTTAAGTGTTGCACGGTCTCTTCCTTTTTTATTTTTATATATTTCTTAATCAAATCTAACGCGTAGGAGGAGGATTGCGACCCTCCAAGCAGTGCCAAACAATTACGCACGCGCAGCGCAGAGCAGTGCCAAACAAGCAGTACCAGGCAACGCAGCAACGCAGATAATGGCGACGCAGAGACATGCCAGGCAACGCATTGCACAGGCAAGCAACAACGAAGACCCCTAGTTGGGGTCGCGCTGGGTTCCCAAGTCGTTTCCTGCCCGCCTTCCCCCTCTTCCATTCGATCCTCGCTCCTCTCGCCTGGCTCCTGCCGCTTGCTGCGCGCCCGCACAGGTCGACATCCCCCATGATCCGCCACCTGTTTCCGTCAGCACCTGCCTCTTCCTCCTGCTCGCCCTCCTGCTCCTCCTCAGCTTCGGCGCGACGGCGACGACGGCGACGACGACGACGGCGGCTGCGACGACGACGGCGACAACGACGGCGGCGTCGGCGACGACGACGACGACGACGACAAAGACGGCGGCGACCACGACGGCGGCGGCGGCGACGACGAAGGGGGCAGGCGACGACGACGATGACGACGGCCACGGCGACGACGACTACGATGACGATGACGACGGCGGCGGCGGCGATGACGACAACGACGACGACGACGACGACGACGGACGACGATAACAACGACGGACGACGACGACGGACGACGACGACGGACGACGACGACGGACGACGACGACGACGGACCACGACGGACGACGACGACGACCGACGACGACAACGACCGACGACGGGCGACGGACGACCGACGACGACGACGACGACGACGACGACGACGTTGACGACGACAACGACGATGATGACGGCGACGACGACGACGACGACGACGGCGGCGGCGGCGGCGGCGGCGACGATGACGACGACGACCGACGGCGGGGGCGGCGGCGGCGGCGGCGGCGACGACGACGACGACGACGACGAGCGGCCGCGCGGCCGACCCGCGCGGGCGGCGAGCGGGGGGCCGCCCGCGCCTGCGCCAGGCCGGCGGCCACCGTGAAGGCGACGTTGCGCGAAGGCCGGTGCTCCAGGCCGGTGCGCCAGGCTGGAGGGCGGGCGCGGCCTTGCCCTGCGCCGCCCCGCGCGACGGGCGCAGGGGAAACGGGGGCGGGGCGAGGGGGGCCCCGGGGAGGAGGAAGGGGAATAACAAGACCACGGGGGAAGGAGGAGGGGGAGGGGGAGGGGGGTGGGGGGGAAGGGGGGGGGGGGGAAGGGTGGGCAAAAATGAAAGGGGGCGGATTGCGGCGAGAGCGGCAGCGCGCATTCGCAACATGGGCAAAAATGCGAATGTGCTGTCTGTTGGTTCCGAGGTCAAGGTGGGCGGAACAGCGGTTTGGGTCGCGCGGGGGTGCGAGGTCCGGCAGGGGCCCCTCGCGCGTTTTTTCTTTGGACCGGGTGGCGCGTTTCAGCGTTGGCGCGCTGAGCTCCAAGCTGCGGGCGCAGAGCCCGAGGCCGGCGCAGATGCAGGGCCAGACGTTGCAGTTGTTGCCGCGGGCGCGGAGGCGGCGAATTCGCGCCCTAGCCTGCCCGCGCATTTGTTCCAGTGCGATTTCGATCGCGCGTGTTCTTGGGGCGACGGTCCGCGCCAGGCGTTGGCAGACCAAGGCTTCCTCGTGGTCCGCGATTTCTTGCCGGAGTAAATGGCGCGCCCCGCGCGCGAGGCCGTCGAGGCCAGATTCGGCGCCGTCTGCGCGAGCTTCGCGCGCGACCATGCCGCGTCGGCAAGTCTGACTCAGACTTGCGTCCGCGCAGCCTTGCCTCTGCCGCTGGCCCGAGGGCTCGTTGTCAATGCGTCGCTGCTGGGGTCCATGGGGAGGCGCCTTGGGGGCCTCTTGGAGCCGGTTCTGGATCGTCTTTGGGCCTCCTGGGGTTATCTGGGACTTTTTGGGTTTCCTCTTGAGTTTTTTTCTGGCGACTTCTTGGTGCCTCTCGGGGCCTTCTCGGGCGCCTGCCGGCGGTTTCGGAGGCGCCCGTTGCGGCGGAAAGCTCAAACTATTATTTGGCATTCTTGGGCGCCTCCTGGGCCGTCTTGGGGCCCTCTTGGGCCGCCTTGGGGCTCCCTTGAGCAGTCTCGGGGCAATCTTGCGGGCCCGTTGGGCCGTCTTGGGGCGATTTTCGGGGCGCCCCTGGGCAGTCTTGGACGCTGTGAAGCACCCGCCGTCGTATGCGCGACGGGCTCTCTTGGAAAGCCCGTTCAGGCTACGCTGGAGCTTCTTGGCGGTCTCTGAGGCCGCCTGGAGGCCATCTTGGGCGTCTTGGAACGATCTCTCGGCCGCCTGGGGCTCTCTTCGAGTGTCTCGGGGGCGTCTCGGGGCCTGCTTGGCGCGCCCCTGGAGCGCCGCGGGGGCGCGAAAGGCCGCGCCCCGGGGGGGGGGCCGTCTCTGAACCGCTGCACTCTCCGTCCGGGGGCCCCCAGGGGCCGCCAGGCGCGCGCGCGAAATATCGCGGGCCAGTTGCCGGGGATCTGTGCATGCTTGGCCCGTTGGGCCAGCGAATCTCAATCCTCACGGCAAGGAACAGACTTGGGGCTGTGCCGATAGCATTGGCTACCAGAGCAAATCGGGACTGGGAGGTGGGCAGCCGTTGTCATGGCAGATCTACGCGGCAGTGCCAGAGGTCGCAGCAGTCCAGGATTTCTGCAGGCAGTTGGTCGCTGCCCCGGAGGGTCGCCCGCCATCGGCGCTCTGCTGGAAGCCACAAGGAGCATCGGTCAACGGGGGTGGCAGCCCGGCGGCCGCGCTGCTCTCGAGATGAGGTGGACGAGGGGCGCTTGCAAAAATCGCGCGCCTGCTGACGGAGGGCGCCTTCGTCGGTTGCCCTGGGGGTCGCGTGCTCCCCCGCCGCGCCGTAGATACCAGCAGTGGGCATTGCCGCGCGATTGAGGATTTCGAGCTCAAGCTGCAGAGAGAAGCTCCTCCGATCACCTTCGCTGCAGGCCAGGGGGGTCTATTTATATTCCGCGGAGGCTCGCTTGTCCGCGGCAGTCCTACAATCCCGGAAGGGCGCCCATCACCTCGGATCTGCACTGATTCTTCTTGGCGGCCACCGGGGCAACAATAAACTTGGTCCACGTTGCAAGGAAGTGCAAGTGCATTCGGCCTTATTGAGGGTAGCTGCGACCTGCTATGTTTCCATTGTTGTATCCTGCTTATTGGGGGTTATTCAGCTTGGCTTTATCCTGCTTATTGAGGGTCGCATCCTGCTCATTGAGGATTGCATCTTGTTTGCCGAGCGTGGCTGCATTGAGGGTTGTTTCCTGCATTTGGCTTGATTGAGGGCGGTATCTTGCTTATTCAATGTTACTGGGCGTGCAATTCAACGGCGTGGAGAGATTCAGTGGATGATTATGTTGATTTGTTTCGTCGTCGTCCGTCCATCAGCGTCGTCTTGCGGTGCGGTGTTTGGCCCCCCTCGCAGTGCCGGGGGGCAGCGCTTGGCCGTTTCCCGCTTGCTTTTCTCTCGCGCGTTTTCCTGCCAAACATTTATCGTCATATTGCGGTGGGGTGTTTGGCCCCTCCGCAGTGCCGGGGAGCATCGTTTGGCTGTATCCCGCTTGCTTGTCTCGCACACGTTTTCCCGCCCAATCTTTCTCGCCATCTTGCCAAGGCGGGACAGGGGGGGAAAACGCAAGAGAGGGGGGGGGGGGGGGGGGGGGGGGGGGGGGGGGGGGGGGGGGGGGGGGAAGGAGGGGGCAAAAGGAGGAGGGGGGGGAGGGGATGGGGGGGGGGGAAAATGGACCCACGCAGATCAAACGTCATCCTCGACGAAAGTCACGTGTAGAAACACGTAATCGCAGCGGGACTCCTCCGAGACACATCGTCGACGAAGGTTTCGTGCATCTCGCGGTTCAATGAGACGGCAAGCCGCCGAAGATAAACGCCCTCGCGTCGCAGCGCCGCGAGGAAGCCATTCTCGGCGAGATCGTCGGGCAGATTGCCGCCGCCGGAGACGGACATGCACGCGTCTTTAGTGTCATCCGCAGTCAAGCCGAGCTCCTCGCAAACTGACGCCGCGTCCGCGTCCGTGGATACTGGCATTATCATGCTGCTCCTGGCTCCTGCTGTTGGAGCGCGTCCGGAGCAGAAATTCGAGGCGGGTCCAACCGTGGCCGTGCGAGGCTTCCAGAGGCCCGAGACGACCCTCAAGAATGTGCAACTGAAATGTAAAACGCAAGACCGATACTATGTATCAAACAGTTTATAAGAACCTCACTTCGAATGCGCCCAAGGAAGTCTGAAACGGCATCCGAAAGGCACCCGCTAACCGCCCGTGCAAAATCGGCAACAAAAAACTCGCCAAGAAAGTGCGAATGTGCTTACGACATACATAAATGCGAAAACGTGTTGCTTGCGCCAGGCGGCCCAGGGATCCCCGTGCAAGGGCGCCCAGAATGTCCCGAAACGCACAGTTCAAGCCACCCGCAAAGCATCCGAAAGACACCCAAAAACGCCCGCGAACCGCCCGCGCCAAATTCCAGGAGCAAATCTATCTTCGAAAAGTGCTGCATGCGTTCTTGAAGCTTGCGGCCACGAAGAACCACGCTTTGCCCGAGAGGCCCAATGATTTCATTGCCATGGCATCCGCGAAGCATCCGCAAGGCACCCGCGCATCGCCCACGCCAAATTGCAAGAAAAACGCTTTCTTGAACGACGATACACGTGCTATTCAAATGTGCGACTATGAAAATAATTTGGCTGCAAGCGGCCCGAGGACGTCATTGCCAAGGCACCCCTAAGGCATCCGTAATGCACACAGAAAACACCCAAATCGACCCCCCCCCAGATTTTTTGGAAACGCATGCCTTCGAAAAGTGCTAAACGTGGTAATGCAACTATCCGGAAGCTCATATTTGCGCGCTCCGACCCGCCCAAACATTTGCAACACGTGCGCAGCATTTTCCTTATTCGGACTTGCAAGAAGCTCTCGCGAGTAGCGGTAAGCGTTAGCAATGTCCCCTTTTCGAAATATCCACTCTTTTTTATCTCCGGCTCCGTATTGGTGAATTTTCTGTTATTGCCGATTTCAAATGGATTCTTTCTGTCGCGGGTTACACATGGATCCTTTTTGTGGTGGATTACAAAGGGGTTCCTTTTGTGGTGGATTACGAATGGATACCTTTTGTGGCGGATTACAACTTTTTTTTCTGTTGTGGAGGATTACGAATTAATTGTCTTTGCTGCGGATTGCAATTTGATTCTTTTTTGTGGCGGATTACAAAGGTAATTCTTTGGTTGCGGGTTACAAATGAATTTCTTATGTGGGGGATTACAACTGGATTTTTTTTTGTGGCCGGTTTCAAATGGATTCCTTCAAAGGGATTATTTTGTTGGCGGATTACAAGTTGATTCCTTGTGTGGTGCATTACAAAGGAAATCTTTCTTTGGCGAACTACAAAAGGAATCCTTATGTGGCTGATTACACATTGATTTTTTTTGCGGCGGATTACAGAGGGAATCCTTTTGTGGCGGGTTGCAAATTGATTCCTTTTGTAGGGATTTGTGGCGGCCTGAACCGGCGAGAGGTCCCCAAGGGTTTTCATTTTTCATATATAGAGAATAATACAACAATGTTTTGCCTGAGACCCCCTCATAATTGTATACATCCACTGGCTTTGGCTGATGTAACAACTAGTAACAACCAGAGGGAGTCTCAAGCGAAACTTTGTTTTTCTGTGTGAAACCCATGTAAACACAATGACAATACATGTGTCGCTTGAGACCCCCTCCGTATTCTACAGCAGCCAAGCTCCATGGATTTGTAGAAATGCTGAGAGAGTCTCAAGAGGAACCTCACACAAGTCCAGGCCGCTCAAGATCCCCACAACAAGGAATCATTTTGCAATCCGCTATCGAAGGTTTTTTGTTGTAACCCGCCGCAAAAATATTCAATCTGCTATCCGCCACAAAAGGGTTTCCTTCGTAATTCGTCACAAAAGGGTTTCTTTTGTACCTCGCCACAAAAAGAATCAATTGTGTAATCTGCTACAAAAGGATTTCCTTTGTAATTCGCCACAACTGGATTTCCGTAGTAATGCGCCACCAAAAAAATCAGCTTGTAATCCTCTACAAAGGGAATTCCATGTATAATCGGCCACAAAAAGAATTAGTTTGTAAATCCGCCACAAGGGGGATCAACTTGTAATCGGCCACAAAAAAAATCAATTTGTAATCCGCCACAGGAATCAATTTTCAATTCGCCATAAATGGAATCGTTATGTAGTTTGCCATAACAGAAAATCAATGTCTCTGGTTTTTGCTTTTGCCGCAGGAACGCCAGCCCTGTCCCTGTTCTCCCGCCTCGTCTCCCTCCCTCTTTCGTCCTCCCCGCCCCTCTGCTCGGCGTTGCGTTGTGATTCCCACCCAGTTTTGGCCCGGGGCCTGCGAGGCCATTGCCATGGATTCGCCCGGAAATTATGGATGGAAATGCATGTTGTCGTTGGGTCGTTTCGATCGTTCTGCCGGCCCCCGTTGCGTCAGTGGCGCCGCGCGTTGGCGCGCTCGTGGCACGCGAGAAGAAGGAAGAGGACGAGGAGGAGGATGATGAGGAGGAGGACGACGAGGAGGAAGGGAAAAAAGGAGGGGGAGGAGGAAGACGAGGAGGAGGGGGGGGGAGGGGGAGAAAAATGGCCCAAAACGGCCCCGAAGCGGTCCGTCCTACAAGGCCCCAGAGTGTCCCAGGAACCCCCCGAGGAGTCCCAATGGTGTTTCCTACAGGGCCGCCCGCGGCAGAGGAACGCCATTCGAACGACCGTCGCGAGTTCTACGGGGGTCGCTGAGTGCGTCGCGTGCCCCAGAACGCACCACCAAAGTTCTACCCCCTCTGCCCCGTGGATTTATTCCACGGGTCCACACTGGTATACGCACGCGCAAATATATGTTTCTCGCTTTTGTATAAAAGCTAAAACCTCTTATATATCATATTTTATATATATATATATATATATATATATAAGTTTGTTCTGTTATCTCTCTCTCTCTCTCCCTCTCCCTGCGTCCCTCTCTCTCTCTCTATCTTTCTCTCCCTTCCTCTCTCTCTCTTTTTCCTCTCTCTCTCTCTCTTTGCTATATATATATATATACACACGCATACAACAAAAACGAACAACAAACATTCGCTTCATCCCGCCAGCATGCTCGGGCTATGCAACCTGGCGGATGTTCGTTTGGATCTCGTGAGAGGCCTTTCGGTGCCCCTCCGGAGACAGTTTGGAGTCCTCTTGGGGCCCTTTGACGGCCTTTCGGGGCCTCTTTTGGTCTCTTGGGGGCCTCCTGGGGGCCTCCTGCGGACCTCTTGGGGCCTTCTGGGCGCCTCTTGGCGCCTTGGGGCCTCTGGGGGCGGAAGGTTCCGGTTTTCGGTTCGTTTCCCATGTGTTGGGCCTCTCTTGGGGCCGTCTTCGGGCCTTCTTGTGCCATCTTGGGCGCCTCTTGGGCCGTCTTGGGGTGCTCATAGGCCGTTCTGGGGCTCTCCTGGAGGCTTCTCTGATTGCTTTGAGGTGGTCTTGGGGACCCGTTGGGCTGTCTTGGAGCATCGGTAAGCCGAAAAGGCGAACGCGCCCAAATCCTGTAAACAATTGGAAAAATCAATGGTTTGTTCTTCTTGGTACCCTTTGGGGGGCCCATTAGTGCATCTTGGAGGCCTCTTGGTCCGTCTGGGGTCCATGCTGCGAATCTTGGGGCGATATTTCAGCGACTCGGGGCCCTGTTGGACCGTTTTGGAGGCCTCTTGGGGTCCCCTTGGTCCGTGTTGGGGCTCTCTTGGGCCCGCAGTTTACGCGCCGCCAGTTCGGCGAACCTAGGGGGCACGACGGGAATCCCGCGAAATTTTGGAAATTTGGGTCCGGGCCCCTTCAAGACTCCTCATGACTGAGGACTCAGGCTCCAGGGATCAGGCGAAGGGCCCGAGGACGCGCCTGCTCCGTGCCCAAAAGGATTGTGATGTGTATATATATATATATGTATAGATACATCGATGTATCATTACACATATATATATATATATATCCACATACAAAGTACACATATATACATATATATATATATATACACCGGTCTGTCTGTTTGTATGTACGTAGATATGAATGCATGGCTGTATTGATGTATGGATGTATGCGTGTTTGGATGTATGGATGTGTGGATGCGCGGATGCGTGTATGCATTTGTTGTATGTGTGTATGCGTGTATGCATGCATGCATGCACGGATGCATGTTCGCATGTGTGCGTACACCTACGGGTATGTTTATTTGTATGTGTATTGATGTGTATGCATGTGTACGCGTACGTACGTAGGTGCGTGCGTGCGTGCGTGCGTATAAGTGTACGTAGCACCCCGCAATTGCGGATAAGAGTGAGGGGGCGGGCGCGGGCGACGCGGGCGTCGTCAAGCCGGCGGACCTCGTGGCCCCCACCTTCCCTGTCGATGACGCTCTCCTCCTCCTCCTCCTCCTCCTCCTCCTCTTCCTCCTCCGCCTCCTCCTCCTCTTCCTCGTCCTCGTCCTCGTCCTCGTCCTCATCGTCATCGTCGTCCTCCTCCTCCACCTCGTCCTCCTCCTCCTCCTCCGCTTTTTCCTCGTCCTCCCTCTGCCCCCCTCGTCCTTCCATCATCGTCCTCCCATTGTTGTCATGTTCCTCCTCGTCGTCCCTCTCTTCCCCCCCTCCCGATCCTCCCCCCTCCTCCTTTTCGTCGTCGTCGTCGTCGACTTCGTCGTCGTCCCCTTCCTCGTCCTCCTCCTCCTCCTCCTCCTCCTCCTCCTCCTCCTCATCCTCCTTCTCATCCTCATCCTCATCCTCCTTCTCCTCCTCGTCCTCCTGCAAAAGCAGCCCGCCGCAGGCGCCGAAAAATTTGGTTTGTACACTGAACGTGGTTTTGGTCGCGGGTGGGCCGCGGGTTCTCCACCGGGAACGAATGCAAAAGATGCCCGCCGCAGGCGCCGAAAAATGTAGTTTGTACCCTGAACGTGGTCGCGGGTGGGCCGCGGTCTCCCCACCTAGAACAAATGCAAAAGATGCCCGCCGCAGGCACCGAAAAATGTGGTTTGTACCCTGAACGTGGTTTGGGTCGCGGGTGGGTCGCGAGTTGATCGCGGGGTGGGTCGCGGGCTCTCCACCTGGAAGGAATGCAAAAAAAGCCCGCCGCAGGCGCCGAAAATGTTGGTTTGTACCTTGAACGTGGTTTGGGTCGAAGGTGGGTCGCGGGTGGGTCGCGGGGTGGGGGTGGGTCGCGGGTGGGTCGCGGGTGGGTGGGTCGCGGGTGGGTCGCGGGGTGGGCCGCGGGCGGGTCGCGGGGTGGGTCGCGGGTGGGTCGCGGGTGGGTCGCGGGTGGGTCGCGGGGTGGGTCGTGGGGTGGGTCGCGGGTGGGTCGGGTGGGTCGCGGGTGGGTCGCAGGGTGGGTCGCGGGGTGGGTCGCGGGGTGGGGGTCGCGGGTGGGTCGCGGGTGGGTCGCGGGTGGGTCGCGGGTGGGTCGCGGGGTGGGTCGCGGGTGGGTCGCGGGGCGGGTTGCGGGTGGGACGACGACAACAAACAACAACAACAAACAACGACAACACGAATCCGCACCGCGGAATCTCACTTCAGCCACGCACCCAGGGACAGTGAATGACCGTTCGGCCCCCTCACTCTGATATATGTATGCACGCAGGCACGCATGCAAATCTATGAATGTATGAATGTACTTAGGTCTGTAAGTAGGACCTATGTATGTATTTGTCTGTCTGTATGTATGTATGTATGTATGCATATATATACATATATCCGTCTGTATATGTATATATACAAATACAAGTATCTGTATGTGAATACGTGTGTATGTATGTGTGTGCGCGGGAATACGTCTGTCTGTCTGTATGTCTGCCTGTCAGTCGGTCTGTCGGTCTGGATGTGTGTATGCGTGGCTGTATGTATGCATGCATGCATGCATGCATGCATGCATGTTATGCTTGCATTGATTTGTTTCGTTACGTGTGTATGTATGTATGCATGTTTGTACGTGTGTTAGTAGGTAGGTAGGTCGGTGGGCATGCATGTATGCATTGAATGATGTTTTTGTGTGTGTATATGAATTAAGCATTAACGTATGTACGCATGCATGTACAGTTGCATGTAACGTATTGTAATGTCATGTAATACAATGTATGTTTGTCTGTCTGCCTGTCGGCCTGTCTGTATGTATGTAACGATTGAAATATGCATGTGCGTATGAATGTAAGTGTGTGTATGTATGCATGTTTTTGCGTTCACGTATGTATAGAAGTTTGCATGACTGCATGCATGTATGTATGTATACATGAGCATATGTATGTATGTGTGTATCGATGTTGCTGCCCGTCTTCGGATACCCTCGTTGCCACGGTTGGATTATCCTCGAAGTTCTGATCAGAACCCGAATCACCTCGATCGGGAAGTTTCTAAGCAGATGAGCATCAGATTTCGGTGGTCCGCGCGGGTTTCTTGCATCGGCGCTGGGCCCCCCTTCCCTGTTGCGCGCAGCGTGCGACGGCGTGGCGCCGGAGGCGGTGCCACCGCCGCCAGGGGGATATGTGTCATGTGGTGTCGGTACCTATAGATTTGGCCTCTCAGAGGCCTCCTGCAGGCCTCCTGGGCGCCTCTTGGCGCCTCCTCGGGGCCCCTCGGGGCGGAAGGCTCGGGTGTGTTCTTCGGGTGGCGGCGTTGGTGTCCGCTTGCTCCCCCGAGGCCGCCGGTTATCCAGGCCTGGACCCGGCGCTGGCTGCCGCGCTCGGCCTGGACTGCGGCGGCCTGCAGGCCCTGGCCGCCGCTGGCGCGGTGGGCCTGGGCGCCGCGCTGGCCACGGACGGCGCCGGTCTGCACGCGGCCTCCCTCGCCGCCCTCCAGGGGCTGAGTGCGCAGGCTCGAGGCAGAAGCGTGTGCGCGTGCACTCGGAGCCGGCGGGGTGGGGGCGACGGCAAGCAGACTGGGGGAGAGGAGAATTCCCTTCGTCGCCGCGGCTGGATGGCGGCCTAAAAAAACTGGCCAATTTCGACCACGGCAAGGGTCTATTGTGAACGGGTTGAACGAGTTGCGTTCTGCTGCTGCTGGCACGTGGGGGGGGGTCACCCCCCCCGCCGCCCCAGGACAAGTGTTGGGGGGGTCCAGAAAGCCTCCCCCGGGAATATTTCCGGGGGGGTCCAGAACCCCCCCCCCCCCCGCAACGACGACGACGACGACGACGACCACGACCACGACCACGACGACGATGGACGACGCCGACGACGACGACGCACGATGCACGACGCACGACGCACGACGCACGACGACGACGACGACGACGACGTCCACGACCACGACGACGACGACGACGACGCTGACGACGCCGACGCTGACGCCGACGGCGACGCCGACGACACCGACGACGACGCCGACGACGACTTCGCATGCGAAGAAAACGACGATGACGACGACAATCAGAGTGGGATAGGGGTAGGGTGGAGCATACCAGGATTCGAGTAGAGTAGACTAAGGTAGAGTAGAGTCGAGTAGAGTAGGGTGAGATTCGGTATATTAGATTAGACCAGTGTAGATAGGAGTAGAACATATATGAGTGAAGTGTAGATCATATTTGGGTCGAGAGTAATCGAGTAGATAAGAGTAGGTGGGCCGAGCCGATCAGATATAGTGTCGAGTAGATGAGTCGTAGTGGAGTATATCTGAGTAGAGGAAGGTTGGAGTGGAGTGGAGTAGTTCGAATTGATCATGAACAACGTCGATTCGACTGGAGTTTGTTGGGACACGGTAGAGGAGGATCGAGTAGACGAGAGTAGAGAGGAGTAGAGTGGAATAGAGTAGAGTAGGGGCAACGTCGAGTAGGGAAGAGTATGTGAGGGCAGTGAACGGCAGAGTAGAGAAGGGTAGAGCAGGGTAGAGTACAATAGAGCAGAGTAGGATACATGAGAGGAACGCAGAGTAGAGTAGACTATGGTAGAGTAGGGTATAGTGGAGTACAGTAGGGCTTGTTAGGATTCTTAAAGCTAGACCGAGCTCCAGTAGCATTCTATCAAAGTGAGCGCTTGGCGCGGGCGCTGGCGACAAGTGCGCCGCCGCCGCCGCTGACGTTGTCGGCGTCGTCGGCGTCGTCGTCGGCGTCGTCGTTGCAGGGGGGGCGGGGTGTTCTGGACTTCTGGTCTGGATCCGTAGCCATTTTGGCTCAAGTTCCAACGTGGCTCCCGACGTTGGAGCTTGTATCACAGCCAAGGGGGCGGCTCAAGGCCCCCGTGCAACCCATCAGCTTTCACATGCTGTGCTCACCCCAGTTGCCGCCAGGCTGGTGAGCACGCATTCTGGCAACACGACTCCCCGAGGGGCTCGAGCATGGCTCCTCCCGCCTCTCGTGGTGCTCTGCGTCGGATGGCTTGGGCATCGCAGTGGAATTGCAAATGGTGCGCCAGCAAGTCGGGTGCTCGCTGGTGGAACGCGGCCACAGCTTCAGCATGTACCCAGTGCGGCTGCAGCAAGGACACGGCCTTCCACTCGGTCCGCCAGTTGTCGGAGGCCCCGAGTACCAGCGCCAAGAAGCCGCCCAGCCCGTCGCACCGTGAGAAGATGCTCGAGAAAAAGCTGGCCGACCTACAACGTCAGTTGGCAGCCAAGCAGCAGACCCCAGTGGCCCCTGATGCGTCGGATGCCATGCAGGTCGATGCGGGAGACCAGCTCGCAAGTGAGAACGCCAAATGGAAGGAGGAGCTGGCCCAGGCAGAGTCCTTGCTCAAGGCGCTGCCCAAGGAGCCCAGCACTGAGTTCGGCAAGGAGCAGAATGCACACTTGGAGCGGCACCGCGACGCGTGCAAATCCAAGCTGCGGGCTGCTCAGCCCTTCGAGTGGAGGGCGCACGACGTGGTCAACCAGAAGAAGCAACTTGAAGAGAAACGTGTTCGCCTGGAAGGGGTGCGCGCTCAGGCTCAGCTGCGACTCGAGGAGGCAACCAAAGCTGTGGCCGACGCCGACCAAGCGGTGCAGCTCACCCTTGACCAGATCACAGCGAAGGAAGAGGAGATTAAGCAGGTGCTCAAGGAGCAACCACTGTCGCCCAAGCAGAAGGATCTCAGCGCCACCATCGAGTCCATGGGCACCTCCGTCGAGGCGCTGGGGACCATGCTCAAGGCGAGAGGCCCCGAGCAGACCGACGCTGACATCTTGGGTGGCAAGCTCCGAGAGTGCATGGACATGCTCAAGCTGGCTGAGAAGAAGCTCAACCAACCGCCCGAGGCCCCGCCCGAGGCCAATGGGGCGGACGCCCCTCCTCAGCAGCCTTCTCCTGGGGGTGATGGTGGGCAGCCCTCCGCTGCAGGAGGCTTTGCTTTCACTGGCCAAGAAGACCCTGAGGACCTCAAAAACCTGCTGCAGTCCATGGGAGTCCCCGTCCCAGAGGATGAAGAGGAAATTCGGGCAGCAGCCAAGCGGGCAGCTGAACAGTTCACTCAGTTCGCGAAGAAGCAGAAGGTATCGACCTAGACTTTTCTGCAGTTTGGCTTGGTTGTTGCTTCACACTACGGTCAACATGGCGGAAGCTCACACGATTGAAACTTTCAACTGCTCGTCACAGCCTCAGCTCATGGATTATCTTGAATGGTCCAAAGCCCAGGTGATGACGGTGCAGGAACATCACATTCTCCCAGATAAATTACCTGATGCCCAGGCCAAGGCTTTGCAGCGAGGGTGGCATGGGATCTGGTCCGCCGCCAAGGTCACGGATGCTGGTGGCCGTTCGGCAGGGGTCGCAGTTCTTGCTCGTAAGCATGTGGTCGTCACAGCAGCCCCCAAGACCGAGGGCGGCGTTATCGTCCCGTCGAGGCTCATGGCCACGAAGGTGTCTTGGGGACCAGCTGGAGGACTCATCATCTACTCTATCTACCTTTACGTCGGTGAAGGTATGTCTGTCCACAACGTTGCTCTGCTCAAACAGTTAGCAGAACATGTGATGCTCATGAGGTCGATGGGCCATGCCAATTGGATGTGTGGCGGCGACTTCAACAACAGCCCCGAAGACGTCGGCACCGACTGGCTCCACAGTATTGGAGGCTGCTTAGTCGCAGCGTCTCGGGCTACCACGTGCAGGCAGACGCTTCCAGGTACCGTGATCGACTATTTTCTTGTTGGCGCGGCGATGCTGCCGCGCATTCGCAGGCCCGAAGTTGTTGAGGCAGCAGATGCCAAGCCTCATTTGCCTGTGACGATGCCCGTTGCCATTCAGGAGTGCCCCGTCATGCTCAGGAGAATCCAGGAGGCGAAGGAGATGCCCACAACTGTCAAGGCAGGATGTTCAAGGTTCCCTTGCAACTGGAGTGTCGTCCGTGAGCAGATAGGCCACATCGAGTCAGATACTGATCTGGGCTCGGCGTGGCTTCAGGTGGTCAACACGATCGAGCTGGAGATAGCAGGTCGGCACGACATTGTTGGAGACCGCGTCCTGCGATATCTGACACCTCCGAGCGTCGACATGGAGCTCGCCGCGTTCAAGGGGACTCCTGAAGATCGTCGAGAGTCAGGGCACGGCTGTGTATATGCATGGCGAGTTGCTGCAAGATGGGCGCGACGCATCCGTCGAATGTCCGAGTATATGGACACGCTCATTCATCTTATTTGCAATGCTGGTATCTCTGCTTCTGTCGAGAAGGAGCAGTTCGCTACTCTCCAGGAACAGCAACTCCGCGAGGGAATGCGTGGGCAGACTCGCAAGAAGCTCAAGCAAAGCCACGTCGAGAAGCTAGGCGTCCTCTGCTGCGACCTGGACAACTTCTCTCGGCGGGTTCACAGTTCGTATGACGTACATCGCATGATGGATGACTCGGCTCGCGATTTTCTGCAGGCAGGGTGGGCAGCATGGTTTCAAGACCCTGAATTAGATCGCAAGCTGGAGCAGATCACTGCTCAGGCGCAGCTGGTGCAGGATTTGTACTCGGGGCGCCGCAAAGAAGAGTGGCAGCAGTGGACCGAGGAGGCTTTCAAAAATGGTGGGCGTGATGCGCACCGTTTCACCCGACTTCGTGCCCTGCAGCAAGTTTTGCAAGCCCCGGACCACTCGACGCCAGCCCAGCTGGCCGACCACGAGCTGGAGAAGTGGCAGCAGATTTGGAGTCTCCATGGTTCTGGCGAGCTTCCGCGGCCTGCTGACGCAGAAGATTGGGGGCACCTGCCAGCGCTCACGGGGGCCCAGATTCGGGCCACCATCATGTCATTTGCCCGTCGCACAGGTCGTGGGCAGATGCGCATCCTTCCTCGGCACTTTGGTTTTGTATGCGACGAAGGGCTACAAGCTATGGCCGAGATGTTCATGGCCTGCGAGAAGCGGCTGGTCTGGCCGCATGCCCTTTTGTTTACAGAGTTGTGTATGCTTCCGAAGCCGAGCGGAGGCGCGCGACTCATTGCCCTCCTCAACACAATGTTGAGGATATGGGGCCGTGCTCGTCGAAATCTAAGCACGGCCTGGGAAAAAGCTCACAGACACCCCGCCTTTTGGGGAACGGGAGCTGGACGGTCTTCATCGGATTGTGCATTCCACTTGGACTTGCAGGCCGAATCAGCACACGCACGCAAGTTGCACGTCATAACTGTATTCCTGGACATGTTCAAGTGCTATGAGACCATATTATGGAGCATGATACTTCGTGAAGCTAGAGAACTAGGTTTCCCTCTCAGATTGATCTGGATGGTGCTACAAACGTATCGGGCCCCACGGACCATTCGTGCGTATGGTAATATTAGCTCGCTGTACGTGGCCCGTCAGGGCATTCTGGCTGGCTGTACACATGCTACCACTATCCTTATGGTCGTCCTGCATCGTGTGGTCTCTAACCAGTACAATAGATATCCCGAGATCACGGCACGAGTGCTTATGGACGGCTTCACCATGCAGTGGCAGGGGCCTGACCCCAGAGGAGCAGACATACTTCACACGTGCGTGCGCAACTTTGGTGGTGACGTGAGGGAGTTAGGCCTCATCCTCCAGAATTCGAAGTCGGGGTTCGTCGCTACCACGGCTCGTGCTCGCCATTGCTTTTCGTCGGGGGTCAAGTGCATGAAACTCAAGCCCAAGCACCACATGCGCAACTTAGGTCACGAGCTGCACGGGGTCAAAGCACGACGGGTTCAGGAGCAAGCACGCATGGCTAAGCTTAAGGAGAGGGTTGGCAAGATACGTACGTTGGAGCGTGCTGTGCATGAGCGACTTGGAGTGTTGTGGCGCACGGGGCTTTTTACCCGAAGTGGGGCACGGCACGGGCGTGAGCGGTACGTCGGACACTGTGCTCAAGCAGTTGCGCACATTTGCGGGCGGTATGATCGGAGCTGCCCGCAACGCATCACTTACGCTCTACCTTGCTACTCAAAGCGATGACAGATTCGACCCTGTATTTGATTGTACTATTCTTGTGGTTAAAAGATACCATAGCTTTATTTGGGACAACAGAGTGTCTTTAGCTGAGCTGCATCACACATGGCAGTATGTTTCCGACAAGTTCCAAGATGCCAAGCCGATTTGGGCCATGGCACGAGGACCGATGTCGACAGTATGGCTGACACTGATTCGTATCGGATGGCAGTTCAGCGGACCTGCTCGTCTTACGGACGATCTGGGACAACAGTATTCGTTGCTGGTTGTTGCTCCCAGAGATCTTGAGAAGCGTCTTGTCGAATCTATTCATCGGCTCCAGGTTGGACGGATCCTTCACCATCTACCAGAGCGGATCGGCGACGAGAAGATGTGGCGACGGGCCATGAGACTGGCTCTGTTTTCTGTCAGAGCTGGACCTATGAGAGGAGCACTCAGGAAGCTTTGGGCTGGAGGTCTTTTGTGTCCTGATCGGTCGGTGGACCTTGGGATCGGGGTTTCTCGAGAATGCCCATACTGTGGTGCTCCCAAAGGTACCCTCTCGCATCAGTGGAACGTCTGCCCTGCTACCTTACAGCCCTCGGATGCCTGCCCTGAAGTCATCCCCGAGGACGTAGTTGAGTTCCGTGAATCCAGGTTGAAATTTGTGGAGGATAACATGAATGACCCAGACACTTTTGACCTGACATATGGATTGCCGACGGAGCCCCTGCAACCCCGTCTTCCTGATGATGTTCCAGAGATATTTTCATGGGGTGATGCCAATGGTCATTGGTCGGCTATTACTTATTGCGATGCTTCTGGCATGCACATCAGTCATCCTACCCTGGGCCGAGTCGGATGGGCCATTGTTCAGATATGCCCGTCGACGGGAATCCCAGTTCGTGCTCAATATGGGGGCCTTCCTGGTCGTGACCAAACGGTGCCGCGTGGCGAACGCTACGCAGGATACCGAGCCTTGATGATGATGGAACGGCCAGGTTTAATTGTCAGTGATCACCGGTCGTTCGTGCGAGAAGCCAACAAATGGAACCCAGAGCTCGAGACTAGTAGTTCGCTGCACGCTGAGGTGTGGCGCAAAATTTTTCATCTGTGTCGACATGATCAGCAGCGGTCTGAATTCGTCTGGGTGCCCTCCCACAAGGATATCGAGAAGTTCATCGAGGCAGGTGGGTCACTTGCACATGCCCATGGGAATGCATGGGCCGATTTCTTTGCATATGCTGGAGCCATGGGCTTTGGCCGAACATCATAAGCAGATGATCGTCCAGTCCAAGAAGATAGCCCAGTTCACGGCGTACATGGCGCCCCGCTCGGTCAAGATGTTCAAGGAGGTGGGGGAGCCTCTAATCAAGAAAATCAGGTCCGATCTTGCCCTCAAGCTCTCCCTAACGGAACATGAGTTTGTGCAGGGCGGTGCCCTAGTGAAGTGAACCAAGTGCCTCAGGATCGCCACCACCCCTGTGAGCTACAGGGCACTTTTCAACTCGCAATGTTTTGGGGCCCCAGAAATCGGACGAGGACATAAACTCATCCGCTGGGGCCCAGCTGGGATCTGCGAACTCTGTGGGCGCTACAGTTTGCAGGTTGACAAGTATATTAAGAAGCTTCGCGAGGATTGTCTTGGGCCGCCAGTCAACAAAGCCACCCGTGCCAGCGTTCGCTCCCAGGTTAAAGCCCTGTCAGCAGGACGTGTGCCGAGGACTAGGCGGCCCATCCCTCTCGGGCCTGCTGCCGCTGGCTCAGGCAGCCAGGAGGCCGCCCCCTCCAGCCCCGCTGCGCTCTCTCGTGTTGCTGCCGCCCTCCGACTGGAGGAGACGGCGACTGTGGGGAGGGACGGGGCTGTGGACGGGGGTGGGACGGACTCGGGATCATCCGATTAGTCGAATCTTCTGCTGCTGGCCCTGTCCAGCCTGACCTGGGGCCTTCCCCCACCCGTGGGTTTTTTGGTCCCAGGCTGCCGCCTGCCGCCCCCCTGTCGTCTCGATAGGGCCTTGGGGTGGCCTAGGCTTCACTGTTCGTCTGCCTGTTGGCTGACCCTGGATCGACCTAAGGGTTGATCGCTTTGTGGGGCCTCGGGGTTCCTGAGGCCCCTCCCTCTTCAATTCGGCCCTCTTCCGTTCCTTTGGGTTCGGTTGGGGCTCCCGACTTGGACACGGGCGGGGTGTTCTGGACAAGGGGGGGGATTCTGTTCTGGACAAGGGATGATCTGGACAAGAAGGATCAAAGGGGGGGGAGGGTTCTGAATCCCCCGAAGATGCTGTGTCCTGGGGGACGGGGCCCAGACTCCCCAGGTGGGCATGGGTCGGAAGGGGAGGTCAGGGGCGCGGGGGTCCCGTAGTTTCGGATCCCCCGCTGGGATGTTTTACGGGCGGAGCGCACCTAATTCCTGACTCCCCCCTTCAGACTAACTTCAGACCTGACTCATCGGGGGTGGACAGACCTCCTACCCTGACACGTCGATTAAGGAATTGGCCGTTCTCGGTTCGCGAGAGGGCGCCGCGGCTGTCACTTTTGCGGGTCCAGGTTCGTCGGTTTCGGCCCCAGGCCGTTTTCACTGAGGGGAGGCTTACTAAAGGGGTGTTTGTCCACCGCCGACTTCAGACCAGCGGCGGTGGACTGCGCTCCCTCAGCGATTTCGAGCTGACCGAGCTCCCATCGGGGCCCAGCCGGCGCAGAGCCCCGAGCCGCCTCGAGGGCACCATCTCTTAAGTCGGGCGTGTCCGTCTACAGGAGGGAGATTTAAAATAGTCTAAATATAATATTGGGACGATTTTTTGACATTGAAAATAATAATAATAATATTTTAGGGTATTGTTTGACTATTTTTCTTTTTCTTTCAAAATCCCCCTGTAGGACAGGCCCGACTCAACACTATCTTTTAAGTCGGGCGTGTCCGTCTACAGGAGGAATGCGCATACAGAGACACCCAGTCTGGAGGCGTTTTTTTGGTGGATCAGTTCTTCTGGTGTGTTCTTGTTGCCTCAGTTCTGTCCTGGCTCTTCTCATGACGTTTCCAAGCCTCGCCTCTGGGCGGACATGCCGACGGAACACGACACTGCACCCTGGGAGCTCCGCGCGGGCTCCTCGGAGCTCGCCGGCTCCCGCGGGCGGTGCCCGCGGCACGCGGCGCCGCCCCCCGGGCGCGCCCCGCGCGCCGTGCAGGGCGCCCCCGGCCTCGGTCCGAGGAGTCCGCGCGGGGCTCCGAGCGGCTACGTTCAGGAGAGGAAAAAACACACACGGACACCATTAATCCTCGATTCCTCAGAAGATATGGGAAACTACGGGAAGTGGGGGGGAAGACAGAAACCCAGAAAGTATGGGAACACATGGGGAATCTTTTTATTTGTGTGTATTTATTCGTGTGTCCTGGGGCCCCTTCATACGTTCAGAGTGGGAGCCCCTGCCAAGAAACCCCCTGCTCGCCTCCAGGGTGCACAGGGTCTCGTCGGACTCGATGGTCTTGTCTCGAAGCGCGCGACGTTCCCACACCCAAGAAACCGAGGGACGCTCTGGGTTCCCGGGGTGATTTTTTTTCCCGTGGAGGGTTTCTCGCGATCGAGCGCCTGCTGTATGCAGCTTGCTCTTCTTGTGGAGCGCACAGGCCGCCGAGGTGTCGTCCAGCTCCAGCCACGGGCCGAAGAGGACGCGCCGCCCCCCGCCTGCCCGAGCGCGCCGTCTCCACCTGACCACCTGTGCCCTGCTTCGAGTGGCGCCGAAGCTGAAGAAACCGATCCGGCCGTCTCCCCTCCCCCTTGGCATCGCTCGGACGTGTGCATTGTTCCTTCGGCGAGGGCATCGAGGAGCATCCTTGATCATTTGGCGAAACAACCACGCACGAAACCGAAAAAAGCACAGGGAATGGACGTCCGAGCGATGGCGAGCCCCGCGGCGGCGTGTGGCCCGCCAGGCACGTGGCCGGCGCTCGCCAACACGCGTGGAGCAGAGGGCACCCGCCCGCCCACGGTGGTCGGGGGCCGCCCAGGGTGGTCGGGGGGTCGGGGCGGGCTCCTCGAAGTCGCTGTGGGCTCGGGGGCCGAGGGTTTCGGCCGCGGCGGAGATGCCAGCGCGGGCCCAAGGTCGAGAAGGTCGGCGGCCTCAAAGGGGGCATCTTGAAGGGGTTCTCTATGGTGTCAGAGGCAAACGGCCACGTCGGCGCGACAGGGACCAGACTTACAGGCAACATGTGCAATAAAGATTGAGGTGTGGCGCATCTGCGTCCTTCGGTTCTGGGCATCCTTTGCGTGCTCATGCTTCCTTGGTCCAGGGGTCCCCTGGCATCCAGACGCGGCCTAGGTGAAGGTGTCTCGCACCCTTGTGCTCTATCTCTATGGTGAACTCGACCTTACACATCACCACTTCTCTTGGGGCTTCAGGAGGGGGTGGGTGAGTATGGATATATTCAAGCCCAGGAGCCCAAGGGGCACGGCCTGTAGGCGGATGGTCGGGTAGGCTTTCGGTCGGCTGTGCTTTCTTTTGATTGCGGTTTGAAGATGTGGGTTTGCCGCGGCCAAATTCTGGGGAAACCACGAGGTACCAACACCGTTACTCCCCGGACCTCTCCCGGGGTGCTGTCTGACCAGACTTGTGAGGCGAATCCAGCGGTGGCGGCGAGGACCTCCCAGGAGACCCCAAAATGGGAAAACGAGGTACGGAAACGTTACTGGTACCATTTCTTCTTCCGACTTACCTTGACCCCAATCCCGTTCCCCCGTAGTCCGTCTTTGCGGGTTACTTGTCTTCTTCTGGGCAGTCAGCCAACAGCAACGTGTGTAGCCTGCCCCGAGCCGCCAGGGTGCCCCTTTCAGGGGGCCCCTGGGTCAGCGGCTACAGAGGAGGAGGAGGAGGGGGAGGAGGGGGAGGAGGAGGAGGAGGAGAGACAGGCGGAGGAGGAGGAGAAGGAGGAGGGATATGATGATGATGATGATGATGATGATGATGATGATGATGATGATGATGATGATGATGGTGATGGTGATGGTGATGGTGATGATGATGATGATGATGATGATGATGATGCTGATGATGATGATGATGACGATGATGATGATGATGATGATGATGATGATGATGGTGGTGGTGGTGGTGGTGATGGTGATGATGATGATGATGATGATGATGATGATGCTGATGCTGATGCTGATGCTGATGCTGATGCTGATGATGA
>CAUYUJ010015666.1:247535-319389 GCA_963575745.1 Prorocentrum cordatum
TGCACCTTCCCCCCCCCCTCCCCCCATGTATCGCCCCCCCCCCCCCTTACGTGACGCCCCACTCGACTGCTCGCTCGGGGCTCAAGAGACCGGGGTCAATGCAAGCGGGGGTCAGCCAGAGCGCCAGAACTCGCAGGTCCCTGCAGGGCCCAGGGGCGCACTGGCCCGGGCTCGTGGGTGCAGGATCCTGCAGGACTCCTGCAGGATCTTGCAGGATCCTGCAGAGCCCCACCTGACCCGGGTTCTGGATTGGCCAAGGTTGGTAGGTCTCCGACTCGCTGCTCCCTCCCGTCAGTTTTGGGAGGGCAGGGTCGGTGCTGATGGGGATGGGATCGTCGGAAGGGAATGTGCACCTCGTCCCAGCCATCTGGCCCGAGCGGTGGCGAGGGCATCACCACAGGCCGAAGACTGCAGCCAGGGCATCCCTCCCTCGCACCTCCCCTTGTCGCTGATATCGACGGCGAGCGAGGGGGGGAAGTGAGAAGGATAAGGCCTTCTCAGAAGGTTCGGAAGTCCCCCAGCCTGCTGAAAAGGTGTCTACGTCTTCCCCGAAGATAGAAAAACAAGGCAACCTCTCAGAAGGCGCGAGGGCGTCCCGCCGCCTTCTGAAAAGGCCTTCTCCTTCTCACTTCCCCCCCCTCTCACCAGAGACAAATGTACCACCACCACCAGCGAATTGTTGTCGCTTCGCGAATCCCCACCAGCCCATCCAGAAACGATGCCCAGAGGAATTGCCTCGATCAGAGAAGTGGGCAGCACACAGAGGAAGCCATTATGAGACATCTTGGGATATCTTGAGCCATCTTGGAGGTCATTTTGGGCTCTCCCAGACGCTCTTGGAGTCATCTTAATCCGTGCCCCCCCCCAAGAGGCCTCCATGTGGCTAAAACCTGTGTAGAATCAATGATTAGGCATTCTCGCCGAGGCCTCTTGGAGCATCTTGGGTGCATCTGGGGGGGCTCTTGGGGCCTCTTGGGGGTCTCTTGGGGGCCTCCGGGGGGCCTCTTGGGGGCCTCTTGGGGCCATTTTGGGGCCATCTTGGGACCTCTTGGGGCTTCCTGGGCGCTTCTTGGGGCCATCTTGGAGGAGATCGATCAAACAAGAGGGGGGGTTTAATTAGCGTCCCCCCTCGGAAGCCCCTAAAATCGCCTCTTGGACCCCTCTTGGAACGCTCTTGGAGTGCTCTTGGGCGCTCTTGGGGCCGTCTTGGGGCTCTTTTGGGGCTCTCTTGGGGCCCTCTTGGGCCATCTTGGAGCCATCTCCAGGCCTCGGATGGCCATCGGAAGCGAAAAGGCGAGAAAGCAAAAATCATTGATTTTCCTTAGGTTTTGGGACGATTTTGGCCTCTTCGGGGCCTCCTTGGGGAGCTGTTTGGCCACTTGGAGTTATCTTGGGGCCGTCTTTGGGCTTCTTGGAACCATCTTAGGAGCCATCGTGAGCGATCTTGCGCTATCTTGAGCCATCTTGGAGCTCATCTTGGGTTCTCTGAGGCGCTCTTGGAGCCGTCTTGGGCCATCTGGGACGCTCTAACTACCCGCGGCCCCCCCCGTCCAGGTCCAGGGGAGGGGGTAGGGGGAGGGGTAAACCCCTCCCCAAGGGGGAAGAGGGAGGGGTGGAAGAGGATCTGCTCTAGACCACCTACGCCCAGAGGGCTGGTGGGATTAGGGGGGTGGCCGCCCCACCCTCTCGAGCTGGGGGCACCTCGTTCCGGGCACGCCTCCACACCCGGGAGCACACCCCCAAAGCAAACAGCCCTCCCCCCAATACGAAACACACACAACAACGAGAACAACAATACCACCACCGCTTACAACAGCAACAACAACCACAACAGCAACCACTACAGCAGCAACAACCACCACAACCACAGCCACAGCAACCTCCTCTCCCTTTCTTCACCGACCCGCCGCCTCCACAGCACAGCCGTTCCGGGAGCGGGGGGCCGACCCGCCCCCCCCCCTCGCGCGGAGAGACTGGCTCCGCACCCTCCCTCGGAGGAAGAGGCAGCGGCGCGGCCACACGCCGGTCGTCGAAATCGAAGAAGAAGCTCATAATAATAATGGCGATAGTGATCATGATGATAACAATAATAAGAAGAATATGAAGAACAGAAAAACGCCGTGCACATACACTGTTGGCGCTCTGCGCGGATTTCTTGGATCCGCGCTGGCCCCCCCCGGCGGCGCCTCCAGCGCCGCTCCTGGCGCGCCCCGCGCGCCAGGGGGTGGGTGGGGGCTCAGCGAAGGCGCCAACACGTCATGTTTATGTTGTTTTTTTCCCTTCTTCCACGAAAGTAGGTATGTTCGGATCTCCGGATCCCAATCTGCTGCAGGCGCCTGCCTGCCTCGAGAGCCCGGCCAGTGCCCGTCTGCCTTCCTCTTCAGGGGGCGGGCGGAAGCCCAGATTGCTGCTCACCGCCTCCCTACAGTGGAGGCCCATGCCCCATGCCGAGGAGCACCCTGCTTGCCTCCAGGGTGCCCCGGGGGTTTCTTGGGCTTCGATGGCTCTGCGATGAAAGGCGTGACGTGCCCACGCCAAAGTCCCAGGGACGCCCTGGGGTCTCAGGGTTGGGTTTCTTGCGGAGGGTTTCTTGTGGGCCAGCCCCCGTTGTGCTTCCTGCTTCGGCCCATCTCTTCCGACCGTCGGGTGCACTTCTGAGCTCCGCGCGGCTCTCTCGGCTCGGCGCCTGGGGCCCCGACCGGCGACTGCGGATTGCGCTCCCTCAGCGATTTGGAGCGGATCGGCCTGCCCGGCTCCCCCCGTTTGTGTTGTTCGGCTCACCACCCACCAAACCACCCCAACCCAACCCGAAGGCTCAAGTTTACCCTCGATTTCCAGTGGGGGGGGGTCGGGAAACATTGACAAAAACGCATGTGGAACCCTTACCCCCCCCCACCCGAAATTCGGGTCTTCGGGTAGGGTTGGGGTGGTCTGGTAGGTAGTCATCGGCAGCAAGTCATGGGGGCGTTCTATGCCCTCGCAATGCCGTCCTTAAAAGAGTGCACTCGTGCCGATGAGCGCCTGGCAATCGATGAGATAGAGCGCCGACGATCGTCGACTCGCGTCGAGTAGGGTCGATCGAGCGCCGACAAGCCTTGATTGGCGTCGATTCGTAGATCCCAGCGAGATGGTATATGGGAGGCTCGCATGCGTTGCCACCCACCTCTTGACGGAGGCTCTGGGGGCCCATGCAGCACCTATTCCCAAGCCGCTTCGAGGGCATACGCTCACAGTCTTGGAGTTCCTTCCCAGCCTTGAACATATCCCTATCCCTATGCTGGGCACCTCCTCATCACGATGCCAATCTTAGGGATTCCCTTACTTTTTGAGGGCGAGTCCCTAAGATTGTCATCGCCTTTTGGCGTGTCAATCTTAGGGATAGGGATACGTTCGAGGCTGGTAAGTTCCGCGCGGATTTCTCGGAGCTGCGCTGGGCCCCGCCGGCGGCTCCTCAGGCGTCGCCCCTGGCGTGCGCTCCGCGCAACAGGGAGGGTCACCAGCCTCGAACGTATCCCTATCCCTAAGATTGACACGCCAAAAGGCGATGACAATCTGAAGGATCCGCCCTCAAAGAATAAGGGTATCCCTAAGATTGGCATCGTGATGAGGAGGTGCCCAGCATAGGGATAGGGATATGTTCCAGGCTGGTAAAGGGAGGGGGGGGTCTCGGGCGCCGATCAAAGGAGTCCGCGCGGAGCTCCGAGAGTTGACGGCGATGCCCGTTGTTGTTGCTCCAGTGTTGAATCCGGCTGGCCCGATCCGATCCGATTCTGATACAGTCAACGCGCATAGTAAGGACAAACGACGCTTTCAAGGGTACCCTTGGGTCCTTGCCTGCCTCAGCCTCTGCGGCCCGTCCCTAGCAATTTTCGCAGGCCAGTTCCTCAGGTTCCCTGGGGGTTTGGCCGCCTGCCGCCCAGAATACTTCAATTTCGGCCTCCAAGGGTCTTGCGTCCTTGCCACGCGTCCTCACTAACGTTATACGTTTTCACTGTAGTCTGGCGATGCTATACGGGCCGTTTTTTGCACGGATCTGCTGCGCATCTTGGGATGGCCGATCCGATTGGACTCCGACTCTGTGCCGGTGCAGCCCGACTGGACGCACGTTCCGATCCGAGCTGATCTCCCGACTCGATCATGGCTTACCTTGGCAAGGTTAGCCATGATCGAGTCGGGAGATCTTCGGGGGACCTCGCCTGTCCCCACAATTGGTGTCTTTGCTTGTGCCCGACGCAGGCTCGATGCGGACTCGATGCGGATTTGGCGCGGACTCGACGCGCCTTCGACACGGATTCGGCACGGATCCGACGAGTCCAATATTGATTCGTCGGGGGTGGACAGAACCCCCAACAGTGACACGTCGATTAGTGAATTGTCCGTTTTCGGTTCTCGAGAGGGCGCCGTGGCCGCTATTTTCCAGGCTTGCGCCCGCCAGGTTTGGGCCTCAGGTCGTTTTCACTAAACCACGTTTTACTAAAGGGGGGTCTGTCCATCCCCGAATTTGGCCCCCATGCCTCATGTTGTTGGTCCCCATTCCTGATGTTTTTGGCCCTCCTAACTTTGATCATCTTTTTGCTGGTCGATGTTTTTTCCTGATGTTTTTTGGCCCTCCCTAACTTTTCCCTGATGTTCTTTTGGCCCTTTTTTGTTGGTTGATCATCTGCCCTCCCTTGCGCCCCGTTCCTGCGAGAGCCCCTGGGACTCCTCGGGGCCGCTGGGCGCCCCCTAGACCTGTCAACGAGAACCGGAACCTTTCATCAGGAGGGAAAGAAGCACACAGACATAATTAATCGTCGATTCCCAGAAGATATGGGCAAATATGGGAAGTGTGGTGGAAGACAAGAACCCCAAAAATATAAGACAAGATACAATATGGGGAATCTTTTCATTTGTGTGTATTTATTTGTGTGTCCTGGGGCCCCTTCATTTCACCACCACCCACCAAACCACCCCAACCCAACCCGAAGGCCTCAATTTGCCCTCCATTTTCCAGTGGTGGGGGGGGTCGGGGAACATTGAAAAAAAGGCACATGGAGCTCGACCCCCCACCCCCAACCCGAGATTCGGGTCAGCTTCGGGTCTTCGGGTTGGGTTGGGGGGGTTTGGCAGGTAGTTGTTCCAACCGAGGATGCAACTCCATGCGGAGCCCGATTTTCTCCATGCCAGTGTCGCCGATGCATCGGCGATGCATCGGCGATGCGGCGCGATCCTTCGACCCCATCTTCGTGGATCCCCATCTAGGATGCCTCTACATGCGGTTTCGCCACCAGGGTCACATCGCCGATCTATCGGCGATGTATCGCCGATGGCGGGTCGACCCCCCCCCCGAGCAGGTCCCTCCCTGCCGCTGCCCCTCCGCTGCGCCTGTTTCTCGTCGCCACGCTGGAAGTCGCCTCGAGCTCCTGGTCAGGACGCACGCCCGGGAGAGGCCTCTGGAGCGCAGCAGTGTCAGTATTTGCCTGCGCCTGTAAAAGTAGGAACGTAAGGATTGGGATTGGGAGAGAGGGAGCCTAACCTCCCGTGCCCAGCCTTCCTCCGCGGGCACGCGTGCAAGCCGTGGCCTCCCAGAGCCGGACCTGTATCCGTGCGGGCGTGAGCAGGGGCAAGCGGCATGTATCACATGTCGATCGCCTACAGTCAGGAGGGGACAAAAACACACAGACACAATGAATCGTCGATTCCCCAGAGGTGGGGGGGAAGACAAAAACCCAGAAAATATAGGAAGATATGGGGGATCCTTTTATTTGTGTCTATTTATTAGTGTGTCCTGGGGCCCCTTCATACAGTCAACCCGCATGGCAAGGATGGTCAACCCTCCCAAGGGTACTCCTGCATCCGTGTCTCCTCGGTCCATCCTTGGCCGCTTTCGTCGGCCGCGCCCCGCTCGGAAAGCTCCGAAATGGCCTCCCAAGGCCCCTGCGTTCGTGCCGCGCATCCTTGCGATACGGGTCGGCTGCGCCCTCGTCGCCCAAGCTGAGTGAGGTTTGGGGTTCTCCCCCTGGCGCCTCTTTCCCCTCGGAGGTCATAATAGAATCGGAGGTGGACAGAGCCCCCACCCTGACACGTCGATTAGTGAATTGTCCGTTCTCGGTTCTCGGTTCTCTGGAGGGCGCCGCGGCCGTCAGTTTCCAGGCCCGCGCCTGCCAGGTTTGGGCCCGAGGTCTTTTTCACGAAACCACGTTTTGCTAGGGGGGTTTCTGTCCATCCTCGATACAGTGGAGGCCCATGCCAAGAAACACCCTGCTTGCCTCCAGCGTGCCCTGGGTTTCTCGGGTTTCGATGGTTCTGCTGTGGAAGCCGGCACGCTCCCACGCGAAACATCCATGGACGCCCTGGGGTCTCAGGGCTGGGCTTCTCGTGGAGTGTCTCTGGTGGTCGGGCCCCCACTCCAGAGGCCCATCCCCGCCAGCGTGACCAGCGGGCGTTTGGCCCGTTCTCGACACTGCCGGCAGGGCGCCGCGGCCGCAGTCGTGCTGCGGGCCCGCGCCCGCTGGCGGGGGCCCGGCCCCTGGCCGTGTTTTTTTTTCACGAGAGGGCGCTCCTGACGGGCCTGTTTTACACCACCACCACCATCAGTTGGGGGGGGGGGTCCTCCTCCTCCTCCTCCTCCTCCTCCTCCTCCTCCTCAGTGGCACGGAGCAGTCGCCCCACGGTCCTATCCTATCCTCCTCCTCGTCCTCTTGGTCCTCCTCCTCTTGGTCCTCCTTCCTCCTCCTCCTCCTCCTCCTCCTCCTCCTCCTCCTCCTCCCTCCTCCTCCTCCTCCCCCTCCTCTTGGTCCTCCTCCCCCCCCTCCTCCTCCTCCTCCTCCTCCTCCTCCTCCTCCTCCTCCTCCTCCTATTTGTCCTCCTCCTCCTCGTCCTCCACCTCCGTTCCCCCTCTAACCTGTGGTGGTGGTGGTGGTGGGGAACGGGCCCCTTCTGCGCTCTGCTCGCACCCGCTCCCCACCTTCGTCCGCCTGCCGCGTCTCCCGGAAGATGTTCTCCGAGCAAGCTGCGCAGTGGACCCACGTAGGCAAAACACGGAGGAGCTGCTTGCAAAGCCTACCAATACAGGGCACGGTAACGTCGCAAGGCTTCGTGGGCTTGTGTGAAGCTGGGCATAAGAGGATTTCTATTTGCATGGCGACCACGGCAAACTAATGGACGTAGTGGGCAGCATTTTCATTGAGAGCCAAGTACAAGTTCTCCTTCCTGCCGCCCTCGGTCCTTTGTCTCGACGAAGGCAACAAATTACCTATTGCGCTCCGCGCGCATTTCTAGGATCCGCGCTGGGCCCCCCTCCCCCCTGGCGGTGCCTCTGGCGCCGCCCCTGGTGGGGTCCGGCGCAGATCCGAGAAATCCTCGCGGAGCGCCAAAAGTTAATGTTCATGGCGTTTTTTCTTTTTACCTTCGTCCGCCTGTTCCTTCCCCCCTACCTTCCTGCCCCCCTCGGTCCTTTGTCCACTCCCCCCCTCGGGGCGACGTTGGGTGGGGGCGCGTGGCGTGATTACCAGGGGAGAAGGACTCGACAGGGTGGGCGGATCTCTTCTTGTAGAGTTTTTTCTTTCTTCTGCTAGAATGGACTCCACAAAGGGAGGGTGAGAGGTGGCAGGGAGGGGGGGGGGTAAGTCGAAGGGCATGCTGCAGGTGGAGGAAGGGGGCCTGGCGGACGAGGGAGGACGGAGGGAAGACGGTGGGGTGGAGGTGACCGAAGGGGAATGGTTCTGTAGCAAATCATGGGGTCGACTGGCGTCGATTAGCGTCTGGGAGTCGGTGAGATAGCGCCGATCTAGCGTCGGTTGGCGTCGATTAGCGTCGATGTAGCGTCGACTCAGCGTCGATTCGCATCGACCAGCGTCGATTAGCATCGATTCGGAAGAGCTTACAAGATGATACGGGAGGCTCCCACGAGTTGCCACCGAAGAGCGACCAGGAGCGAGCAAAAACACGTACGCGTACGCGAGTCCCCGTGAGTCTCGAGAACATGCATTGCGCGATCGTTCGTGCCAGGAGCCTAGCCTCGTGGTTTGCACGGGGGGCTCTTTCCTTCGTCGCACGGCCTCGTCTACCATGGCAGCCTCGAGCACTGGTTCTGTGGAGCGTGTGCTGTGCCTCCAAGCAGGTTCGAGACCGTGGTAAGGAATTCGCGCGAAGGCACCACGACTCGTCGCGAAACCTCAGCAGAGGATGAAGGCGGGACTGGATAAACGTTCTCTCGTTCTTGCGAGCCAGAGGAAGTATTTATTCATGTGCTTTCGCCTCGCGAACTGACCATTCCCACTTCTTCATTTGCCACTTTTCTAAGTACGCAATCACTCCCGACCTCTCCCGGAGGGTGCTGTGACCAGGATTTCGGGGCGGGTCCAGCCGTGGCTGCAAGTTCCCTCCAGGAGGTACACATGCGGCACAGCATCAAAGTCCGCCCCTCCTTCCATCACAGCTCAACAGTGGACGCCTTTTTGAACGTGGACCAGATTCAAGCAGCTCCGAGAATCTGCTTCACAGGGTCTGGCGCGAGTACGCTTGCGGCACCTGGCTCAGGCGCTTCCCTTCCCTTCTCCATGCCCTTCCTCCGCTCCCCTCTCCTCCTCCTCCTCCTCCTCCTCCTCCTCCTCCTCCTCCTCCTCCTCCTCCTCCGCATCCTCCGCATCCGCATCCGCATCCTCCTCCGCATCCGCATCCGCATCCGCATCCGCATCCGCATCCGCATCCGCATCCTCCTCCTCCTCCTCCTCCTCCTCCTCCTCCTCCTCCTCCTCCTCCTCCTCCTCCTCCTCCTCCTCCTCCCCCCCCTCCCCCTGCCCGCCCCGCCCCCTCCCCCGAGCAGCAAACGAAAAAGCAATGCCGAGCGCCCCTCGTGCAGGCGAGGCCCGCAGCCCTGCAGGCTCGTGATGATGGGCGGGTCGTGCAAGTACGGCGACGACTGCGAGTTCTCCCACGACCCCCACGTCATAGCCTTGGGCCGCCCGGGCCCGGGGACGGGCGCCCCCCATTGGGGGGAGGGGGAGGGGAGCGGGCCGCAGAGGAGCGCGGCGGGACGAGAGGGCCAAAGGGTTGGGAAAGGGCCTTGGGGGGCCTGGCGCAGCACCCGCGGGCGGCGAGGCCGCCGACTGCGGGGCCCACCTGGGCGCGCGGCCTCGGGCACGCCGGGGCCCTCCGCTCTCTCGCTGGCAGGCGCCAGAGCGACGGCAGAGCCAGCGGGCCGCCGAGCCGGGCCCTCGGCGCACCAGGGCGGACCCTCGCGTCATAGCCTTTGGCGGTCTGGGGCCGGGGGCGGGCGCCCTCCAGGGCGCGAAGTTCTTCGGGCGCCCCCGAGGGCGATGACTGCGAGTGCTCCCGCGACCCTCACGTCATAGCCTTGGGCCGCCTGTGGCTGGGGGCTCACCACCCACCAAACCATCCCAACCCAACCCGAAGGCTTCAATTTGCCCTCCATTTCCAGTGGGGGGGCGTCGGGGAGCATGCACAAAAACAAGTGAAATTCGTACCCCTTGGTTGGCTTGCGGTGGTCTGGTAGGTAGTCAGGGGCGGTCAGAGGAGCAGAACAAGGGCGCCCTCGAGGGCGCGAAGTGATTCGCGCTTCGCGATTCGGCTCCTGTTCCTCCTCGTTCTCCTCGTCTCCTAAGGGAGGGTGCGCCGGAGAGCGAGGTGATCCGCGCTTGGCGCAGCGCGAAGCACGAAGTTTGGCGCCCTTGCAGAAGGGGCCGACTTTGCTACCCCTCCCCCGTTTTCGCCTTTCTGGGGCCACCTGGGAGGCCCTCGTCGCCATCGCTGGATTCACTTCGAATTCCCGATCGAAACGCAACCCGGGAGAGATCGGGGAAGTAACGGTATCGGTAGTTGATGGTCCAGCGACAAGGGGCAATCCATTTGGGGCGTGCAACACATTCTGGGGCGCAAATCTAATGCTGGATTTTCGCGTGCAATACGTTACTTGCAATACAATGCAATACAATCAAATCTCCGGCGCAACACATTCGTAATACACGTGCCCCAAGTCTATTGCACCACCCCCCTTCAGCTGGACCCCCTTTTGGGTCACCCAACGAGAGGAGAAAGGATGGATACTGTCAACCCGCAATGTTTCCAAGGGTACCCTTGCATCCTTGCCTCCTCGGTCCATGCTTGGCCACTTTCGTTGGCCGCGCCCCGCTCGAGGAGCTTCGGAATGGGCGCCCATGGCCCTTGCATCCTTGTCGCGCGTCCTTATGATACGGGCCGACCCTTCAGGAGAGGAGGAAGGATGGATAAGGAAGCGCAGGCGGGAGGGAGGGGGGCACCGAGTGAAGCACGACCCTGCCACAGTCGCAGCCCTGGCTGGCCTGGGGCCGGAGGTCCGGAGCTCTGGCGAGTCGAAGCACGGCCCCGCCGCAGCTTCTCTTCTCCACCTTCGGCCTCCAGGGCCGCGCTTCTGGTTCCCCGGGGACCGTTGCACATCGACTCAGTCGGGAGCTCTTCTCCACCTTCGGCCTCCAGGGCCGCGCTTCTGGTTCCCCGGGGACCGTTGCACATCGACTCAGTCGGGAGCCTTGAAACGGGGGTCAACGCAAGCAGGGGTCAGCCAGAGCGCCCCGACCTTGCAGGGTCCTGCAGGGCCAGGGTCGCATTGACCCGGGTTTGGGTGCAGGATCCTGCAGGATCTTGCAGGATCCTTCGCGTTGACCCAGGTTTGGGCGCAGGATTTTCCAGGATTTTGCAAGGTTCTGCAAGGCCTGACTGACCCGGGTCTGGATTGACCCGGGTCAGAGGACCCCCGACTCAAGGGTGAAACCTCGAAGAAGAACACACGCTATAAACATACTCCAGATTTCGTAATAAAGGGAGGGGGGTCTCATTTCGGGGGGGGGGTCTCTTCCAGCTATCTTGGAGGGCCTGGGGGGGTCTGGGGACGATGTTTTGGAGGGTTCTCCCACGGGGGAGGTCTGAAATGGCTTGTCTTGGAGGGTCCAGACCCCCTCCCTTTTATTACGAAATCTGGAGTACTCTTTGGAGCGCGCCAGGGGGCGGCATCGGGGGCGCTACCAGGGGGGGCCCAGCGCAGAACCAAACAATCCGCGCGGAGCTCCACAAGTTCAGACTTACGGCGTTTCTTCTTATTCTTCTTCTCCTCCTCCTCCTCCTCCTTCTTCTTATTCTTATTATTATTCTACCTTCTTCTACCTTCTTCTACCCCGCTTCTGCCGCTCGAGGCAGCGTTGGGTCCTTTGTCCATTCCCCCCCTCGAGGCGGCGTTTGGTGGGGGGGCGTGGCGTGATTACCAGGGGAGCGCGACTCGACAGGGTGGGCCGATCTCTTCTTGTAGAGCTTTCTCTTCATCTAGAGCCGCCCATCGGGGCCCTTGCGACCCAGAACAGGTCGGAGCTGTCGGAGGTCTCGGGGCGAAGGTGGAAGGATGGGGGACCGAAGAGGGACGAGGACGAGGGTCTTGAGATCACGAGGGCGAGGGGAGGATGAGGACGGGGACGAGGACGAGGACGAGCGACGAGGACGAGGATGAGGGCGAGGACCAGGACGAGCACGAGGGACGAGGACGAGGACGAGGACGAGGACGAGGACGAGGAGATCACAAGAAATAGATGATAAAATAATGGCACGAGCGGAGGGGAGGAGAGTGGAGTAGATTGAGAGGAGGGAGGGGCTTATTTCGAGTTCGAGCCTTCATCCAGTGGGCGCGGGGGGAAAAAAAAAAAAAAGATTGAGAGGAGGGAGGGGCCATGGATGCCAGGTCGGGAAGAGGACGAGGATTGCAGAACGGCTCCCCCAATTGGACCAAGTGGAGGTGGAGTCGGATGGAGCTTGAGAAGGCAACGATCCTATGTTGATGATAATGATGGTGGTGATGGTGATGGTGATGATGTTGATGATGGTGATGATGATACTGATCAGGAGTACGATGAGGATGGGGATGAGGATCATGAGGATTCTCAGGATGATGCTTAGGAATATGATGAGGACGATGATGAGGATGAGGACCAACACATATAATAACATGATGACGATGATGGTGGTGTTGATGTTGATTATGGCGGTGGTAATGATGCTGATGCTTATGCTGCAGATGATTATCATTCTGGTGATTGTGATGTCGTAGGTGATGCTTGCAACGGTGGTGGTGATGATGATGTTGATGATGCTGCTGGTGGTGATGATGGTGCGCATGATGATGGTGATGCTGATGCCAACTATGATGATGACGACGATGATGATGATGCTGATGCTGATGGTGGTGGTGATCGTGCTGCGCATGATGCTGCTGCTGATGATGATGATAATGATGATGACGATGATGATGATGACGATGATGATGATGGTGGTGTGATGATGAGTCTGATGGCCTTGGCGATGCTGATGCTGCTGACGGTGATGATTGTGATACTGATGACGATGTTGGCGTCGATGATGATGCTGATGATGATGATGATGATGATGCTGATGCTGATGCTGATGCTGCTGATGCTGATGATAATGATGCTGATGCTGATGCTGATGCTGATGATGGTGGAGAAGGAGACATTATGATGATGATACTGCTGTCAATAGTTATGACGGAGCTGATGATGATCATGATGGTGATGCTGATGCTGATGATGATGATCATGATGGTGATGCTGACTGTGGTGATGATGATGCTTATGCTGATGCTGATGCTGATGATGCTGATGTTGATGCTGATGCTGATGCTGATGCTGATGCCGACGACGTTGGCGGCGACGATGATACTGGTGATGATGATGAGGATGATGATGATGATGATGATGATGATGATGATGATGATGATGATGATGCTGGAGGCAACGGTGGAGAAGAAGAGGAGCAAGTGAAGGAGCACAATATTTTGGAGCTCTCTGATTGAGACGGGAGATGGAGGAGGCATGAGGGAGATAGAGGCGTAACAAGAGGGTGCATAAAGAGGGGAGGAGAACACCTCCCAAAAGCGGTGGCGTCCTTCTCCCTCCTCAGCCCTGGAGGATGATGATTACGACGACGAGGGCGATGCCTGCCACGACGAGGAGGACGACGATGGGGACGATGAGGACGAGGATGGCGACAACGACGACGACTAGGACGACGATCGCTACTTCTACTCCTACGACTACGGGTACAACTGTGACCACGACTACGACTACACGGCTGCGGCGACGAGCGACGACATTGTTGCGCAGGACGACCATGACGACTGCGATGGCGACGACGGCTGCGACGGCGGCGAGGACGACGACGGCGCCGGCGACTGCAGCGGCAACCACGGCGGCGGCGGCGAGGAGGGCGGCGAGGGAGGACGGGGGTGGCCAGGCATGGCTGGCGAGCTGCCGCCGGAGCCCCCCGCCGTCGTGGACCTGGGGACGCCCATGCAGGCCAGGTGGGCAGGGCCAGCGGCGGGGGCTCGACTGCCCTGTTTTCGCCTGCTTCCAGGGGTCAGCCTCGTTCGAAAAATAAACCAAGGCATGATACTGGGGAGAAGCCCCAATCATACTCTTTTTTGGGGTCATGGGGCTATAGAGCTCTAGGGCTATAGGGCTGTCGGGCCATAGGGCTATAGGGCACCCGGGCACCTGGGCACCTGGGCACCCGGGCACCCGGGCACACAGGCACCCGGGCACCCGGCCGTGGGAATCGGCGGCGGCACCTCACCTGCGGCACCCGGGCACCGGGGCACCCTGGCGCCCGGGCACCTGGAGCTGCACCCGCCGAAGTCGGCGGCGCACACAACCTACCCATATGAATCCGCTAGGACCCCTACAGATCGGGGGTGGACAGAACCCCCAACAGTGACACGTCGATTAGTGAATTGTCCGTTTTCGGTTCTCGAGAGGGCGCCGTGGCCGTTATTTTCCAGGCTTGCGCCCGCCAGGTTTGGGCTTCAGGTCGTTTTCACTAAACCACGTTTCACTAAAGGGGGGTCTGTCCATCCCCGAACAGAGGCAAGCTCTGATTGGGGAAACTTTCGGCGCTCCGCGCAGCTTTCTCAGATCTGCGCTGGCCCCCCCCTGGAGGCGCCTCCGGCGCCGCCCCTGGCGCTCCGCGCGCCAGGGAGGGGGGTGCCGGGCGCAGGTCCCAGAAATCCGCGCGGAGCGCCGAAGGTTGTTGTTTATGCCGTTCCTCTTACTCTATACTGGGGGTCCTTGGCATCGCTTGGAGGTGTGCATTTTTCCTTCGGCGAGGACCATCGAGGAGCATCCTTGATCATTTGGCGAAAAAACCACGCACGAAGCAAAAAAAACACAGGGAATGGACGTCCGAGCGATGCCCAGGGTCAGTCATTTCAGGGCCAGGATGCTGCAAGCTCAATCTGTTGTTTCTGCTGCTGTTGTTGTTGCTGTTGTTGCTGTTGTCGTAGCCCCCACTCCTGCTAATCTCTCTCTCGTGCTCCATGCGCTGTCGCTTGGGGCGTCCTCGCAAGTCGTTTGCACGCCGCGCCCACGACATTCAGGAATCATGCTTTCGCCCAGGGCATCCCCGCGCTTTACGTGGAAAGCGAGCTATCGCTCGAGACTTCCTCACGATTCATGCAGGACTGAGGCTTCAGCGACTCGTCCGCTCGACCTCGCCGCCTGGGCCCGCCCGCCTAGCCCGCCGGGCGCACCCGCCCGACCCGCCCGGCTGGTTCTGCGATTTGTTTTCTGCTCCAACCCCCTTCGTACTATTCCTTCTCGTGGTCCGTCCCTTTCCCTCCCCGTTGTCCATTCGTTGCATCATGCCTCGTTTCCCCGTGATAAGGGCAGACAGGAAGGTAAGGAAGATATGCCCCCACGGGTCGCACCTCCAATGAACCTGATGCTGTTCAATTGGAGTGCCCCGCCCGGGGGCTCGCACCCTGTTTGTGACAAGGGGGAGTTTTGAGGCTCGCACTGCGCCCTTGGCCCCTGAACTACGACAACAACGGCTCCCGCCTGATACGTCCACACAGTTTGTTTAATCGCTTCGCTCACTCCGCCGGCCCATATTGTGCCATCGCAGGCGTTTGCATGCGCGTTCGTGGCCTCTGGGGGCTATCGCTCTAGACTTCCTGGCGACTCATTCAGAACGAACGCACGCTTCAGCAATCTGCCTGCTGGCTGCAGTGCCAGTCTCAAGGCTGGCTGGCGGAGCCTGCGGGCTGAAACTTAGAGTTTGTGCAGACCGCCACAGGCACTTGCATGTGTATGCGCCACGCTGGTCCCGAGCAGGCTGTGCTGTCCGGCGGAAGGGGACGAAGTTGGGAGAAGCAGGCTGACGACGACAAACGCCCAGGCGGGAGGCCAGGGCCGTCGGGGCGGGCGGGCAGGCAGAAGATGGGCCAGGCGGGGACAGCAGGCAGGGAGCAGGATGAAAGGAAAGGGAGGGAAACAGCGAGCAGAAAGGGAGGGAATAGGAGGACAAGGGAGGGGGGAGGGGAAGCAACCGCACGCAGACAGGCCAGGCCAGGGGGCGGGAAATACAAACCACCCGCGACGAGGCTACGGCCCCTACGGCGGCGACCTGGGCGGGGTGGCCGACCGAGCCCAGCACGCTGCGGCTTGGTGGGGATTGCCCTCTTGGGGCCTCTGTGGGGCCTCTGTGGGCCGTTTGGGGGCCTCTTTGAGCTTCTTTTGGTGCCTTGGGGGCCTCGTGGGGCCTCCAGGGAGCCCCCTGCACCCTCTTGGGAGCCTCTTGGGGCCACCTGGGGGCCTCCCGGGGCGGAAGGTTCGAATTGGTGGTTCGCGTTCCCTCTCTTGGGCCCCTCTTGGGGCCGCCTTGTGGCCTTCTTGGGCGATATTGGCGCCTCTGGGGCCACTTTTGGGCCTTCTTGGATTTTTCGGGGGCCTTTTTGGAGGCTTCTTGGACCGTCTTAGGGCGGCCTTGGGAGCCTCGTGGGCCCTTTTGGAGTGTTGGAAAGCCGAAAAGGCGACAAGGCGGAAAACCACCGAAACCATTCTACAATTTACGGTTTTGGCCTCTCGAGGCCCTCTTGGGGTTTTCTTTGGGGGCCTCTTGGTGGCCTCTTCGGAGGTTTTGTGCGCGTCAACGGCCGTCTGGAAGCCGTATTGAGCGCCTCTTGGGGCCCCCTTGGATTGCTTTTGGGCGCCTGAAAGCCGCGCCCAGGAGGAACATTATCTCTGGCCCGATTGCGGGGGACGTGGCCAGGGTACTTAGCGTCCTCCGCCTGATACGTCTCACAGTATTCGCGCTCTCGCGCGGGATTTATTTCGCGTCGGATTTATTCGCAATGTATTGACACGTGCTTTCGACATTCAGAAATCACGGTCTCAACGCGCCAACGCTCGAGACGTCCTCGCGATTCAATCAGGACTTACGCTTCAGCGACCTGCCCGCTCGACTGGGCCGCCAGGCCCCCGCCGCCCAGTCCGCTCATTAGTTTCCTCCCGCCCGACCCGCCCGTCTGGTTCGGCGCCTGTTTCCCTGCTAATCTCTCGTGCTCCATCCTTCTCCCTCGCCTCTTTTGTTTTAGGGGCTGCGCCATCTACGCGTGGCAGGGCAGGAAACTATACCCCCAAGGTTGGCATGACTGGGGGGTTGGAGCAAAATTGTTGAGTGATGCGCGTACATGTGAAATTGACATGTCCCAACATGAGTGTTCATATTTTCGTGTCCAACTCTGATTATGCGTATTGTTGATCGCCTCTTTGGGGCACCTTGCGTTTCTCGATTAAAGTGTGCCTCCTGGGGCTCGCACCATTTTCTGACGAGGGAAAGTCTTGAGGCTCGAACTACCACAACAACGGCTCCCGCCTCATACGTCTTCACCGCTTATTCAAAACGCGCCTTCGCCCGGGACACCGTCGCAATTTCTACAGGCATGACGCTCTGGCGCGGCATGCGTTTTCCAAGGTATTGGTTCGCCGCGCCCCAAAAACTCAGAATTCCAGTTTTTTTTTGTTGGATGCCGTCCCGAGCTACAGGTGAATCGCGATATAACTGCAGACGTCCTCGCGATTCATGTAGGACTGACTGAGGTTTCTCAGAAGCCGGGCGAAGGCTGGCAAACCCGTGGTTGCTAAAACGGGGTTCCGGGAAATTGTTGCTTTTCTTCCGGCAAGCTGCCCGTTTACGATTTAGTGCCTTGAGCTTGATTCCTGGAATCTGGCTTTTTCTTCCGGGAAGACCGTTTCTGGGTGTTGCTAGAAGTGCCCCTGGCCCAAGGTGCCCCCAGGATTCTCAGGGTGGCCCAGGCGGCCTCCAGGGCACCCCTCACGGGGCCCAGAGGGCCCCAGGTGCTCCAAAACGGAGCGAAAAGCCGGGGGCACCTTGGGCCACGGGCACTTCTAGCAACACCCGACGTTTTATTACCAGCCTGGAACATATTCCTATCCCTATGCTGGGCACCTCCTCATCACGATGCCAATGCTAGGGATTCCCTTATTTTTTCAGGGCGGATCCCTATTGTCATCGCCTTTTGGCGTGTCAATCTGAGGGATAGGGATACGTTCGCATCGTGCTGGTGCCTGTCAGCAAGTTTTCCCGCCCGAGCTCCTCCTCGCTGCGGCGCTTCTGCGCCGCCGACACCTCGCACGGCGACTCCGCGTCCGCGTCCGCCGGCAGCTGCTGCTCCCAGACCTCCGACGCCTCGAGGAGCTCAACGCGCCGAAGCGCCACGAGTCGAAGGTGCTCGAATCAATCGCCTTTTGGCGTGTCAATCTGGTAAGTTTTAGCAGCCACGGATTTGCCGGCCCTCGCCCGGCTTCCGAGCTTCCGCGGCCGCTGGCCGCCCGGGCCCGCCGCTGCCCGCCATGCGCTGCCCGACCCCGCCCCTTGCGGCTCCGTCGCCTGTGCTTTCTGTTGCGCCTGCGCCCTGCCTCCCTGCTGCGAACCTCTGTCGTGCTCCCTCCTCCTCCCCCCCCCTCCTCCCTCCCTCCTCCTCCTCCTCCTCCTCCCTCCTCCTCCTCCTCCTCCTCTCCTCCTCCTCCCTCCTCCCTCCTCTCCTCCTCCTCCTCCCTCCTCCCTCCCCCTCCTCCCTCCTCCCTCCTCCCTCCTCCCTCCACCTCCTCCTCCCTCCTCCTCCTCCTCCTCTCCTCTCCTCCTCCTCCTCCTCCTCCTCCTCCCTCCTCCCCCTCCTCCTCTCTCCTCCTCCTCCTCCTCCTCCTCCTCCTCCTCCTCCTCCTCCTCCTCCTCCTCCTCCTCCTCCTCCTCCTCCTCCCCCTCCCAGGGGACCGGAGGGCGCAGCCATCCTTCTCTTCCCATCCGTTGTTCCTTCCTTCCTCCCCTCCCCTGTTTTGGGGCTGCGCCGCCTGCCCGTGGCAGCCGAGGACGATCGGCCCTCGAGGGGGGTCTGTGGTCGGAGACGGAGAGGGCGGGTGCCGAGGTAGGGGGATCTGTCGTCCAATCGGGCGCTGCTGCTATTGCTTCTTTCTGTGGCACGCGCGGGCTCGGAGCGCATGCCATGGGACACGCGGCTTTCTGGGGGGCCCGCTCCAGGCCCCGCACGTGCCACTTCTGGGTGGCGGACTCGCCCCCCCTCCCTGGGCCCCCCAAGGTGTTGTCGGGAGGGCGGCACCCGGTGCCGATCATTTGTTTGTGCCTCCACGGTCGTTCCCCGTGAGCATTGGCCCTGGATGGGCCTAGCCTGTCACCGGCCCATACACCCCCAGCGGCGTGGTCTTGCCCGCCACGTGGGCACCTCGAGGCCTCGGCCCTTGCCACGGGGCCAGCTTCTCATGCCCAGGCCCCGGCAATGGAGGCCGAGCGTTGCCAAAGACGGTCCTCCGCGATTCTTTGGGGTCTGTTCCTGGGGGTAAGAAGTCATTCGATCCCGAGACATGCACTTGGACGCGGTACGACCAGAATCTCGAGGCGGATCAAGCCGTGGCGACGAGGATGCCGAGGAAGTGCCAAACATTGCCAAGAAACTGCCTCGAACTCGGGGTGCGTTCCGACCAGGCTTTGGAGGCCTGGCCAGCCGTGGCGAAGAGGATGCCACCCAAACCAACATGATGCAGTTTCGCGCGATCCCCACCCAAGACCGCGAGTCGGGACACCCAGATAGCACCAGCACGCGCTGGGCTTGACGGCAGCGGCATGCCGCCGGAATCTGCCGAGGAGGCACGAGGCGGGATATGTATCTCCAGTGCGCTGGCACGCGGTCGGCCCGGCTGCCGCGGTACGAAGGGTGTGCGAGGCGGGTCTGGAGCCCTTTGCTTTTAATTATCTTGCACAGCTGTGCTCTAGAGCTCGGACCTCTTTGTCTTCGGCCGTCGTCGTCGTTCGTTCATTCGTCGTTCGTCCTCCCCCCCGCGGCCACAAAGGCAAGCTCCTGGAGGAAGGAGGCGAAAGCATCCTGTCTCTAGCAGACCCTTGGTGCAAGAGCCAGGGCGCGCGTGTCACTTGTACAACAGCCCCTCCTTGAAGTCAGTCAACACCAGCGTGTCGGGTGGGAAGCAATCCTCGATTCTCGCAGCTGCAAGTTCAAAATCCATCTGCTCGCGTCCGCTTGCCAGGGCAACACGGGCTACGGCGGTCTGCTGTCGCTGGAAGGCAAGCTGCCGCAGCCAGCGCGTGTCGCCTGCAAGTTCTTCCTGCAGGGCGCGTCTGGGGCGGAGCCAAAGCCACCCAATCGGCGCCAGCGCCGCCGCCGTCGCCGCCGCCGTCACCGCCGCCGCCGTCGCCGCCGTCTTCGTCACCGTCGTCTCCGCCATCCCATCCTGCTCCGTGAGAAGAAACCGCCGCGACCGAGAACCCATCGGTTGTGGGTGGGGGTCGCGACTCCTGGGCCGTGTCAACCCGAGGAGGAGGAGGAGCAGGAGGAGGAGGAGGATGAGGACGAGGACGAGGAGGACGAGGAGGACGAGGAGGACGAGGAGGACGCGGATGAGGACGAGGACGAGGAGGACGAGGACTAGGATGAGGACGACGCGGACGAGGGCTCATGGAACCATTTAGAGGTATTTTTTCGGCTGCTGCTACTGCTGATGCTCTCTGGGATTTGTGGGGGCCCTCTTGGAAGCCTCTTGGTAACCCTTGAAGGCTTCTTGGGATCATCTAGGAGGCCATCGATTACAGGATGGGGGGGGCCCAACTCAGTCCCCCTTTATGAGCCGACAAGCCGCTTCTTGGAGCTCTCTTGGAACGCGCTCTTGGGTGCTCTTGGATCGGTCTTGGGGCCGTTTGGAGCATGTTGGGAGCCATCTTGAGCCAGCTTGTGCTATCTGAACCATCTTGGAGGTCATCTTGGGCTCTGAGTCCGCTCGGGGGCCTCTTGGGGGCCTCTCGGGTGCCTTTTGGGACCCTCTTGGGACCGTCTTGGGGCCCTTTTGGGGCTCTCTTGGGGTTCTCCTGGGAGCCCTGGAGCGCCATTTTGGGTAATCTTCGGAACGATCGATCAAAAGGAGGGCTTCACCCGATCGAGGCTCCCCCCCTTCGGGGGCCACGATCCTCGTGAGAGGTGTCAACAATTGGCCCTCCCAGGTGCCGATCTTGACGCTCCAACGGGTCGCGGCCCCTCCCGTCCAGGTCTAGGGGAGGGGGCAAGGGGAGGTTTCTAAACACCCTCCAAATAGCAAGCCGTCTAGCTCACTCCCACCCGCCCTCCCAACACATACGTAACACCCGAGCCTCGGCATGTTTTGCGGTCGTCTTTTGATGGACAGCTACTGGGAACCTAAAGCGAGCCCATATGTGCGACGTTGGGGCGAGGTGCGCCGCGCATGCCTCGCGCGCCACGCGCGCCAGGCACCCTTGGGGTCCGAGCGTGCCAGACGCCTGGTGCGCCAGATGCTCCCTCCATCCGCGCCAGGTGCGCCACGTCCGAGGCCCGTGCAGAGTGTGTCAGGTGCGCTTGCGCACGTGACAGCACACATCGGGAAGGATGTCGGCCCCCACCATCCTTGTCGAACGCCAATGCCCATCATTGTGTTTGGTGGGCCTGCGCATTGCAGGCCATGCGCCACCACCCCTGACGTCCTTGACAACAACCAGTTGACAACGATCGCGGGGTGGCCGCGCACTATCCACATTTTGCCGCGAGGTGCATTTTCTATTGTGGGTGTGTGTTGTCCGGGGTGGTAGCCCTGCTCGCAGCAGACAATATGCTGACACCCGCGCCGTCCTTGTCGAAAAACCGTACAAAGTACCCGCGGGCCTCATGAAAATGATGCCAGACCTTGTTTTTTGATAGGGATGGTGGGGGGCCGCAACGTGTATTGTGCATTGTTCTTTGAGAGGGATGGTGGGGGGGCCGCATCGGGTTGGTTGCGCATGCTCCGAAATTGGAGACATCGTGTGTTTTGTATTGTCTTTTGGCAGGGAAGCTGGGGCGGGGCCCGCATGGTGTGCGCATGGTTCCGGGTTGGCTGCCGACCGGGAGAGGGGGTGTTTCTTAATAGGGAACCGTGAAAAACCGTTCCCTGAATGGGAGGAAGGGTTTTTAGAAACGGAAACACGTTATCGTGAAACCACCTGCGCCCAAACGGTTGGTGGGAGTACTTTGCGCTGAATTCGGAGTTGTCTATTCCATTGTTCGCGCATACGTCCCACCCAGCCACCCGCAACTTGACTTGCAAACCCCATGCGGCGGCGATTGCGATGAATGTTTGGCGCTTGCTGGTGCACGTATGCGGCCCCGACAGCCCGCGCATGCACGTGCCTGCTTTGGCGCGACCGACGCCGCCGCGGTAGCGTTGACCGCTGGGCACATCCCAGCGGTCACTTCAATGCGAGTTTGCGACTTGGGCGGGCTCGGTACCATGGCAACGTCGACAACGGTAGGCACGGTGATGATAGTAGCGATATTGGTGATGATGCTGACAGCGACGACGGCGCGGCCAGTGACGGCGCGGATGCTGATCACTCCGGCGACGATGACGGCGTTTTCGCGTCGGTGATGAAGGTCTTGGAAAGAGTTCGATACGCGCGCGCGGCCGACGCGCGAGAGTGGCCCGCATGGGATTATTTGAGACGGATCGCGCCCCCCCCCCCCCAGCACGAACGCAAGGGAATGCGAATGAGATCGGCATGCGGCGCGCGAGGCCCGCGTGGCAGAGCTTCGTGATCACGTTGGAAGACTAATGGTTATTTCGGGAGTTCGCAGGAGCGCGAGCGTTTGTTTGAAAACTGATGTTGGGACGCCATAGGTTTTTGCATGTTTCGGTGACATTCGGTTTTGAAATCGTTACGCGCTCCCCCGTCTCTGCCGGATTTCGGCATGCGCGCGCGAAGACGCGCGCGCGTGCACTTTAATTTTGCAGAAAGTGTTCGCGACCGCGCGCGCGCGAGGGCGGTCGAACGATTTTGACATGCGCGTGTTCGAAGCTCGTTTGGTAGCACTTTCCAAAAACATCCGGAAGAGCAAGACCCGACACGGATCGTGCAAGGACGCGAACGTAGCTATTTTGTGAACGTGCGTTGTGAAGCCACGCTTTATAGCTTGTGTGTGTGTTGGGGTGTGTGTTGACCGTCGGTCTTGAAACCTTTACGACACCATCGGATTTTGTTGGGTTTCGGCATGCTCGCGGGACGCCCGCGCGCGCACTTCGTTTCACTGTTGCATAGGATTCTCGCGACGGCACGCGCGCGATGGCGTCCGAACGATTTCGACATGCCCGCGCACGAAGCCCGTTTGGTAGCATTTTCTTGTCGAACATGTTGCCAACAAACGCATGGTCTTCCCAAGCATTCGCAAGAACGCGCGCGCACGTTTTTCGTCGACAGTCCGTATTGAGAGCCCATGTGCTTTTTATATGAATTTTTGGGCACTCGATATTCAAATCCTCACGACGCCGAAGGTTTTTGAAGGATGCCGGCATGTGCGCGTGACGACGCGCGCGTGTGCAGTTCGTTTCATTATTTGCAACCGGATTCATGAACATTTATAAATGTTGATCGTCGGCTGTGCGCGCATAACATTAATTTGCCGAGGATGGCCATGGGGGCGATACCGGTTGGGCTGGGATGGTATGGTCTCATATTTCGGATGAGAGATGGGGCACCATCGTATGCAAATTGCAACACGAAAGGGGGTCGATAATCCCAGGGTGGGGGTCGAGTTTATTTTCTCTTTTGGAAGGAAAATCTAAGTTGTGCAATCTTTGCGATGGCGACGCCGGCGACGGGCGACACCGCCTGCAAAAACCGCCACTCGCCCCGAGCGGCGGCGACGGCGACGGCGGCGACGGCCGAGCGGCGGCGACGGCGACGGCGGCACGGCGGGCGGCATCGCCTGCAAAAACCGCCATTCACCCCGAGATCGCTAAGCGAAGTAAGAACTTCCTAGTAGCAACGCTGTTTGGGGTGTGTGTATATATATATATATACATACACCCAGCCGCGGATCGTATGGTAATAGGATTGGATTCGCAGCGTTCCAGGAGACGCTCAGAGCGTTCTGGAGCGGTCTGCATCCACCGCCGCGCCAAGTATCTACGTCTTTCAGGCTTGCCGACTGCCAGAGACTTCCGGTATCTGCGACCATGCGTCGGCGACGTCGGCGATGCATCGGCGAAGAGGACAACATACGAATGTATGGAAAATAGAAGGGACGACGAGCATCCAGGACACATGGAAGACGTGGAGGATCCTGGGATTTGTGCCTTTTTATCGGCGCGGAGCCCGGGGGGAAATGAGAAGGGGCGGGCCTTTTCAGAAGGCTCCGACGTCCCCCGGCCTTTTTGGAAGTTGTCGAAGCCTTCCCCGAAGACGCAGAACACTTCTCGGAAAGTGCGAGGGTTTTTGAGGAATTCCGCCGCCTTCTGAGAATGCCTTCTCCTTTCTCGCTTCCCCCACCCGCTTGCCGCCGACTGAGAGTATGGAAAAGGAGGGAAAGACTAGCATCCAGCACATGTGAACATACGGAGCATCCGCACAGGGAGGCTTCTTAGAAGCATCCCTGCATCTATCAAACCTTCCCCTCTTCCCCTACCCCGGTGCGCACCCCGTCCAACACCCCCCCCGAGTTTGCTGCAGGGTCCAAGGATACAGAGCAGATAGCATCAGTAAAGAAGTACAGTCAACCCGCATAGCAGGGATGGGCAACCTTCCCAAAGGGTACCCTTGCATGCTTGCCTCCCAAGTCTATCCTTCGCCGCTTTCGTTGGCCGCGCCCCGCTCGAAAGGCTGCGAAATGGACGTCCACCCTTGCATCCTTATCGCGCATCCCTATGGCACGGGCCGGCTGCAACCGTGAACTGGGCCGCAGACAAGAAACGGAAAATTTAACGCGTGCCCCCCGCCGCCCAGGGCGGCCTGCCTCCGCGGTGCTTGGGGCGGAGAGATGCCTGCGCGCGACCGGCCCAGGCAGGTGCCGATTCTCGGCCGAGAGGTGCCCGAACTCGCACGAGCCGGGTGCGGAGAAGCCCACGAACTTGAACAGCACCCCGGAGTGCGGAAGGCATTGTCTTTCGCGGGGGGGGGGGTCTCGAGGAGGGGGGCTTTTCGTCTGCATCTCCTGGGAGGTCAAATTCTGATGTTTGTCCTGGGCCGAAATCCGGCTTCATCCCGCTTACAATTTGGCTCAATCCCGCCTAGTCCCGCTTAATCCAGCTTCAGCCAGCTTACTCAGATAGGGGCTACATGCGAACCCTACCCCTACCCCCCACGATTTCTGAGGGGTAGGGTGGGGTTCACTTCGTTCGGGGAGCTCCCGAGCGACGTGAACCCCACCCTCCCGTTCAGAAACCGTGGGAGGTAGGGGTGGGGTTCGCATGTGGCCCCCTATCAGAGGCCCACTCGGCGCGTAACGGCCCCCCACTGGGGCCTACTCCTCCTCCGCAGTCCTTCTGACGAAGGCCTCCCCGCAGGTGCCTCCTAAGGTGTTTGAGCGCCTCTGCTGCCTGCTGGGCCCCAGAGGCCTCTGGAGGGCCGGAGCCCGTCTGGGGCGTGGGGTCAGCACGGGTCGTCGTCGCTGTCGAGGTGGGATGACGGGCAGGAGGGGGGAAGGTGGGGACCAACACAGCGAATTAGAAGGTGGGGGAGGAGGAGGAGGAGGAGGAGTAGGAGAAGGAGGATGACGGAGGAGGGGGAGGTGGAGGAGGAGGAGGAGGAGGAGGAGGAGGAGGAGGAAGGAGAAAGAGGATGAGGTGGACGGAGACGATGAGGTTCAGGAGGATGATGATGAGGAGGAGATCCGCAGAGGAGAAGCTGCGCGCTTTCGTTCTTTCAGTCTCTGCTGCTGGCGTAGCTGATGCCCGCTGAGTTTTCCTCCGAGCGCCCTATGATACCAAGACCGATCGTGTCATGCCTCACTGTTGTTCAGGCTGGGGGTTGCACTCGCCAGACTGGGACGGCTTCCGTTGCGCCCTCCAGGTGTCCCCAACGAGAACGGGTACGCAACCACATTCGATGATGCTGTCTGAAGCCTTCTCGGGCATCCCGTCGTCTCAAGCGGCGATCGTGGCTGTCTCGCCTCAGGTATGCCTTCTGCGGTGATCCTGGCCGTCTGTGATGCATCCAGCTGTCTGAAGCCTCCTCGGGCCGTCGTTTACGTTGCATCTTCGGGGGACCTCGTCTGTCCAAAAAAATTGTGTCTTTGCTTGTTCACGGACCGGGTTCGATGCGGAATCAACGCGGGTTTGGCGTGGATTCGACGCGATTCGGCGTGAATTCGACGCGGATTCGACGAGTGCGACATGGATTTGACACGGATTCGACACGGATTCGAAGCGGATAGGGGCGCGACGGGACAGGCAAGGCCTCCCAAAGATGCAACGCAACGACGTCGTGGCGATTGTGCCGTGGCATCCCGCGGCGATCGTGGCCGCCTCCCGCAGGGATGCCCGCGAGAGCGGTTTTCGAGGGGCCACGGTTTCCGATCCCGGCCCCGGGGCGCAAGTGTCGTGAATTTGGGGGCGCACGGGTAAGCGGCGAGGGTGGCCAGGGGAGATAGATAGGCGGGGGCAACGACAGGGGGAGAGTAGTCGGACATTGGAACATCTACATTATCAGTGGCGGGCTGTTCTGCCATGCCAGGACTTTTTTCAGGGCCGGGGACGTTGTCGGAGTTGTGTGGTGTATATTTTTGCCCCGTTTTCCGGGGGAAGCGCCGAAGCATGCACAGACCAGGATTTGGTATACACCAGGATCCGCTTTCCTGTGCGAATTTCACTGCGGGACCAGAGGAAGCATCGGTGTAAAAAGTTCGGCTCCTTCAGTCGGGGGCAACGACAGGGGGACAATAGGCTCTGGGTGGGGGGGGACACATCGACCCCAAGTCGCCAACTGATCGCTGACAGGGGCCTGGAAGCTCGAGCCCGCCCGTGAATGCGCGGTGTCGCTGTCGGAGGCCTCTCGCCGCGCTGTCGGCGATGTACCCCCGATTTCAGGTCGATGCTCCCCCCACGGAGCCAGTTCCCTCTATCGTTACCCCTCAGCTGGGAGAAGGTCAGACCTCAAAAGGAATACGAATGAATGTTCTGTGGTCAGGCCCCAGCAGTTGGACAGGCCCGCGGCGCTCTGGGCACGCGTGAGCCAGACATTGCGCGGTGTGGTCTGAATTTGACCGGGGATGTGGATGGCCAGTGTTTTCACCACCTCGGCCTCGAGATGGGCCCTCTCCGGGCTCAAGGGCCGTCAAGAGGCGATCTCTCGGATGAGGACACAGTGAGTACAGATCCCGATCGGGGCCAGGGGAACCATGCTGGGTGTCCAGGTGAGGAGGGGGAGGAAGAAGAGGAGGAGATCGGGCCGAGGAGGTCGAGGAGGAGGAGGTGAGGAGGAGGCGGAGGAGGAGGAAGAGGATAAGGAGGAAGAGGAGCAGGAGGAGGAGGAGGAGGAGGAGGAGGAGGAGGAGGAGGGAGGCGGAGGAGGGAGAATGAGGAGGAGGAGGCGGAGGAGGAGGAGGAGGAGGAGGAGGAGGCAGGGGCCGCCACCTGCGAGTGTTGTTTTCGATCCCCTGTGGGTGGATCCCGCTTCTCTCTGTGCTGCGTGAGTGGGCCCGGCCGGCGCGCTCCCGCCCGAGTTGACCTGCGCGGCGCCGCGCGCGTGGCCGCGACGCCGCCAGGAACAATGGGTGCAGCCGCCAACCCGCACAGAACAGTGGACAGTGTCAGGGATGGGCTACTGAGCGTGAGGCGTTGATCACACTACGCGCGCTCTGTGTCGAGCGAAGGACCTCACACCCTAGAGAGCAGATATTGCTTTCGCATTCACATTATATATGTGGTGATGCACATATATATATATGTGTATGTATATGTATATATACATATATAGAAATATGGACGCGTGTGTATGTTTGTGTGCGGCTCCTACGTGTACCTAATAGAGGGACTGCCCCGACCAAGGTTTGCCGGGGCGGGTGGTCGGAGGGCAGCGGCGGGCTTCCTCCATTCAAGCTTCCGTTGCCGCAGGATCTTCTGCTCCGGCCGTGGACGTTCCCTCGGCCTCCTGGTGCAGACGATCCTCCTCCTCCTCCTCCTCCTCCTCCTCCTTCTAAGCCCCTTTGCGCAGCGGGGGGGCACACCCGCTAACGAAGTTCATAAACTACCCCTGCCCACACTCCTTTCGGGCTTTTCCTCGGCTCCACAGCCCCGATGTCCTTCCCTTGATGTTTGAATCGTCTTGGGTGAAATTGTACTCGCGGTCGCTGCTGGCCATCAGCAGCGTTATCATGAGCAGGCTTCAAGGAGTTTCGGTGTTGCAATACAATCCGTTGTCGGCGAGCTCGTACGACCGTCTGCAGGACATAGCTCAGACTACGACGGGCTTCGACTTTGTATGCCTTACGGGGACTGGGGCTCGAAAGCACGGCACGGAGGAGGTGGTGTGGAGGAGAGCAGGGAAGCGATGGGCGGTGGAAGCAGGGTGGGCGCGCTCCCCAGGTAGCAACAAAAACTCGGGCTGCACCATCGTGTTGGGGCCGCGGATGCGCCGTGGCACTGTCACCCACACGTGGGCTGCCCCTCCCCACATCGCTGGGAGAGGGGTCGCGCTCAGGGCCCGATGCAGCCAGTATGACCTAGGGGTTGCCAGTGTTTACTTCCCTCCCCCTCCTCAGCGAGCTTCTGAGATGGCTGGTTATCGAAAAACCTGCGATCAGATAGGCAACTGGATCCGAGGGCTGCCCTTCCTGGCGGTTTCGCGCTGTTTTCCCATTCTGGCCATGGACTTAAACTCTGGATTTGGGCTTCAGAGGCTACACGGTAGTGAAGACTGGACTGCAGTGCAAGATAATCGCCTCGGATCGGTAGTAGAACCTGTTCGGCAACGCTACGCGGCCGATGTGATGTTAGAGATCCTTCAGGCTTTGGATTTTGTCCCTGTCAACCTGCACTTAGGAGCTGGACCCACCTATTACGGCCCATCAGGTGATACTTCGATGCTCGACTATGTGTTCATTCCCAGATGTTCCCTGGACCAGGTGACCTCAGCAGGCCCGCTTCGACGTCTCGCTCGAAAGTTTCAACTCATCCGCCATAGGGATCACCGAGATCATATCCCCCTCCATCTCAGGTTCTCGTATGACTTAGCTGCTACTACAGGTTCAGAGGCTACGGGACTCCAGGCAGATGAGAGAGTGGGATTTGTACCTAGGCATGTTCGCTGGAACAAAGAGGCGTTGATGGACTGCCTGCGCATGGGTACCCAGAGAGCCGAGTTTTTGCAGGCCTTGGGGGCTAATATGATCGATGAGCAGGAGGAGTGGCAGCGACGGAGGAGGGAGGAGCAACCGCCCAATGCTGAATGGGGGGTTTTCATCAGGGTGCTCAGGGACACGGCAGAGAGGTTTTTCGCAGGCACCGTTCAGAGGTCTCCAGACTACCCTCAGCGAGCGCAGCACATCCTGGACCGGCTCCAGCAACGGCGTAGGCTTCGTCTAGAGCTGGCTACTGATATCCCTTCTGAGGCCGTCCTCTCGATTGCAGAGGAGATCCGCATCAAGTCTAGGCAGCTCAGATCTCTCCGTCGGCAGTATCTGCATCAGTGGAGACAGGACATCACAGATGACCTCCATAAAGCGCTCAAGCTAGGCAGGCAGGCAGAGGTTGCCAGGCTATCGCGCCTGCTCTCGGCTCGTGGGACGGGCCAAAAAAAAAAGGAACTATAGGCGTCCTCCCTCTGCCCTTCCTACCAGCCAGGAGCTGCAAGATAGATGGTCACTCCCGTCCGCTCAGGGAGGAATGCAGGCTGAACCAATTGACTGGGTTACCTATGCTAATGACTACCTCTATCACCCCACCGATGGGCAGGAGGCCAGTTTTTTCCCTGGGCAGTACACTGAGGAGGGCCTTAAGTGGGCCAAGGAAAAGCTGCGGCAGATTCGCAAGTATTTGCAGAAGTCTGGGCGTCGGAGAGCTGTTCCAGAATGGTCGGTCCCCATGGAAGTCTTTTGGATGATCTTCTTCCCATATAAGCGCACGTCCAAGCGGTTTCGAGGCGTTGGGTACGAGGCGCCCAACATCGAGCTCAAGGTTGTACGAGGTTTTCTGGTCTCACTCATGCATAAGATTCGACGTTCTCGGCAGGTCCCACTGGTCTGGCACCTCTCGCAAGCTGCTGCACTGTCTTGGAAGCGCGTGGTTCACGTTCTTTGCCCATTCGGCAAGGCATTCATCGCCGCGTGCATTGACCCAGCCCAGAAAGATGAAGAGCCCCTCTCCTCCCATGGATGCATCGCTCGTCGTCGTCGAGAGACCCCTTTACTCGCCCAGCAAGCTCTTGGATGGAGGTTACGGCAGTTAGGGCTTGAGTTTGTGAACGACCATAAGGATATCAGCAACGCCTTTGGGTCCAGTAGCTGGGATGCCTTAGAAAAAGCCAACAAGGAGGTCATGAGGGAGGGGGAGCACTACTATGGGGAGCAGGGGTTCAAGTTTTCGGCGGTCTGTTTTCGCGGAGTGGATGGGTATCGATTTGCCAAACCGTGGGTGGGTGCACTACAAGGAGACCCCTGGGCCGTCAAGGTTTTTGTTCGGGACATCGGAGACTGCTTTGAGGAGGCGCAAGCTGAATATGTCGAGTCGGGGGAGCCCACGGCTGATTGGTGTACGATCGAGCTTCACCCAGAGGGACAAGAGGTACTAGAAATTGATCTGTCACTTCATAGTTATGTAGATGATGCTCTGCGTAAGCTGGTTGCGCACCCGTCGGAGAATGGGGCCATCTCTCTCAGTCGTCAATCTCTCTTGTATGATGCTATCCTGGCAGATTGTCTGGCTCGTCGCAATTACCGCCTCAACCCCACCAAGAACGAAAGCGTTATCTCCTTCCAGGGACCTGGGCAACAAGCCCGCAAAGCTAGTATAAAGTCTGGAGGCCTACCTATGGCGGGGGTACCTAATGATGTGGGTAAATATCTCGGTTCGCTCGTTCGGTATGACAGCAAATTCAGCAGTGAACTCGAAGCTCGACTCTCGGCGATTTCTGCAGGATATTGGTCTATGGGGCGGTACTGGTACCAGCCCCGCATCCCTTATGTAGAGAAGAGGGCCATGTTTTTGAGTCGAGTAGTTGGACCAGCAGTCTCAGCTCTTGAAGCATTCCTTCCTTCTGCTACTCAGCTAGCCAGAATACAGACTCGAGTTGTTGATTATGGCAGACGGGCTCTTCGAGGTGCTGCTACTGAGTGGCACAATGGACACCGCAGGTCGATCACATCCCAACGCGTGCTGCAGCTCTGGCGAGTAGCCCCATTAGAAGTTGAGCTCCGAGTCCGCCGTCTAAAGTGGTATCAGAAATGGATACGTGAACCCCACTATCATGCCGCTGACTGGGGGGCTCTCTTCTTTGCCATCAAGGTTGAACGTGAGCGAGGTCTCCAGATCATTGATGAACATGGGCACCTCACAGGACATGCGTCACCATGGGCTCACCGATTTGTCGAGGACGTACAGAGTCTGAGTCAGCTGGGGGGGGGGGGGGGGGGGACATGCTGAAAAAAATCGAGCACTGGGACCGTCGCCCCCTTCAGCTATTTGATGACCCTGAGCTTTCGAACTGGTTCGGAAGAATCGACATCGCCGAGCTGAGAGCGGCCACATACACAGTGTGTGTTCCCCCCCCTGGATACCAGGCCAGGCCAGATCCCCAAGAACCTGATCCCCCAGAACACCGAGATGGTGATGATTATCGATGCTGTATTAGAGGCTGTGGTAAAAGTTTCGGTACTAGAAGACAGCTTACTAGCCATCTACATCAACATCATGGGTTATTAAATATTCTGGGATTGCTCACTATTGATAATCAGTGTTTTATTTGTGGGCAGATTTTCGAGTCCAGAAACTCAGCTTATAAACGCATCAAGGACTCGTTCAGGACGGGGATTTGCATCCAGGGCAGGTCGAACACGTTCAGGGCCGCAGGCCAAGATGACCACGTCACTTACTCGTGTCCGCTCTGTCCCACATATCGGCTCGATCGAGCTTGTCTTCATCAACACTTTCGTGAGCACTTCACTGTTCTTCCTATCGTACACGACGTGCGTGATGCCCGAGGGGGCAGCAGCAGCGGCGGCGGCCAGCGGCGAGGAGTGGAAGCCCAAGGCTCCCAGTTGGGGGCTCCCGACAGTCAGCAAACCCAAAGCGCGACCGGCAGAAGGGGAAGCAGCCGGAGAGCGAGGACCCAAGAGCCCTCGACGCCTCAAGGAGCTCAAGCAAGCCACGGAAGACACGATGCAGCGTCTCTCCCTCGGACCTCTCAAAGCACAGGTAAAAGTTCTCACCAAGTTGTGCCTCAACAACAGCAGGGACATGGCCGACCTCATTGGCGCTTGCTACAGCTGTTTCATCCTCGCCGCCGCTCATCCAGTAGTCTTGGCAATCCTCGCAGCGGGGAAGCAGTGCTACGAGAACTGCAGGGAGGCTGGGCGCGACCACCCATACGGCCCACCATGGACTCACATGTGGCTGGCGCTGTTGACGGCGCTTCTCGAGCATCCAGAGACTCCCGAAACGTCCAAGAAGGCCCTGAAGGTGTACTGGGATGCCAACATCGCAGGAGACAAGAGCTCGCTTCACCAGCTTCAGGACCAGATACGGTACTGCAGAATGCGGCCCACGTACTACAACAAGCGCAGGCAGGAGAGGCCGACACACTACAAGCTCCAGTTCATGCTGAGTGCGCAGTTGCAGACCAGTCAGATCTCCTTCGACTCGACGCCCGTGGGCACGGTGCATCAGGCGGTGTGCGAGGCCCTCTTCAAGATCGGCGGCAGGTACAAACCAGGGGGTCCTCCCAAGGGCGGCCTCGAGAGGGAGGCACTCAAGCTTCTCGGCAGGATGGGCATGAACAAAGCGGACGACGAGGACATGAGCAACGACGACGAACTGGTGGGCTAGGTGCCAGGCTCACGCACATCGCGGGCTCAGAGCGCATGCTTCGCATGGCACAGGACGGGCAGCTTCAGGATGCAGGACTGAGGGCACTGCAGGCTCGCTCGACCCATCCCATCCTTCAGTATACCTCTCCCTCTGGTAGCACCTTCATGGCCTTTTACACCCCCCCTCTCCAGTTCCAGATCTCTCTAGAAGATATGACGACTCGTGCTGCCAGTCTTCGCGCCATGCCGCTACGCGGCTCGACGGCTACTGTTGTTTCTGCGGGTGACCGCGCCCAGGATAGACTCATCAGTACAGCGTTGCAGCATGGTGGCGATGATGATAGGATCTCCAGCTCCCAGTCATGAGGTGGACTGTTGGGGACTTTCGGGTGTGGAGTTCATTTTCCTATCTGAGCCCCTCGGTGCCGCCTCGCTTCATACACATACATGTTGATTGCATTGCTTCATTGACTTCTTGAGGGGTTTACTCGTCGCCTCTCAGTGCTTTGCAGGACAGATGGTGCCTCGGCGGGGCCCCAAGGTCTCTCCCATCAGGGGTCCCCGCATGTGGCCAGTGGAATCCCCCTGCAGAGCGACCGATCACCGATGTCTGATAGACAGCGGACGCAGATCCCCTTGCAGTACGAGGCCGCTCTTCTCTTTTTGCACTGTGTAGAGAGGTCACAAGGACATGGGTCGCAAGTGTGTCTTATCTTATCTTATCCTCCTCCTTCTCCGCCTCCTCCTCCGCCTCCTCCTCCTCCTCCTCATCCTTCTCCTCCCCCTCCTCCTCCTCCTCCTCCCCCTCCTCCTCCTCCTCCTCCTCCTCCTCCTCTGCCTCCTCCTCCTCCTCCTCCTCCTCCTCCTCCTCCTCCTCCTCCTCCACGGCGTTTTGGACTTCTGGGGAGGGGATGCCAGAGACTCGAGGCGCAGTGGATCCGGATCGCATCTGTCGCATCTCATCCCTGTCTCCACGGCGCTTCGGGCTTCCAGGGAGGGGAGTCCGAACAGCCGGGGCGCAGTGGGTATTGATTTAGGTATTGCCCGCACCAGATTTCCTGGGCCGTTTTGCAGGCTTCCCGCGGACTGTCCGCGGGCCCTCTCTGATTCTGGAGGCTTCCCAGGACTTCCCCGATGTCCTCGCGCAGCGGAGCCATATCCCACAGCCGCGGGCGCAGGAGGTGCAGCTTTTGCCGCGGGTGTACTGGACAGAGCGATAGGAGGAGCCTACGGTGGAGAGCCGTGCCAAGACACACCCTGCTTGCCTCCAGAGCCCTGGTCTAGACCTCCTAGATGAAGTCGGAGTAGATGGGGTCGGAGGATCGCGCCGCATCGCCGATGCATTGCCGATGCTGCTCGATGTGGGGCCCGATTTGCTTCACGTTGACGTCGCCGATGCATCGCCCACGTCGGCGATGCATCGCCAGTGCATCGCCGATGCATCGCCGATGCATCGCCGATACATCGCCGATGCATCGGCGATGCGGCGAGATCCTCCGACCCCATCCGCTCGGACCCCATCTAGGAGGCCTCTACCTGGGTCTCTTGGTTTTCGATTGTTTTGCTATGAAGAGCGTGACGTTCCCACACCAAAGATCAATGGACGCCCTGGGGTCCCAGGGTTGGGTTTCCTGTGGAAGGTTTCTTGTTGACTGACCTCCGCTGTACTCCACTCTGCGTCTTTGGTCTTGCTAGTCGCACACGGCGCGTAGTTGCTTCCTCCACCCCTTCATGAGCGTTGGACAAAGCGATGTCTCGCGCAGGGCGTGGAAGAACCAGCTCTGCATATTCTGGGCATGGGACTGCTGCAAAAAGGGCGACGAGTGCACCTTCGCGCACGGCGTCGACGACCTGAGGAGCCGCCGCGCTTTGTGCTTCGCAAGGCTACGCCTGTATCGTCGCCTCTCCTGCCCACGTGTCATCCCATCCTGTTCGGCGGCGCTGGTGCGTCCGCCTCCGCATGGGCGTGCAGTTGTATCTCCAATTCTCAGAATAGTTTCCATGCTCTCGACAAGATACCTAGGGTAATATATGGAACATTTCCGCGGGGCAGACGTCTCTGGGAACATTGCCGGATTTTCGATTGAACATCCAATATATGGATATGTGTATATATGTATATATGGGGCATCTCCGGAGAACATTCGAACATCTCGAAATTCTTCCGTTTGAAATTTTAAAGTCGGATTATTTTTCGTTTTGGTGGGTTTGCGGCAACGTGTTTGGGATGTTATTTTGAGCGGAGTGATGTGTTGGAGATTCTAAGTTCGCGGAGCGATTTGTTGGAGATTCACGGGCAGACCAGTTTGCCATTTTGGAGCCATCTCTACCGTAGGCAGTGGTTGCACGCTAGTTCGGCGTGCCTCTGGGGTCCCGCTGCCGCGTTCCCGCCGCGTTGTTCCTCGCTCTCCTCGTCTGTGCACGTTCCCAGGGTTGGGAATCCCCTAGAGTACAGGCGAAATCAGAAATCGGGGGGAGCACAGGGATGGGCACCCAAAAAACGCTACGATGATGCTAAACAGCGCGACCTAGACAACACCGTTGCCTGGAACCGAGGGGTGCAAGTGGGGTCCCTTGCGTCTCGCGCTCACCCTGATCACATCTTTGACATGCGCCAGAAGGTGTTGGCTGAAGCAGAGCAGAGGGATGGGATCTTCATGCTCCCTTGCCTCCCCTTCGGCGGGCTTGCCAATCTTCAGCCCTTTGAGTGGCCGGTCTCCCTCCTTTCGATCGCACGTGTGGCGTCTGCTCTCGGAGCCGCTCGCACGTGCGCTCCAGGTGTGAGATGAGTCCCGAGAGCGAGGAGATCCTGCAGCAGCGCTGGCAGACGGAGCACAGGAAGTCCGGCAAGGGCAGGTCCAGGGGCGGAGGAGGCCGCGAGCCTCGACTGCTGCCGCGGGGGGGCGGGGACTGCCGCAGACCACCGAAGACCTCTGAGTCCCCTCCTCCTCCTTCTCCTCCTCCTCCTCCTCCTCCTCCTTCTCCCGCTGCCTCCTATGCCTCCTACCTCCTCCTCCTGCTGCCTCCTCCGCCTCCGTCCTCCTCCCTCCTCCTCCTGCTCCTCCTCTTCCTCCTCTTCCTCCTCCTCCTCCTCCTCCTCCCGCTGCCTCCTACTCCTGCTGCTGCCTCCTCCTCCTCCTCCTCCTCCTCCCGCTGCCTCCTCCTCCTCCTCCCGCTGCCTCCTCCTCCCCCCTTCCCTTCTCCCCCTCCCTCACCCCCCCTCCCAGAGGCAGCGAGGAGCAGGAGGGAGGGGGGGGAGAGGGTGAGAAGGGGCAAGCTAGGTGCGCTGGCGCTGGTGCGCTGGCGTCGGATCTAATATCCTGCCCCTCCCAGCTATCCCTTCCCACCGACTGGGCCGATAGGTTATTTGCCAGCGGACGCGTGTCATAGCGGGCCCAGAACTCCCCCAAAGATCTCATCGTTTTCTGCGCAATCGGGAAAGGGAGAGTTGCGTACATAGCAGGAGGGGTCTGAGTGGGAAGAGGAGGTAGTGGATGAGCAGGATGATGAGAAACCGCAGAAAAAGGAGGAGCATGAGGAAGATGGAAGACGAGAACGAACAGCAGCAGCGGAACTGGAGGGGCAGGAGCGGAATGGGCAGGAGGACCGGGGGGGAAGCGGACGAGGGGAAGCGGAGAGGGGCCGCACTTGGGCGGTCACCTTGTGGGCTTGCCGCGCGGGCGGGAGGGAGAGCACTCTCCCTCTCTCTCTCTCTTTTTCTCTCTCTCTCTCTCTCTCTCTCTCTCTCGAGAGAGAGAGAGAGAGAGAGAGAGCCGCTCTCTCCACCTTTCCAGCACGACGGCGCACCGATGCGCAGGTGCGCTCAGGTCGGGCATGTCCCCCTACAGGCAGGATTGGGAGGAACAATAAAACATACCCAACAACATGCGCCAACCAAGTCAACAGAACTAATCGAAACATCGTCCCCAGACTATATTTTGACTATGTTGGGAATCTAGTCCTTCTGTAGGGGGGACGTGCCCGACTTACAAGTAAGCATGACGTGTAAGGTCGTTAGTTCTCTTATTCATGGTGCTGCCGATCGGCACGGGCCCCCGAACCCCTCCCCCCCCTCTCCCCCCCCCCTCTCCATGAGGAGACCTTGGCTGTCTTTGCCGCCCGTCTTGAGGAGGTGGGGCCTTCCCCATTCAGCGAGCGAAGAACGGTATAAACTAAACTTTTTCGCTGTCGGGGGCGCCTGTCCCAGGGCGGCTGGAAAGTTTATTCCCCTACGGGGCCACCGTAAGGGTATAAACTTTCCAGCCGCCCTGGGACAGGCGCCCCCGACAGCGAAAAAGTTTAGTTTATACCGTTCTTCGCCCGCTAACCCATTGGCGTGTTCGGCGAGATCCCCGTGTTGGAAAGGAGTTGTTTTCTATATGTGAGGCGGTGGCATACTTTCAGACCTCCAGCCCTTCAATCTGATCAGATGGTGACGCATTGTGCGAACATTCATGCGCGACCGTTCGTTTACTGTCGAACATTGTGAGGAGGTCTCTCGCGAAACCCCCAGTGTGACAGGATACCGCCTTCATCCGCCTGTCTAGCGGTGGGAGAACTGGTCACATTAACGTGCTCGCCGCTGAGGCGAGAGTCACATTGTGAAACTATCCACCCCGCAGGATGCAATTTCTGGGAGGTGCTATTCAGAATCGGCGCTGGTGCATCCCAGGTCGAAAACTTGCATGTCCGGTTACTCTGGTTGAATCCCGCTGACAATTCGGTTGAGACCTGTCTGATTCGGCTTAGTTCTGGGTTTAATCTGGCCTATTTGGCTCACTTGTTCTTGATTCGGGCTTGATCGCCCTCTATCCTTCTGACGAGGGCCCTTCAGAGTTGCCTCCTAACACCCTCCATCCGCTCAGATGCAAGAGGAACAATCCGAGAGCACTTGGGGCTGTCTTGTGGCCCTCTTGGGACCCCTAGAGGTTTCAGGAGGAGGAGGAGGGGGAGGAGGAAGGATGCAGGGAGGAGGGAAGACGGGAGGAAAGAGAAGGAGAAAGGACGAGGGAGGAGGTAGGAGGGATGAGGGAGGAAGGAGTAGGAGGAGGATGAGGAAGAGGAGGATGAAGAGGAGGAGGAGCAGGAGGAGGATGAGGAGCAGGAGGATGGGGCAGGAGGGAAGAAGAGGACGAGGGAGGAGGGAGCGAGGGGTGGAGGGATGATGATGATGCTGATGCTGATGCTGATGATGATGATGATGATGATGATGATTCTGGTGATGATGATGATTGTGATGATGATGATGATGACGATGATGATGATGATGATGATGATGATGGTGATGGTGACTGTGATGAAGATGATGCTGATGATGCTGCTGCTGATTATGATGATGAGGATGCTGCTGCTGCTGATGATGATGATGCTGATGCTGATGATGATGATGATGATGATGATGATGATGCTGATGATGATGATGATGCTGATGATGATGATGATGATGATGATGCTGATGCTGATGATGATGTTGATTATGATGATGCTGATGATAATGCTGTTGATGATGATGATGATGATGATGATGAGGAGGAGGAGGAGGAGAAGGAGAAGGAGAAGGATGAGCAGGATGAAGAGGAGGAGGCGGAGGCGGAGGAGGAGGAGGAGGAGGAGGGCGAGGAGGAGGAGGATGAGGAGGAGGAGAAGAAGGAGGAGGACGAGGAGGAGGAGAGAATAGAATAGAATAGAAAGCTCTGGGAGGGCCATCAAGTTCGTCCAAACAACTGGATTGCCTCTGAGCGTCGGAATTTAACCGACTGTCGCCTGTATGATATGAATGCGACCTATGGCCAGTCGGCCACACAGCCGCGCAGCCCCGAGTGGCGGCCCCCCTCCGATGGCGCGCAGCCTGGAGGGTCGGGTGCCACTCATCGGGGACCGACTGACTGATCGTCCTCCCTCCCCGCACCCGCCTCCGACCCCGTCCGCACAACCCCACCCTCCCTGCGATCGCGGGCCCTCCAGCCGCGTCCACGGCCTGCACGGCCAACAGCCGCGGCAGCCGCGGGGCCTCCAGCTGCGTCGGCAGGGGCAGCAGTGTCTGTACGCCTGCCTCGGCCCCTACCCTTCCCTTTCGGCATAGAGGAGGGGAGAATGACAACAGGGATGGGGGGCAAAGATGACGAGGCATACGTGTGCGAGACAGCCTGCCCACTCTGTTCAGTCTCCTGGCCGGGAGCGACGGTAGGCGGGGCGGCTGCTGTAGCAACAGTCTCCTGTTGCGCCGCTGCGGTGTCCCGCTGCTTGGTCCAATTTCGCCCCTCACGACGTGAGAGGATGTCACTGGGCACAGCACCTCTGGCAATCAACTCAATCAATCGCTGGCTGCCTACGAAAGGACTCACTGCTGGCCCTTGCCCCCGCCCTTGGCCCCTACAAAGTTCCCCAGGTCCCTCTCGAGGGGCCCGCGCGGCGCTGGCCCCGTCAGCTTCTTGGCTCCGCCCTTCAGGACCATGAACGAGCACACCGCCTCGAATACTATCACCATCTCCGCCGATCGTCTCTCGATCGCCATGCAGATCACCCCGAACTTCTCCTCTGCGTCGCTCCTGGCCTTCTTGTACCGACAATGAAGGATCAACTCTGCAATCTGGCTCACCTCTTTGACGAGGATCGTGGACTCCCAGAATTCTCGGATGATTGTGTACGTCTTCTTGTCCTCGAGGTGGCCTCCCCCTGCCGTCAAACTCAGAATCTTCCTGAGCAGGGCGATGAACAGGTGGACGTGCGGGGGCCCGCGGAGCTTGAAGTCCACGCTCTGGCCGGCCTTCTGCTGTTCCTTGAGCGCCTTGCTCTCGTTGTCGTACACGACGCCCTGGGCCTTCATGGCCGAGCCGAGGTCGTCGTCGCTCTTCTCTGGCAGCATGAACGACAGGTAGACCGCCGCCTCGAGAAAGGCCAACTGTCGCGCGTGCGAGAGGGTGAGCCGAGCCATCTTGCGCACCGTCTGCCTCAAGTCCCTGCCGCCGTCCCCGCCACCACTGCCGCCACCCCCTCCACCGCCTGGTGGTCCGCCCCCGCCGCCCCCGTCCGCTGTCTTGCGTACCTTCTCCACCGATGATAGGTCCGCACCAGCACGTTTCATGAAAGAGGGCATTGCGATGTCCGAGGGCTGCTCCGCGGCCGCGGCCGCCGCCATCCGCAGCTCGGGAAGAGGAGGGCCGAGGTGTCTGCGTAGATCGAGCGTGTGAGTCAGGTCGCAGTGCCGCGACTGGCCATGGAAGGTGAGCCCGAATATGGCTACGTAGATCCTCGTGGCTTCGGCCCTGAAACTCGCATATCTGGCAGCTGTAAGAGCTCGACTCAACCAGGGGGACCATACTTCGGGGCGCATAGTTGCCGCAATACCCTCGAGCGAGCGCCGCCTGCAAGTGACGAGCCGCCATAGTGCGATTTCTGAAGACCTGCAAGCAAACGGGGCACTCGTTCGACGTGGTCAGGACGTGGCTGAGGTTTCGTACTTTATGTCTATGTCTAAGATGTTCCATATATCCTTTTTGCGTTGCAAACCGACACCCACATCCCTGTTTGTGGCCCTCCCCGTCCTCCACCTCCAAGTTGCAAACGTAAGGTAGCCCCTCCTCCTCCTCATCTTGACTTCCTCCTTGGGGACCTGGAAGGTCGTCGTTATGATACCACGGAGGGACCTCGTATGTGTGCGTCCTACTTCGTACCCTAGTGAAATCCACCTTCTGAAGGTCCATCATCACCTCCTCATCTTCGAAAAGCAACCAGGGGGACTCCGACACTCTCGAGAGAAGCTCCTCTGCGTCGGGGCAGGCGCGCATCGCCTCCCCCATATCCGTGCCGACTCTGCGTGCCCAGGGGGAGGCCCATTCCGTTAAACCTGTAACTGCACACGGCCATCTGAGAGGGTCCTCGAATGGCATGTCGCCTCCAAAGAGTGCCAGGAGTACTTGTACATGTGACTCAGGGAGGAGGAGTAGGGAAGAGGGAGGAGGCCCAGGAGGAGGAGGAGCAGCACGAGGTATACGAGCAGCCCTGGAGGAGGAGGAGCACCAGGAGTAGAAGGAGGAGGACGACGGTAAGAAGCAGAAGGTAGTTGATGAGCCATCTTGAGCCGATCCATCGGATGAGGCCCGATATCCGGTATCGTGTTTCATGTTACGGACTTTCGCTAAGCGCCTGCAGCTCAGTACTCCTCCCTTGCTCCCTGCGGCTCTGAGCGAGCGTGCGCCGTTAGCGACATAATTCAAGCTTGGATGGCGCACCCCGCTCTGACGGTGCCGGCTCTTCGCCAGAACCGGTTATATTTGGATGGTGCCACTCCGAGGGTGCAAACCATGGTCGGTCGGACGGTATCGGAGCAAAGCACTCGAGGGGTGACTTGTATTTTTCTCACCCCCTTGTGCACTGGCGGAATTCCGGCGTCGTGGGGAGAAGGAGTAGCAAGCAGCATGATTGGGGTGGAGAAGGCGGAGATCCAACAGCGGAGGAGGAGGAGGAGGAGGAGGACCTCTAGTTGGACCATATGAGCACTCCAAGAGGATGAGGAGGAGGAGGAGGAGGAGGAGGAGGAGGAGGAGGAGCAGGAGGAGCCCGGTCGCCGTCGTCGCCTCTGTTGACGCCTTCTGCTCCCTCCCCTTTTTTTGCTGAGGCTTGCGCCATTCCGCTCACATTCATTGGAGACCCATGCCAAGAAACACACACCCTGCTGGCCTCCAGGGCGCCCTGGGTTTGTTGGGTTTCGAGGTTTTTGCAATGGAAAGCGTGACGTTCCCCACATCAAAAATCAATGGATGTCCTGGGGTCTCAGGGTTGGGTGTCTTGTGGCAGGTTTCTTGTGGACTGGCCTCCACTGTACACCCGACTGGTTTTGTGCGCGCAAGGAAAGTCTTGAACATACTTCTGGGCACAAGCCCGTAGCGCACGGCACTGCATCGCGAGCATCCCGCAGCGGGGTTTGTTGCAAAGTTTCTCGGGGCCCTCCTTCGAGGCCTCTGGGGAGGCTATAGAGTCCCGTTTGAAGACTCCCAGCTGTGAGCTTCTTCGGTGCCTCTTGGAGGCCCCCGCGGAGCATGTTAGAAATCTTGTGGGCGATCTTGCGGGGGACTGCCCCTGGAGCCTCCTCGAGCTCGCCATCTGAAGCCCATTTTGCGGACCTCTGTTAGGCACTTTTGAGCCGTCATCGGTTCTTCTTGGCCTGTCTTGGGACCCTGTCAGGCCGTCCCGGGTCCTTTTCCGGCCCTCGTGGGGGCCTCTTGTGACGGCATGGGGCCTCTTTGGGCCTTTGGCCGCTGTGGAGACCAACACACCGAGCGCGCTAAACATCCGTTTCCCTCTCCCCTTCCGCCGTCTCCTCCACCTCCTCCTCCTCCTCACCCCCTCCGCTATGTGGAAGAGCCATGCCACGCGTGCCATTTGTTTACGAGGAAATAGGATGGAGGAGGGGTAGGAGTAGGACGAGGAGCAGGCGGAAGACGACAGGCAACCACTCAACCAATGCAACAGTGGGAAGCGTTTGCCCCACTAATTACCACCGACGACGACGCAAACGACGCCGCCACCGCCGCCACCGCCGCCGACGACGACGACAGGCGTCAACCATCAAGGCCGTCGCAGATCTTCTGCTCTGGGCGCGTCTTGGAGGCCCCTTGGGGCCCTGTTAGGGACCTTTGGGTGGCCTCTGAGGCCCTCTTGAAGATCTTTTGGGGCCCTCTTGAGGCTCACTTGGGGCTCTCATGGGGCACTCTTGTAGGCCTTGGGGACCCTCTTGGGGCCATCTTGGAAGCCACCAGTCGAAGCAAGGGGGGGTGCTCGAGTACGCCCCTCCCGTCTGGGCCCGAAAGTTGCACTCCTGGGGCGCTTTTTTGGAGCCGTCTTTGGGCCGTTTTTGGACCCCCTCGGGGCCCTCTTGGGCTATCTTGGAGCCATCTTGATGCTTCAAGAGGCCATCGGAAGCGAAAGGGCGAGACGACACACCACATTGAATACCACATTGGTTTTGAAGGAATTTTACCTGCTGGCGGCACTTGGAGCCGTCCTCGGGCGGTCGTGAGGGCTCCTAGAGACATGTTGCCGGCTATCCTGAACCATGTTGGGACATTGTGAGTGATCTTGGAGGCCATCTTGGGATGTGTAGAGCCTTGTTGGAGCCATCTTGGGCCAAACCAGGACACTACACCACCTCGCAGGGCGCCCCTTCCAAACCCCAGGTGGAGGCGGGAGGGGGAAGACTCGAGCGCCGCGAAGCCCCGCTGGCCACTCTCCTCGTGGAAGGCGCATGACCTCCGGGTCCAGAAAAAAACATCGCGGACCCTGGCGTCAGAGGAGTACGGGGTGGGATCAAACGCCGGCGAATAATCCCATTTGCTGTGGGAAGCCTTGACATTGAGGTCAAAAGGCTCTGCGTGGGGGATGGGGGCATCCCTTCCCCGAGGGGGAAGAATGGGCTTGGCAGAGCGAACTCTTCAGACCACTCGCGGCCTCAAGGGTTGATGGGGACCCGGCTAGTCTTGAATCGGGCATGTCATTCTACAAGAGGTATATTCAAGAATGGTACAAACAGTCAGGCGACGATGTTTCGCGCTCTTTTGACTAGCATTTATGTTTCCAAATTCCGCCTGTAGGAGGACATGCCCGACGTAAGGCTAGACCAGCCTGAACCTGGCCAGGCCGGCCTAATCACGGGCTCCTAATGTGGGGAGGAGGGAGAGGGAGGGAGAGGGAGGGAGGGATCAGGGGGAGGAGGAGGGATGGGGGAAGGAGGTCTGATGGAGGAGGGGGAGGAGGAGGATGGAGGGAAGATGACGATTTGTCGGTGCCTTTTCGGCAGGTTTCTGTTGCTTTCGGAGGCAATGCCAGGGGTGACGAAGGAGGGAGGGCGGGAGGTGGAGGGTGAGTTCGGGGGGAGGAGGTGGGCGAGGGGCTGTAGAATGATTTGTTTGGTGTATGGATGAGCACGCAGGGGGAGAAAGATGTGGAGGCACAGGGAGAAGGTCGACGAGGTTGTATCGCCTCGATTTAGCTTGAGAGGACCCCAGTGTTTTCCTGGAGGTTTTGTTTTCGGGCGTAGCCCGAACGTGCTTCTCGCGAGGTAGACTGACTGAACTTAACTGAACAGACTGGTCGCACTCGTTACGCGACGGTTTTATTTTCGGCCGAAGAGGGCGCAACCTATGGCGCACGCGATAGGAGACGGTTTTACTCTTGGCCGCCGAGGGCGCAACCTATGGCGCAAGCGATAGGAGACGGTTTTACTCTCGGCCTCCGAGGGCGCAACTTCTGGCGCAACGGATGGGAGACGGTTTCATTCTAGGCCGCCGAGGGCGCAACCTATGGCGCAAGCGATAGGAGACGGTTTTATTCTCGGCCGCCGAGGGCGCACTTTATGGCGCAACGGATGGGAGACGGTTTCATTCTAGGCCGCCGATGGCGCAACTTATGGCGCAAGCGATAGGAGACGGTTTTACTCTCGGCCGCCGAGGGCGCACTTCATGGCGCAACGGATGGGAGACGGTTTCATTCTAGGCCGCCGAGGGCGCAACCTATGGCGCAAGCGATAGGAGACGGTTTTATTCTCGGCCGCCGAGGGCGCAACCTGTGGCGCAATCGTCAGGAGACGGCTTTTCCTCTAGGCCGCCGAGGGCGCAACTTATGGCGCAAGCGATAGGAGACGGTTTTATTCTCGGCCGCCGAGGGCGCAACCTGTGGCGCAATCGTCAGGAGACGGCTTTTCCTCTCGGCCGCCGAGGGCGCAACCTATGGCGCAAGCGATAGGAGACGGCTTTATTCTCGGTCGCCGCAGTAGGAGACGGTTTTACTCTCGGCCGCCGAGGGCGCAACCTACGGCGCAACCGATAGGAGACGGTTTTATTCTCGGACGTCGAGGGCGCAACTTATAGCGTAACCGATAGGAGACGGTTTTATTGTCAGCCGCCGAGGGCGCAACTTATGGCGCAACCGATAGGAAGCGGTTTCATTCTCGGCCGCCGAGGTGCCAGGACAAGGTGGATGAGCAGGAGGAGGAAGAGGAGAAACGAGGACGAGGTCCTCGACGAGGACGATGAGGAGGAGCTGGAGCAGGAGGAAGACGAGGAAGACGAGGAGGATGAGGTCGAGGACGAGGAGGAGGAGGACGACGACGATCAGGATGGGGCGGAGGACGGGGAGTAATAGGAGTAGTACGGGGACGAAGTGTGGGCATTCGAATGCGTGCGGGGCTACGCCCGATTTATGCTCGCAGTTTGGGCTGGCTGTGGGGCCCAAGCGGCGAGCTGTCTTGTTTTTGTTTGTGGGGAGGGTCAGTTCTTTTACGGAGGCGGGGGCAAGGAAGGATGAGGAAGATGAAGAGGATGTGGAGTTGGAGGAGGAGATCGCAGATGAGAAGGAGAACCACGAGCGATCAGCCTCCTCCTTGCCCCAGATCAAGGCAAGGCCCACTGTGAAGGATGCAGTTGGAGCCGAAGAAGGTGCCTTTCCAGGATCGGGACAAGGGGGAGAGTACCGATTGGGCTTATCGGTGTTGTCCCCGAGGCGGCGGCTGGAACGATGGCGGGAGCAACGCTGTGCCCTGCCCTGGTGGAGGATGCTTCTCTCTTGTGTGCGTGCAGACTCGTTCGCCTTGCCTGTTCGTTCTTTCTGGCACTCACTTGTGTACACAGTCGTTTGCACAATTCATAGAGTGCGTTCGCACATCGGCATCACAGGGACCGTTAGTTGACGTTGCCTCCTTGCTCTGGCCAAGCGCGAGCGTACCGTCTCCCGTGGCCTACGAAGCGCGGCACAAGGAAGACTGCACTCGGTGCGGGACGGCCCCCTCGTGGATCCGACACCCGCTTGATCCCGATCGCGCGCTCCTCCCCCCACCCCCGCACGTCCGACCTGTCCGAGAGGAAGCCGGCCTCTCGCACAGCACCTCTCCCCATCTTGGCGGACACCAGTGGCCTGGGAGCGCTCGCCCGATCGACCTGGGGGGAGAGTCGTGGCGCCGGGACCCTACTCAGCCGAGAAGGTACTCCAGATTTCGTAATAAAAAGGAGGGGGTCACAACCCTCCCAGACCACAAGTTTTAGACCCCCCCAGACCATCCATGAAAGGGCGGCACTTTGCCGAGACCCCCCCTAACCCTTCAAGACAGCTCAAATCAGACCCCCCCCGCCAAATGTACCCCCCCATACTTGATTATGGAATCCGGAGTAGGGGACTAACAAAACTGGGTGACCGAAGACGTGCCCGAGGTTGTGGCAGAGAGCGTGGCCGGACGGGGCCAGGACGAGGATGTTCCGTACCAGAGCGTTCCAGAACGCTCCCAGAGCGTTCCTGGGCGCTCTCAGGAGGCCGCAGCGTTCGAGACATCCTCCAGAGCCGCCGGTTCTCACATATTCATCGGTGTATATTTACTCGATTTATCTTTGTCCTGGTTTCGTCTTACGTGGTGTGACCGTAGTTGTGACCGAACTGACGATTGTTTTGGTTTCGAACCAAGAGTTTCGCGCCACACTCTGGCGCGTTCGGGGAACCACGGGCGCCGTTGTCGGCTGCACTCGGGCAGATTTTTCCGGGTACGGTTTCGGCCATTGCGCACCCCTGACAGAGGCGATGCCCCCAGAGGGGGACGTGGCTGCATGCGATCAGTACGCGTCGGTCGTTGAGGGTAGGTGTGAGATTGTGCATGTGTCACTACAGTATATGCGCCACTCTCCGCCTTTTGACCTCTAGGGGCATTTTATGTGCAATTGCGCTAAAACGCACCATAATCACACTGGTAGCGGCGCTACCACACGATCCCCGTATCGTACCACTGCGCGCACGTCTCGTCAGAGAGTGCAGCACTACCTCTCTTTACTTTCTATGCTGGCAGTTTTCCTCGCTAGGGGACAGCCTTGCGCCATAGCAGTTTCTTCTATTCGCTAGTGGCCGAGCGCCAACGCGCTGACGCGGTCCGAGACGAAGAGTGGCTCCTACATCTACGGCGGCATGGTGAACAACTTTCACGAGTGGGAATTCCTTACAGAGATGCGCATGAGTGCCGTCTTGGCCTGAGTGGATCAAGAGACGGGTGCACCACAGCAACACGTCATCGCCGCAGCTGTCAACAAGGTTGTAGAAGGCCTCAAAGGTGACGCATTCGATATTGCCATGGATATCGGTAAGGACGTGCTTCTGATTCCGAACTGGATCGCTCAGCTGGTGCTGGCGATTTCGTATTTCATTCTTTCCTATAGAGGCGCGGGAAGCGAAGATCCTGTTCCAGGTGGGGCAGATACCGTATGGACCACTGTCTCGGCAGAGCGGTGAGTCTATGGTCTCGTACATCTCCCGCGAGAAGCGTTGGTGGAAACTTGTCTCCAAGCTAGATCCTAAGATCTTGATGAGCGGCGATATGTTTGGTTCCCTTCTCTTGGACCATGCAGGCCTCTCGCCTTCGGAGAATCTGATGGCGTTGACATCCCTTGGAAATGTGACGGCCGTCGACAAGATCAAGGACGTCTTGATCCTCCAGCGCGGCCGCATGCACGTCCGTCAAAAAAGGCAAGGGGTGAGTCTGGTAAAGGCTCCAGCTCTTCGACGTGTACGCAGCCCTCACCTAGCTACCTGAACAGGGGCAAGGGCAAGGGCAAGGCGCGCTTCTTCAGGCCGCAACACGCCTTCTACATTGCCGATGATGGATGGTACGAGCAGGAGGAGCATTGCCCTCAAGAGCTGAGTCCCTACGGGTACTACGCGTCTTGCTATGCGCCAGATTACGGCTGGGACGACGCGGCCCGAGGCGATTGCGCCGACGAATGCACTTACGTCGACGAGGCATTGTATGCTCACTGGGCCCCTGTCGAGGATAGGGGCGAGGTCGACGTCGAGGTGGTCAACGAGATGGCGAAGGCCGGGCGCGGATGAAGAAGCCTCTAACGCGATCACAGAGATCAGAGAGGTCTTGGTCGCCCACCTTGGCATCAAAGGGAGGGGCCAGGGCGGAGGAGAGAGCGGAGGCAAGGGCCGCCGCTGCACGCCCTGGTCGCCCACGGGAGGCGGCAAGGGAGGGCCTTCCCCGGGCCCCTGGGAGATCGCGAGAAGCGGCCCCAGGAGATCGAGAAACGCTCGACATGCAACGCCTTCCACGCAACAGGCCACTCGTCCGGGGGCCCTGAATGCAAGGGCAAGCCCAGGACGGCAGTGGTAGCGCACACTGGAGACACCGGCGAGCGCCATGTCCAGTTGCGCGAGGTCGATGACGAACGAGAGTTTGCATCCGTCAGTTCTGTTGCCGCAGCGTCATCAATCCCTCGTCGCATCATGAGGGGCAATGGGGGGGTCGATGAGGATGGATTCAGGTGTTTCTCGTTTCTGCTTTTCTTTCCCTTCTCGCGTCGCGCATCGCAGGGCGCGCGCGCGCGTGCGTGCGCGTGGTGGTGGGGGGGGGGATCGCGACGGGCAGTGTAGCTTGCCGCGCAACCGCGTTGAGAGTCATGTCTGTGTGAGTTGCATGGGATTGACCGACGCCGCTCTGGTTCAGAGGCCCCCCGAGCTCCAGGAGAAGTGTTATCAGACCTCTGCGGAGTCAGAGGGATATGCTCTTGGATTCGTGGCTATTCGATCGACCGAATCTTACCCTACGGCTAGCGTGTCTGATGGGGAGTTTGAGGAGGGGGAGTCCGTTTCGGATCCTATCTCTGTTTTCGGTCATGGTGCTGCGTTTGCTTCGGGTCAGCGCGAAGGGCTCAGTCATGGTCGTATTCTCAGGGGTATTCCAGATTGCGTGGGTTTGGGTCGCGACGTGAAGAAACCAAGTTAGGCTCGGGATCAATTCTTAGGTTGGAACAGAAAACCTCCAGACCTCCCTCATCCATGCGCTCGAGGTTGTAAGGGTCTCTCGGGAGTCGGTTCTAGCGCTCGTTTCATTGTTCGCACTTGCAGTTATTGCGGGCGCAAGTCCAGGGTGGAGAGGTGCACGGCGCTGCGCTCTCCGGGTGAGTGTCCGCGCGATTTCGTGGACAATCGCGGCAGCGCTCCAGATGTTGTTCGGGCGCGTTGTTGTCTCTGCCTGGCACATGTCGATTAGCAGCCCAAGAAGCTAGCATAATACAAGAAAGCAGCAGCTAAGAAAGTTGAGCGCTCCAGTTACTTCTTTGCTTCGCGACTGTGTCGCAGAGGTCACATATCACTGTCTTGTTGGTGTCGTGGCTCCAGCGCGAAGCGATTCCACCGAGCTTTCGGCTCTTTCTAAGCTTCGTGCGGCTGATGTCTTCAAGGGCGACTGTGTTTGGGCTGCGCTACACGAGGGTCCGAATTCTTGTTGCCGCGGTAAAGCTTGGGCTCTTAACGCAGAGGATGAATTCGAGAAGTTGGGTCTATCCTAAATGGGTTCACGGACAGCGCAGGGCGCGCAGCGGTGTGGGGGGACAGGCAGGGAGAGAGACGACGGGTAAGAAGAGTTTCCCGTTTCGCATCGTTTGCTCCTCGTGGTGCCGTGGGCGGGCGTCTCGGGTCGCATCAGGTGCGAGATTCGGATCATGTCCTTCTTGTTGTCTCTTCTTGCGCTGGCCTCCCTCGGTCTCGCGAGGGGCATTGCTCATGGTCGCGCTCTCCTGAGTCAGGAGGGAGAGGGAGACGTGCGTCGTTGTGCTCGCTCGCTCAGGACTTCTTACCATCCGTCTTGATCAGTTATTCGTCCGCTTGGCATTCTGTGCCGAGCAGCTTGTGACCAGCCGTGCTGCGCGGCCCCCGCCATCCGCGCTTCGCCGCCTGCTGTCGCCGCGCCGCCTGCTGTCGTCGATCGCTCAATTGACGACGGGATCGCGTGCGCGCCTGCGCCCGTCGATGCCTCCCGCGACGACGAGGGCGTGCAGGCCGCTGCCATGGCTGATTGCGCTGGTACTCGTCCCACACCGCAGTGCTCGAAGTTTGCTGCGATCGCGCTGGCCATGGAGAACTTCGAGAACAACCCGAGGTGCTCGGGGTGGACGATGCTGGAGGAGTACTTCCGCAGTCATCACCGCTCCAGTTACGAGATGACTACCAAGTGACGCGACGGCAATGTCATCGTATATGCGCTCGTAGCTGCAGATGAGAAGATGGCGAGCTATGATCCCGGGGCTCTGAACGACCCGACCTACGCGCGCCATAACGGTCATCGCCCGAATTCTGAGCGCAATTCAATGTAAAAGGGACATTGTGCTGGCATCGCTGCGAATGTGGGAAGATCTTTGGCGAAGAACGCGTCTTCACAGTCTCTATGCATTGTTGCCATCTGTCGTTATGGTCGGCGTCGCTCTGTTGCTGTCAGACATGGACTTAGCTGTTCTTGAAGCAGTTCGATATTTAATCAGTTCTGTACGCCTGAGTCGACGCGAGCGGCCCAAGCGCATTTGCAACGGAGAGTGCGATGATTGCTGCCACCTGTCCGATTGGGCCCGTGAGATTGCGAATTCTGCCGCTGGCAAGATGGTTTTGCCCCTTGCTGAATCCTTCGAGGAGTTCATTTCGCTACCGCCTCCAGTTCCTGAGCCGTCTGCCACGCGCAGGCCCCGTGTCTGGTCTGAGCTGGCCAGGAGGGGGGGGATAGATCTTGCGCTTCATCGGGTTTGGTTGACGGAGTAGACGACGAGGACGCGCAACAAATCAAAAGGATCTGGCGCGAACGTCTCGGCGCTGACTATTCTGAGGCAGATTTCAAGACCTTGATGAGGCGATCTGTTGGGCGCGAGCTGCAATACTATTTGGAGATTTGCCGCGAGGACGAGAGGCCGGCAGCGTATTCTGTGATATTTTCACGTTCTGCTGGTGAGTATGAAGGAACGGGTGCGCTGCCCAGACATCTTGGTGGTCGTATTTCTCTTGCTGCTGGTTCGCCACCTCCCGTCGCCGCATCGCCTTCTGCCGCTGCGTCGCCCCCTTCATGTCAGGCGCGCGATTCGCGCGGCGATGACGACGACGCGCCGAAGAAGAAGGCTCGCATGGGCAGCGCCAGCAAGTTGACGGGTCTACCTCCGGGCACATTTTTACCTAAGGGCACGATCTTTCGCCCTCTTGGGATGCCTCATATGATGCCGCCACCAGAGCGCAGGGCCGCTGTCCTCGCGCCGAGGCAGCCGGATTGACCGTTGCCTGCGCGCATTCACAGAGCTCTTCTGCCGCCTCCGCCACCCGGGCTGCCGCGCAGGGTCTGCCGCCACCGCCGCCGCTTTCGGCGAGTTTTGTTGCCGCCAGCAGCGACGACAAATCGCGCGAGACTCGTGCGTCTCTTTCAGGGCCCCCGTCTTCTCCCGTCGAAAGGGACCTGGCCACGGTGGGTGGTTAGCGGGCCGGAGACCCAGTCGTGGGCTTCGAGCCGATTACAGTTAGCGCAGCTCAGCTGGGTTTGCATTTCGAAAACGGCAAGAGGAGGCACTTCATCACGCGCGTTGGTCCTCGATCGTTTCCATCAGAGGGGTAGAAGGGCCGCGCGGGAGAGCAGACACTGGAAAATTGGTGCGTGCGAGTTGTAAAATTGATCCGTTCAACACTCAGATCAAGTTCCCGCCGGCATGGTCTTCTTGGAAGAAGAGTTCCATGGGTCGCTCCAAGGACACCCAGTCCTGGGATCGTATAGGAAATCGCGTTGCCATGAGTTCTTCTGTGGATGCTGAGGAGTTCGATCGAGTAGCAATCTTTGTGTGGCCTTCGGGGATTCGCGTTGACGGAACATCGTATTTGTGCACGCCACTGCAGCTGGATCAACATGAGATGACTACCGTAAATGCTAAGAGTCGTGCCAAATATTGCTCTGGGTGGTGTAACATCAGTATGCAAGATGAGTTGGTGTCTGCGTGTGCTGCCGAGCTGTCTGCACCAGGCATGCCTGGCAATCGACAAGGAGATCGTCGAGAAGGTGATCAGGAACACCGATCCGCTTAGCGGGCGAGTGGGGACCAACCTGGCCGGGGCGCTGCTCTACGTCATCGGCGTCGCGTTCGCCTGCCCAGTCTCGAGCGACACGTGGTGCGCTCAGATTGAGAGCTTCGCCGGCAAAACTCATCGTCGAGCGCAGTCCTGATCCCGCTGTCGCCTACACATCATCATCATCATCGAATCACCGTGTGATCAGTGGTTGGTTCTCTGGTTTGGCTCAAGACAATGGTCCTGCAACTGTTGCGCTGGGTTAGGCGCCAGGTTGCTCAAGCCTTGAGTTCACTATCGCGCTGAACTCGTACCTCGTGACAGACGCGGACATCGCGAGTCAGAAATTCCTTGAGTTCCTCGGAGAGTTCGGTCAGACAGTTGGACTCGGTAGACTTGCACTTGCATTTTTTCCCGCTGAAGCCGCAGAAGAGAGAGTTCGAGGCGATGCGGACGCGATCATCGGTGATGACGACGTCGCTACAGTGTCTCTGGAACGCCTGCGGGATGAGGAACAAGATATCCTGGAACAAATCAACTCACCTGGCGAGCCGAGGCACGAAGGAACGAGAAGGAAAGCGCGTTGCAGATCCCGCTCCGCGCAAAGATCGCCACTCGACGACTGCACAGACAGTTGTCATGTGCCTACTCGTGTTCTCGTGCAGCTATTGAGAATCTCCAGGATGTCATCGGACAGCGCTGTAGCCGCCGAGAGTTTTCGATGTGAATCTTGCGAGCACCACAAGCCGCTAGCTCAGACTCGCACGGTCGTCTTTCTCAGGAATTTCTGCTCAGACCATGAAATCGGCATCGACTGTCTATAGGTAAAGGACAACAGTGGAGAACGTTACGCCTTCTTGAACAGAGTCTGCCAGGTGCAGCATTTCAGCGTGTGATCTTTGTCAAGCAGGGAGGTGGTGCGCCATCTTCGGGAGCATCCCTCGCTGCGGTTTAGGCAGGTGAGCTCAGAAGAATGGCGTTGGACCTTGGACTGCGCGACTGGAGTGTTCCTACACTGGTTTAAGAGTCAAGGAATCGACCTCCGCGACGCCGGAGTCAAGTCCCCCGAGCAGATAGGCCGCGCCGAGAGACACGGTGGTTTTTGGAAGAACATCTTCAAGAAGGTGTACACGACAAGAATGCTTCCGTACTCGATGAAGCCATCTCTGTTGCATCAGAAGGCGACATCGCGAAGAATGTGAGATGTCAGGAGTCGGCGGATTCGCGCCTGCTCAGTGGGTGCCCGGAAAGAGGCCTCGCCCCCCTGGGAGTCAATTCGACGACGAGGAAGCTTCCGGCAGTTGTGCTTGCGAATGCAGAGGACGGAGCCGACGAGATTTCTCGCCAGGCTGCGATCCGGAAAAGCATTCGCAGAACACGACGTCCGGAGTAGGACGGCAAGGGCCGCTCTCCGAAAGGCGACGCCACTGGCTGGGGAATCTCAGGTAGGTGATGTAGCACGCTTTCGCAAGTGGCCGACCGACGGCGAGGTTGCCGATCAGTGGAGCACTGGTTCTCGTATCGTTGGATCCGATGGCAAGAACGCATGGGTTTTCACAGAGGGTGTACCTGTCTGCGTGGCTGCCGACAGGCTTTGACCGTGCACAGCGGCGGAAGCGTTGGCTTACCCATTTGATCTAACCATCATGACCGTTGGCTTGCCCATCCAGATGAGCAACAGCAGTAATTCGTGGACGAGCGACATGAACTGCCATGACCACGGGCTCAAGAGCATTCTGCGGAAGAACATCCCATGGCGACGGAAGAGCTTTCGGGGGCCCCAGAAGACTCCGGGTTCATAGAGGAAGCAATTCGCCACATGGGAGAAGATGAACTGTCAGATAGAATGATCGTTTCTGTGCCGCCCGCGTCGAGGTCGTCACAGGCGACTCGGCTGCCTCTTTAGAGGTCCTTCCTAGACGACGCCCCGCGCGGTATACAGAGTCGCAGCGCAGTGGTGCGCCGAAGAGTCGAGAATGCCGATGGTCGTGCCAGAAAGGTTCCCGATTCTGTCTCGGCGCCATCTCCCGGACCAGCGAACCAATTTCTTGGGGCCATGCGCAAGGCCGGAACATCAGGGCTGGGCATGGATCGTTAAGCCACATGAATCGCTTGTCGGATTCTTCAGTGATAACGCCGTTCATAAGCCTCAATCTAAGAAGAAGCTAAAGAGTGCAAAGAATCTGGTATACCATCGGGAATGTGAGGACGTTAAAAGCGACAAGACGAATGAGAACATGGCGGAAGTTCAACGCCGCAGTGCCTATTGATTCCGTGGAACTGCAAAATCTCTTCGGCGAAGGATATCGCATGGTACCTACGCAATGGATTGAGATTAAAAAGAATGAGCATCTCCGTAGACCGGGTGGACCTCTGGATGCGCCGCAGTACGAGAGTAGACTTGCCGTGTGTGGAAACTTCCGCGCTGGTTTACCAACGTGCGAACTCGAAGGGCTGAGGGTGATCGTATCATGGGCTGCAGGCGCAATGAAGATGCTCAAGTGCGCCGACGTGACATCTGCGCACTTCCAGAGGCAGGCACTCGACCGCCTCATGCTGCTTAAGCCGCCGACCGACGGTCTCGAAGGAGCACCGGACCGCCCGTCAAGGGCACGCGTGGTGCAGGACGAGGTTTCTGGAAAAAGTTCGCAGACGGTTTGGAGCTCATGGTCCGCAGGAGAATTGTATCATGCTTTTTATTGTATTCGCAACGACAAGATCGACATCGCGTGTATGTCAGGTACACATGTGGATGACCTATTGCGGGCTGCAGATGATGAGAGTCAGAAATAAAGGTGTTCGGTATTAGCAGAGCTTGATACTCGCGAAATTAAGCCGGCCATTTTCGTTATTGCGTCTTAGAAAATGCTCAAGTTGAAGATTTCAGTGTGAGTATCGCGACCGAGGACAATCTGGTAACATCGAAGCTGCATCCTCTCAAAGAGGCAGCCCCTTTAGGATAATAGAATATGCAATGAGGGCGAGACAGCGCAGCTTCGATCGGACGTGAGTTTTTTCTTTTCATGGGTTGCGCGCCAGTGTAAACCTGAGCTATTGCATCGCGTGAGCAGACTACAGACTGCGTCGCGTCGCGCTCAGGTACTTCATCTCAAGGAATCCAACCGTGTATTAGAAGATGCAACTCAGTCCGCCGACTGCGGGTTAGCATTCAAAGGTGGAGCTGTTATGTGGAATCAGGATATGATAGTTTGCACTGTTGCGGACGCCCGCTGGGCAGGGGAAAAGGATCTAGTCAAGGGTAGAATCGAGCCTCTCAGGTCACAGAGGGCTAGGTTCAATGGGCTCGCAGGGTCTGGATTCACCGAGGGGAACAGTGATCGTGTTCACTGTGTATGTTTATCTAGTAAAGTTAGCAACCGACTACGCAAATCCACACTACAAGCAGAGACCCTGGCTTGTTTATGGGATGTAGAATTCGGTGTGCGCATTCGCGCCGCCATCGCCGATGCGCGCGGCATGCTTGGCGCAGGAAAGAAGCTGCCAACCAACTGGGAAGAGAAATGAACCATGCCTATGAGACCCTTATGGAACACGCTTTGCAAAAGCCTTGAAGAACATCCCACAGCACCAACTATGGGCAAGACAGAAGATCAGCGCTTGAGTCTCGAACTGAGTAGTTTAAGACAAGATGATTGATGGAGCGGAAAAAGCATATATCTTATATTCTCGCACATTTTGTGATTAGATCCGATGTATTGATATAAGCAGGATGGCGATTGGTTGTCTGACGATGATATGCCTCCATAGCTCCTGGTTAAGATCTTACGTACAAGTTCTTACGACGTAGCTCCAGACCCTGCATCTTTTTCGAAGAAGGTCAAGAAGCAACTGGCGAGGGCCAGGGCGAATGCTATCCCATCGGGGAAGTGGGTGACTGAGCCCTGACTGCCTTTGACTTGAGCGATCCCAACATGGGGATACTCCTGTTACTGCCCCTAGAGGCTTACTGAGACCAGCGGTGCTGCACGGTCTGCCGGCTAGCTCGTGATAAAGTTTCACGGGTGTGAGATCGTGCGTGTGTCACGTGTGTATATGCACCACTCGCCGCCGTTTGACCTCTACGGGCCCTTTTTTTGCAATTGCGCTACAACGCATCATGCTCACAGTAGGTGTTCCTGGATTCCCAGATCCCAATCTACTTCATTCGCGTTCCTACTTCAAGAAGCGATATGCTCATGCTGCGTCTTGTTAGGCTCTGGAAGGGTATGAACCCATTGATTTGTCCCGCCTCTTTTATGACATGTTTCTACCTAGTGCTTGCGACTGACGTGTATCGTTTAACTGGCCCCATATCCCCATCCCCATCCGGAGCCCAAGGATCCCAGCACCCCCGCTGAGGATATACACCCCTCGAAACCCGAAGGGAAAGGCATATATCCCCATGTAGAGTTTCTCAATCGGCCATCGGGGCCCAGGCCACGCCCATGTGGACAGGAGTCGGCGGAACGATGCTCACTCGACCCTGTTCTTTGGGCAAGGTGTGCACCCCGAGCAGTTTCCTTGCCACTGGCTGCCATGGAGGTCCCATGTTTGTCGCGAGGGCCGTTTTCGAGCTGGTCGATTGCGAAGGTTGTGCCGTACCCGCGCGCCGTGCTGTGCCCGCGTGCTCTGCCGTGCACGTGCGCGTGCCGCGTCCCAGCTCCAGAGTGGGAGCATGTGCCGTGCCGTGCCGTGCCGCACCAGCGTGCCGTCCAGCGCCTGGGTTCTTAGAAGGCGAGAGAAGGTGCCGTGCCATGCCCGCGTGCCGTTGTGTTCGAATGCGGGACATCCGCCGTGCCGCTCCTGCGTGCCACGCCCCGGGGCTCGCGCTGCACGGTGTGCCGGCGATCTCATGGGCCGGCGTTCGGGCTAACAGAAGTGCCCGTGCCGCGCCGCGGCTGAGCCCCAGAGTGCGGGAAAAAACTATGCCTCGTGCCGTGCGGTGCGCGTGCCGTGCCGTGGGTGGCACGTGCCGTGCGCTAGTGTGCTGGAGCGAGCGCCAGGAGGAGCGGTGCACCGAGCCGGGCCCTGCGCGTGCTGCGCCGTGCGCGTGCGCGTGCCCTACGTGAGGTGCCGGGCGCGCGCCGCCGTGCTGCCCCGGAGCTCTGGAGTGCGACAGAGCGTGCAATGCCGTGCCCGCGCGTGGTACAGTGGAGACCCATGCGAAGAAACGCCCTGCTTGCCTCCAGGGCGCCCTGGGTTTATTGGGTTTCGATGGTTTTGCCATGGATAACGTGACGTTCCCGCACCAAAATCCATGGCCGTCCTGGGGTCTCAGGGTTGGGTTTTTCGTGGAGTGGCCTCCGCTGTAGTTACCATTCGGCGGCGATCGAGGGGGGGAAGTGGAAAAGAGGAGGCTTTCTCACAGGGTTCGGAAGCCCCGCGGCCTCCTGAAAAGTTTTTCTGGGCTTCCTCCAAGGACAGAAGCAGGACTTCTCAGAAGGCGCCAGGGCTTCTGAGAACTCCCGCCGCCTTCTGGGGAGGGCCTTCTCCTTCGCACGTCCCCTCCTCCTCCTCCTCCTCCTCCTCCTCCTCCTCCTCCTCCTCCTCCTCCTCCTCCTCCTCCTCCTCCTCCTCCTCCTCCTCCTCCTCCCCCGACTGAAGGCGAGGGTTCGGGGTCAGACTGACTGATGAGCGGCGTGCCGCTCGGACGAGGAGCGGCCTCCTCGACGGGGGAGGTGGCCCGTGGGTCGTGCGGCTCTCCTCCTGTTTTCGTCAGTTCGAGCCCGCAGCTCCCTCCGCTGCTGGCTCGCCTCCTTGGTTGCACCAAGGATTTGGAGGCGCTGACGTGGATGTCAAAAAAAGACAGAAAAAGGAAACCGCTCGGACAGGGAGGGAAGCCCTAGGATGCATCCAAGGGGGCCTATTTGGACGCACCCCTGTCGAGGATGGGCGTCACCCCATCGTAGATCCCAGGGTTGGGCCCCAAGTTGTTGGTTCACTCAAACACCCCATGAAGCCTGGGATAGGTGTCGACATATTCCCTGTTCATGTGTTTTTTTTGTGCAGCGTAGCTTCCTGTCGGTGCATTTATTTGACGGCCCGTAGGCCCTGAGAGTGTTCCTGGACGCCACACGTGTGATTTGGGTAAACTGGCGGCTAGCCAGACGGCTGTCGGCGAGCTTCGAGCGCCCAGTCCAGGGGTCCGAGTATGATAGAGTGTCTCGTCGATTGGGGTGCCTCAGATCTTCTGCGCGGAAACCGAGCGGAGTGTTGCAAGCATTGATGTTCTTTCGCTCCGTCGTTGTATTGCAAAGTTTCAGGCCAGATGGATCTTTCGATTCCACACTTTGCCCCCCCCCCCCCCCCCCAGGAAGATGCATAGGGAGAGGCGCGACGGCCAGTTTTTCCACATTCTCGGCCTTTGGTGGCCAGTATCGGACGCCCAACAGTTCGTTGTCGCACCGTGGAGGGAGAACACCATGCGGCGTAAGCCATCGTGGTGCGAGCTGTGTACGGTAAGCTCGACGGTGTGAGCTGAAGGCGAAAGTTGTCGGGTGCAGGTGTTGTGGTGTCGGCTACGTTGTGCAGTCCGTGCGCTGTGAGCCATCTGGTGTGAGCTCTGTCGTGGAAACTATGCTGTGCAAGCCCAGAGCACTAGGCACCCGCGCGGCGCCCAGGCGGCGGCACGGGGCGCAGACGCGGCGAAACCTCGGCATGCATCCGCCCGGCGCACACGGCGCCCGCGGGGCGGCCACGAGGCGGCGCGGTTGGCAGCGTGGCGAAACCCCGGCATGCCGCGCAGTCGCGGGCGCCCCCCGCGGCGCCCACGCAGGGGTGGTTTCGATTCCTCCGGCTCGATTCGACTCGATTTCGATGGCCTCCGATCCCAATCCGATTCGACTTCGGATTCCGATTTGGGATCCGATCCCTCAGTGGAGGCATACCAGCCTGCCGATTTCTGCCGATGCGACTTCTCCCGACTCGGCTGCCAGTTTTTTCCGATCCGATGTATTTCGATTGCCGATCCGATTTATCGATTGTTCTTCTGGGCTCTCCTGCCCACGAGGCGGCACGGACGGCAGCGTGGCGAAAACAGGGAATACTCGACCAGTGATCAGGGGAGGAAAAGGTACCGATACTGCTACCTTTCGAACGTTTTCCTCCTTCTGGGCCTTCTGGGAGGCCCTTGCCGCCACCGCTGGATTCGCCTCGAAATCCTGGTCAGAACGCTCCCTGGGAGAGGTCCGGGGGGATACGGTATCGGTACCTTGTGGTTGCCCTTCATGGTTGAACAGGACAAAGTAAGAAGCCCCGAGTGCAAGCACTGTTGGGGGACCGGCCCTGGGGAAGGGCCCGGGAGCTCCATGGGGCCCGTGCCACAAAGAAATCGAGGCCTCGAATGTTTGGTGGCACGTGCGTAAGTTCCTGAGCACCCTGAATCGATCCAGAGAAAATGCGGTAGGCTCGTGTCGTGTCGACGCGGCGGCGACTCCAGCGCCGGCGTTTAGGGTTCAACGCGGGCAGTGGCCCATGGCCCAGAGTGTCCGATATCGAGGGGGTTGCCCTTTCGATCGGAGAGCCGCCATCGTTCAAGGTTGAATGATCTACGCCTACAAACGCCCAGGTGGTCACGACGCGAACGTGACTTAGTTCTTCGGGTGTATCTGGTCTCGGCTCTATCGCGCGTCAAGGAGGGGGGGCGCGGACCTCTGAACGCGTATGTCTATGCAGTCCACTGTTTCCAATCCAGGCGCGCACCACTTGTTGTAGATCAGAGGCTGCTTTCCAGCCCGCAGAGAGATTCAGCTGTGTCATGCTACCTGTTGTTATTATCCTCATCCGCTCGAGGACTGTGTGCTGGGGGCAAAAGTGGCGGCAAGGACATGGGCATGTTCATGGATGCGATGTCTGCAATGCTGGGTCAGATGAACCCTGCTGTGTTGGGTCAGATGGACCAGATGGCTCTGATGAGTCAGATAAACCATATGGCAGCCATACACAACGCTCCATAGAGCAAGCCGCGCGAGAAAATATGAGCTCTTCCGCTTGTGCCTGCAGTTGGGGGAGGGGCCCGAAAATGGGAGGTGGAGGGCGAGGACTTGAGCGTGGATGTGTGCCCCAGGAGGGAGGAACAACGTAACTGAATGACTCGGCCGCGCACTGCAGGGGTGGAGTCTAGGTCAGCGCCCTTGCCATGCACACAGCCAGGCGCCGGTTTGCTGCGGATGCTGCTTGTCACGGCGTTCGGGTTCTGTTTACGTCTCGGGCTTTCATCCGTGAACCCTTCAATGTTCACGATACGTCTGTCTTTGTGGGCATCCATCACCATGCTCAGGATCCTTGCTTCTGTATCTGTAGCACGTGTCTCTCTTTGTTTCTCTCTCCCGCTTCTCTGTATCGCCTCTCCCTCTCCCGCTTTTTTTGTGTTCTCTCTCTCTCTCTCTCTTTCCCCCCTTGCGTTCAGTCTCTCTCTCTCTCTCCTTCTCTTTCTCGTTCTTTGTTTTGTTGTTGTTCTCTCTCTCTCTCTCTCTATCTCTCTCCTCTCTCTATATCTGTATACATGTACGAGTAGTTATGTATGCATGTATGCGTGTATGTTTATATATATATATATATATATATATATAGATATATACTGGCCTTCGGCCCCATCCTGCCACCGTGCTTGGGTGGTTGGTCTGAGGGTTTGTGGACGTTCGTTGGCATTTCGTGCGAGGCCCGTCGGACGACTTCTGGAGGCAGTTTCAAGCCATTCGCAGGTTTGAGGCGAATTGGGCATCCTATTGGGCACAGATGAGGTATGTTGGAAGTTTCTTCATGGTCGTGGTGGTGTTCGGGAGCCTCGGGGTCCTTTTCTCTCGGACTTCTCTTGGGACGTTCCACTTGAGGCATGTCGGCACGCTGCAAGTGGTGTCGACCGAACACGACTGAAGTGATCATAGGGATCTGGTTGTAGGTCTCGGTGTGTGTGTGTGTGTGTGCCTTTGGGCCTTTGGGGTGTTGGTCGGGATCTCGTGGTAGGTCCCTCAGGGCCTTCTTGGAAGCAGCTTTGAGGCCTTTAGGCGGCTGTTTTCGGGCCTCTTAGGGCCTCTTTTGGTCCTTTTGGGAGCTTCTTGCGGCCTCTTGGGGGCCTGTTGGGGGCCTCTTGGAGGCCTCTTGGGGCCTCCTGGGGCGTCTTGGGGCCGAGGCGTAGACATGTTCGTTCGGGTTCCCCGTCTGGGCTCCCTCTTGGAGCCGTTCTGGGGGCCTCAGGGGCCGTCTTCGATTCATTGGCTTACGCCGCACCGCCGACCCCTTGGTGCGGCAGCAATAGTGAAAGACAGAATTCGCGGAACGCGCGCGATCGCTGGGCAATCTTGGGGTTTCGGCCTGTCCTACGTAGCGTGTTGGGTTCAAGGGGGGGTCTCGTAGGGGATTGTTTTGAAGTTTTTCGTGGTCTTATGCGAGTTTCTTGGGGAATTCACGGGGCCTGCCCCAGGCCTCCTTTTCCACCTCCTGGATAGGCTCGGGGATCGTCGAGACCCAGCTGGGGTTGCGTCCGGCCAGAAGTTCGAGAGTGGATCCGTCTGTGTCGACGAGGACTTTCCTGAAGGCCCAGAGGGGCGGAGACCGCCCAAGAACTAGGAGTCTCATGCCTCGAGCCTCGATCCACCCCGTGTCTCTTCGTTGCGAAGGGCTGGCACCTGCCAGGGAGGCCGATCCTCATCCCGGACTTTCGGCGGTGGTCCCCGGCACCGAAAACGGTTCTTGGAGGCTGAATTCGAGGATATGCCTCGGGTGGTCGAAAGACCACGCAAATCTGTGAGACATCGGCGGCGACGACGAAATCTTCTTTCTTGTTTGTTCCTCTTCCTCCTCTTCCTCCTCCTCGTCCTTCTCCTCTTCTTTCCTTCTCGATCGAGGTAGATGCCCGCGCCAGTTCACATATATATATATATATATATATATATATATGTATATATATATATATGTATATATATATATATATGTATATATGTATGTACACACACATCTATACATACCTGTATAGTCGCCTTCGGCCCATCCCGCCACCGTGCCTTGGTTGTCGGCCTGAGATCCTTGGTGCCTGGGCTGCGGGTTAGAAGTTACATGCCTCAAGTGGTACTTGGGGCTTCTTTTGAGCGTCTTGGCGACCTCTTGGGGCCTCTTGGGGGGCCTCTGTGGGTCCTCTTGGGGCCTCTTGGGGGGCCTCTTGGGGGCCCCATGGGCCCTGTTGAGCGCCTCTTGGGCCCCCCTGGGGCCGTTTTGGGGCGGAAGGCTCGGATTGTTGTTCCAGGCTCCTTCTCTTGGGCCCCTCATTGGGCCGTCTTGGGGCACTCTTGGGCCATCTTGGGCTGTCTTGGCGCCCTCTTGGGCCGTTTCGAGCGCATCTTGGGAACCTGTCGGCCCGTTTTGGAGCAGTCTTGGGGGACTCTGGGGCCGTCTTCATCGCCGTGAAGGCCAACGAAAACGTGCATGATAAACATGTAGGTTTTCCTATAGGAATTCGTCAATTTTGGCCTCTTGGGCCCCTCTTGGGGATGCTCTTGGAGGCTTCCTGGGCCGTCTGGGAGGTTTCTGGGGCCGTCTTGGGGTCATCCTGGGCGTCGGGGCCCTCTTGGACCGTCTTGGGGGCTTCTTGGGCGGCCCCAGAAGCTGTCGTGGATCTCAAGGAACAGCCCTGGAAGGGCCGGACCCCCCGGGTGAGCTCTGGCCGGGCGGCCCCCCCCCCTCCAAATCGACCGGACCGGGCTCTGGGGGGAGGGGTTTGGGGAAGGGGAAACATCTCACACGCCGATGATCCCCAAGGGGTCGGCGGATACCTCTTGGGCCGTCTTGGGGCCCTCTTTGGCCGTCTTGGGGCCGTCTTGGGAGCCTCTTGGGCCGTCTTGGGCCGATTTGGGGGTCTCTGGGGCCGTCTTGGAGCCGAGCGAAGCCGAGAAGGCGAGAACATTCAAAACATTGAAGCCCAAAGGAAAATGTGTGATTTGGCCTCTAGGAGCCCTCTCCCGGGGCCTCTGGGAGGTCTCGGGGGGCGCCTTGTGGGCCCCTTTGGCCGTCGGGGGGCCACTTGGGGCGTCTTGGGCCGTCTTGGGGATCTCTTGGGAGCTCTCGTGGCCAGTTTTGGGGCCTCCTTGGGTCCGGAACAGTCATGCGACAAGACGCGGGGGAAACCCCGGGCCGCCCCAGAAGGTTTGTCCCGAGAGGCTCCGACTTAGGAACTTCGTAGGAGTGACGACTGAGGCTTAGAGGTGTGGTGGAAGAACCTGATGACACGCCCACTCCGTGCCCAGCGGCTCGGCAGCGGATCTGTATGCCAGCATTTGTTTCTCTTAGTGTGATCCCAGCCCGAGCTCTCTGGCTCTTTCTCAGCCTTTCGCCGTCAACTCACTTATATGTTCCTCTTCCCGCTCGTCTGTCCACCCTCGCGACTTCGTTGCCCATTCGTCAGACATGTCCGTCTGACAGTTCTGCCCCATTCACCCATCCGCACGCCTGTCCGCTTATCTGGCTGTATTTGCGCGACCTTTCTGGACGCTCGAAATGTGCACGGAAGGAACGGGCACAATGCCCAACAGCAGTTCCTGTTCATTTTGAACAGGACTCGCTGTCCGCGCCGCCGCGGCCTGTATCCATTTGAGAGAAGGCCGCCTGCCCAACAGCGGCCGCTGTTGGTTTGGAACACCATTTCTTGTTGGGCATTGTACCCATTCTTTATGTGCCCATTTCGGGCGCCCAACTGTGTTTTGTTTTTTTGTTTCTCTCTCTCTCTCTCTCTATATATATATATATCTCTCTCTCTTCATGTCTATGTATTTATCTCTCTCTTTCTCCCTTCATTTCCCCGTCTCTCTCTCTCTCTACCTCTTAGTCTTACCCCCCTCTCTCTCACTCTCTCTCTCCCGCACTCTTTTCCTCTCTCTCTCGCCCTCTCATTATACCGCTTCGCTCGAATTTCAGGTGGGCCTTGCGTCAGAGTACTGCAAGGCCATCAATTCCAACGCAGTTCCGACAATCAGGCGCTGCTCTGCTTATGCTTTGGTTCCGAACGGCTGATGTGCGATCAGTTCAGTGGTTGGCGACGTATTGCGTGCTTCATTCACCCACCCGACCTTGTTCCCGCCTGGCTCCTCAGCTTTTCGTCTCCGCCTCCTTCCTCCTAACTTCACCTTGCTCGTTGTCCCACCTCATTCCTTTCTTCTGCCTCCTGGCTCCACCCTTTTCTCTCCCAGTCCTTGCTCTTAATATTGCGTCTTCTCGAATGCCCGCACGCGCGGTGAATAATTAGAGTTTGGGCGCGCGCGAAGCGAGCGCACACCCGTTTCGAGATGTGCTTATCAAGTAAGCGGTTTGTATGTACAGTAGGGGCATTGTTTTGAATAGTTACACATGTCTATTACGAACATGAGCGTACATATGTATGTATGCAGGTATGTATGGATGCATGTTTGTCTGTCTGTCTGTCTGTCTGTCTGTCTGCCTGCCTGCCTGTCTGTCTGTCTGTCTGTCTGTCTGTCTGTCTGTCTGTCTGTCTGTATATAAGTATGTATGTATGTATGTATGTATGTATGTCTGTCTATCGGTTCGCCTCCTCTAGTAGCATACCTTTCGCTTGTGCTCGATGCTTGTCGCCTTCTCTCGTGTGCCTCCCGCTCCTGCTGGTGCTGCCGCTTGCTGCTCCTTCCTGTGTTGAGTGAGAGGAGTACAAACCAAGAGGAGAAGCAGGATGGAGCCCATATTGAATTCGAATCGGATTCTATTCTGACGTCAATTGGAATGGACCAGAGCACAGATCCGGAGGGCTCCTATTAAGTTTGAAGCGGTGTCTGATGAGATTTCAATGGGAACTGGAAGTGGTCCCAGATCCTGAGAATTTCTAGTGAATGCGGATGGGCTTCCAAGCAAACCTCAACATAAATTGATCAGATCCCTGATCTAAAGAATTCCTATGTGTAGTTCGACTAGGTTTCTAGTAGGATTTCAAAAGGAACGGCGCAGCCACCAGATCCAGAGGATTCCTAGTGGATGTGAATAGAATTCTCATCGGATTTCAACCGAACCCGAGCACATTTCAGATCCAAAGAATTTTTATTAAATTCGAACACGATCTTGAGAGGCCATCAGTAGGAAAAGAACAGATCCCGGATCCAGTGGATTCCTGTTGAATTGGGATTCGGGCTCTCATTCGTTATCAATAAAACAGTATCAGTCCCTTAATCCAGAGTATTCTCGTTGAGTTTGAACAGGTTTCTGATCAGATTTCAATTGAATCGGGTCATATCCCAGATCCAGAAGATTTCCATTGAAGGTGAAAGGGGTTCGAATCCGGTTTCAAGTGAAATTGAGCAGATTCCAGATCCAGAACAATCAGACTACATTCGAATGCTCTTCTGATGAGGTTGAATCGGGCGGGAGCACCTTCCAGATTCAGAGGATGTCTATTGAATGCAGATCCGTAGAGACAATCACGAACAGGACACGTCGTCGCCATCCTCCTTCGACTCATGTTTCCATCATTTCTTACATCATGGCTATTTCTCTTCTCCTCATTTGCTCTCTCGTCCTCCGCATGGCCTTTCCTCCTCCGTCTGCGTTCCCGCCGCTTTCCAAATGTGTGTTCCTCCTGTGTCTCCTGCTGCGTTTGCCGATGTTGCTCCTTCCTCTGATGATGAAGGCGGGCATAATAAAAGGAGGAGAAGGAGGGAGCCCTATGGAATTCGGATCGTTTTCTAGTCTGATTTCAATGTCAGCGGAGCAGATCCCAGATCCAGAGGATTCATGTTGGATTTGAGTAGTGTCCTGATCGGGTTTCAATTGAAACGGAGCATATCCCAGATCTGAAGAATTCCCCTTGAATTTGAATTTGAATAAGATTCTGATCGGATGTCGCCAGCAATAGACGACGTCCCAGATCCAGGGGATTGCTATTGAAGTTGTTTTGGGTTCGTATCAAGTGTCAATAGAAACGGAGTAGATCCCAGATCCAACGAATGTTTGTTTAGTTTGTATACGATTCTGATTGTTTCCCAGTAGGACAGAGCAGGTCCCAGATCCAGAGGATTTGTATTGAAGTTTGATCGGGTTCCAAGATCCAGGAGGACTTAGAGGAGGAGGAGGAGGAGGAGAGCAGGAGCAAGAAGGAGCTGGGCACGAGCAGGCAGGAAGGCCCAGACATTGTCAATTGAAACACGCTGTGTTTGTTTCCAGCTTCTCCAACTTGCCCCAGAGTCTGGCTGGTGACCAACGTGGTGTTTTCCAGCTTCTCCAGCCTTTCCCAAAGACGAGCACTTGATCAACGCTGCGTTACCAGCTTTTCACCGAGATGGACCGTTGAACCATTTCGTGTTCTCCAACTTCAGTTTTACCCACAAGCTGCGCAGCAGTGTTCTTTGTTTTTGCTATATATATACACATACACATGTATAAGTTAGAAATGCAGAAACGCTAGAACAGCTGGAACAGCTGACAACACTTTTTTTACCAGCGCGAAGGACACCCAGTGGCGGAGGGGGGACAAGCAGGGGGGAGGGAGGGGGAGGAGGGGGGAGGGTGCGGCGGGCGCGCGGCCCGCTCCCGCGCCCGCGGCGGCGCCCCCAATGCAACATTCAGCCAATGCACATAGTTGCTCAACTGTCAGTCTCTGGGAAAGCTGGAAAAGCTGGAGCAGCTGTACAACACGGCTTGTTTTGACGGTCAGTTTTACGGAAAGCTGGAACAGTTGGACATGAGGGAACACACAGCGTTCCTGAACTGCCAGTCTCTTGGACGAGCTGGCCAAACTGGAAACCTGTGCTTGTCAAGTGCCAGTCTCTGCGAGCAGCTGGAAAACGTGGAAAAACTGGAAAACACTTTCAATGCCCAGTCTCTGGAAAAGGCTGGGGAGAGGGAGAAAGAGAGAGAGAGAGAATGAGACAACGAGAGAGAAAGAGCGAGGAATAACACAAACTGAGAAGACGCACAAGAGGAAGTGGAGGAAGGAGTGGCTGAAGGAGCGAGAGGTGTGACACATGGGAGAGTCCACACACAGATACACACACACTATACATGTAACCTGGGTCTGACCATAACACATGCTGTGGCCGCATGATTTTGTACACCGAGGATGCACAACCGTTCTGCTTAGAGGGGCGCCCAGCTTCAGCTTAACGGATCCGATGTCTCTGTCTCGCTGGTGCGCTGATGGGCCGCGCCGCGAGTTACCAGTTTGGTCAAAGGCCCGAACGTGTCAGCGGAGGCTGAGTCCATACGGGGTAAGTCCTTAAGGAGTGTTCGGTCTCCGTATGGGCTTACTCCCCGGGCTTGGCCCTTCCTGATCGGAAACTCGGCCTCCGTACGGACTCATTCCCTCTGGACTTCGCCTCTCCTGAATGTTGCTGGCGTGCCAGTGGTGGAGGGGGGGGCATAGGACACGGTCCGAGGAGGGCGAGTGGAGACGGGGGCAGCTGGCTTTTGGGGGCCCTCCCTTCTCCGCCGCGGCCACGCACGCAGCCCCTTGAGAGCAGGTGCGCTTGTACCCCGGGGGAGGGCTCTGGGGACCGCCGGCTCAGGGCTCTCAAGGGCCAAGGGTCCATGCAGACGGGGTCAGCCAGGGCGCCAGGATCCTGCGGGATCCTGCAGAGCCAGGGGTGCACTGACCGGGGCTCGCGTGCAGGATCCTGCAGGATCTTGCGGGATCTTGGCGTGATCCTGCAAAGCCTGCCTTCCCGGGATTGCACTGAACTGGGTGAGTGCGCCCCCGAACGTTGAGAGGTGCCATTGTCTCAGTTCGTACTGCTCCGACACAAGCGTGAGTAGGTCTGCAGACGGGCTGCTCGTCCTGCGTGCACATGTCGTGCGTGTCATCGCTTTCGCTTTCGACCTTGGATCGCACGAGTGGCTCTTCGAGGAGAAGGAGGAGGAGGAGGAGGAGGAGCAGGAGCAGGAGGAGGAGGGGACAGGGAGGAGGAGGGGGAGAAGTAGGAGCCCTGGCCGCACACTCCAGCTTGCCTTCGCGCCGCTGGCTCTCGGAGTTGTGCCGCTGGCGCCGAGGCGACTGGCGGATGGCGCGGCGTGCCGCGTGCTCCCGGTCGTTTTTGGGCTCGTGCAGGCCCCGCCTGCCCTCCCACACAAGTGTTAATAAGTCGGGCCCGTCCCCCTGCAGGGGGAATATTCAAAAATAGTAAAACAATAGTCTGGGGATTATTTTTAGAGTTATTTTTTGTGCCATTTTGGGGTATTTTTTGAGCAATTTGCATTTTTCGTCGAACATCCCCCTGTAGGGGGACACGCCCGACTTAGCACAAGCGGCTGCTTTGTTCGCACGCCGGCGCTCGGCCCGCGCGGCCACCCGCCCGACTTCGACGCGGGACTCTGCAAGCGCACCGCCCGGCGCAGTGCCCGGCGCGGCGCTGTTTGGCGCCTCCGCCCGCCGCCCGGTGCCTCACGTCGGGCCTGTCCCTTTGCAGGAGGACTGCTCAAAAACAGTCAACAATCACCAGCCTCGAACGAATCCCTATCCCTAAGATTGACACGCCAAAAGGCGATGACAATCTTAGGGATGCGCCCTGAAGAACTAAGGGAATCCCTAACATTGTGTTGAGGCGATGCCCAGCTTAGGGATAGGGATCTGTTCCAGGCTGGTAAAACAAAATAGTCTGGGGACGATTGTTCGATAATGTTTTGGACCATTTCGGAGTCTTTTTTCTGCCCATGTCTCAGCTGTCGTCCAAACTCCGCCTGTATAGAGGACGTGCCCGACCTCACCGTTGCCCGCCGCCCGCCGGCCGCCTGCGGGGCCCCGCTCCGCTGGTGCCCGCGTGGCGCCGCTGCCCGCTGCTCCCCGCCGCCTGCCGCCCGCCGCCCGCCGGCGCTGACCGAGCGGCTCGAGGTTGGCCGGCGCGGCCCGGCGGCGCGGGCGGGCCGCGCGCTACGTGTGCGTGCGAGGGTGCGTGCGTGCGTGCGCGCGTGCGCGTGCGTGCGTGCGTGCGTGCGTGCGTGTGTGTGTGTGTGTTTGTTTGTGTGTGTGTGTGTTTGTTTGTTTGTTTGTGTGCAGGTGTGAGTGTGTGTGTGTGTGTGTGTGTGTGTGTGTGTCTGTGTGTGCGTGTGGCTGCTTACTTCGCATCTGTATGTCCTACAAATGCTCTTTCCGCCAGCGCAGTCACTCTGCCTAGCCGCCGACGTTACAAAAACTGCGTGTGGCTTTGCGCGTGTTTTCGGGGCGCCCGCCACCGCTCGCCCCCCTTTCCCGCCACGGGGCTCGGCGTCGTCGCCGCTGCACTCCCGCCCCGCTCCCTCTCCTCCACCTCCTCCGCCTCCTCCGCCTCCTGTCACCCTCCTTTCCTCCTCGTCTCCTCGACCTTCTCCGCCTCCTCCTCAGTGCCCACGCGTCAAAAAACTGGGCGTCCTGCATCCCGGTTTACTCCCCCTCGTCGTCGGCCCCTCGGCCTCGTCGGCCTCATTCTCCTCGTCGTCGCCGTCGCCGTGCTGCCACTGCCCCGCAATGCGAAGATGAACTGTGCCGTGAAGCTTCCGCACGCCATTCGCAACACAGAATCGTGAGTTTTCGCCGCCTGCACCCCGACGACGGCCGCCGCCACGACGACGACCACGACCACGACGACGACGAAAAGGGCGGCGGCGACGAGGTCGGCGGTGGCGGCGGCGGCGGCGGCGGCGGCGACGACGACGACGACGGCGGCGGCGGCGACGACGACGACGACGACGTCGTCGGGGCTGGCCCATGGGACATTCACGGCGCCCCGCCGGGCCTTGCCTCGCCCCCCGCGCAGCAGCAGCGCGCGGTCGCCCCCCGAGGTCCACGTGGCGGAGCGTCGTGCAGCACCAGCTGCAGAGGTTGTTGCGAGAAGCGGTGAGCCCGCAGACGCCCCATGGGCGAGGGGGCCGAGGAGGAGGAGGACGAGGAGGAGGAGGAGGGGCAGGACGAGGAGGAGGAGGAGGAGGAGGAGGACGAGGACGAGGAGGAGGAGGTGGAGGCGGCCCACGCGCTCTTCGACATGATCAGGACGTGCGGCGCCTCGGCCACGCTCGAGAAGGGAGAGGAGGAGGAGGAGGAGGAGGAGGAGGAGGAGGAGGAGGAGGGGGAAGAAGAAATGGAGGAGGAGGAGGAGGAGGAGGAGGAGGAGGAGAAGGAGGAAGAGGCAAAAGGAGAAATGGGCGAGTGAGGAAGTGACAGGGGGGAGGGGAGGAAATGGAGAGATGGGCCAGACGAGCGGGCGGGTATGGGGAAGGGTGGGGGAGGAGGCGGAGGGAGGAGGGAGGAGGAGCAGGATGAGCAGTAGCAGCAGCGACAGCAAGGACAGAAGGACGGAGGAGGGGAGAGGAGACGGGAGGAGCAGGAGATCGAGGAGGAGGAGAAGGAGGCAGGAGGCAGGAGGAGGCAGGAGGAGAACAGAAGGAGGGATCAGGACGAAGAGGGACCAGGAGGCGCAGACGGGGGGCGGAAGGTTCGGATGACAACGAGAGACAGGATTGGGAGGGGCACCGCTCCAGGGCTACCCCCTCAGCGCCGAGCCGCCGCGGTGTTACGCACGGCAGGCTAGTCCTGACCCGCTGCTCCCCCTTCGACGCTGCTCGCATCGCCAGGGGCTCGGCCCTTGCCGCTCCACGCCACGCCGCAGGCGGGGTATCGGAAGGCACGCGCAGGCACGCGTGAGCAGCACCGCGGCCGTGCAGCCCGCGCCTCTCCCCCTCCAGTGAGTGCCCTTCGCACTGCACGGGAGGGACAGCTTGGTATCGTTCGAGCGTGTGCGCTTTTCGGGGGTGGACAGAACCCCCCACCCTGACACGTCGATTAGTGAATTGTCCGTTTTCGGTTCTCGAGGGGGCGCCGCGGCCGTCATGTTCCAGGCTTGCGCCCGCCGGGTTTGGGCCCGAGGTCGTTTGCACGAAACCACGTTTTACTGAATGAGGTTCTGTCCATCCCCGAACTGTTTTCTCGGCGAGAGCCATCGAGGAGCCACCTGTGTCATCGAGCAGAAACGAACCGACGAAGCAGAAGGCATGCTCGGAGAACGGCCGCCCGAGCGACGGGCGAGTCCGCCGACGGCCCTCCGCCCGCGGGGCGGCCAGGATTCCGGGGCCCCCCCCGCGATACAGAAGTCGCCGTCGCCGCTCCCGGAGGATGTCAGAACTGGGTTTAGTGGGGCCTGGTTTAGTGATGTCTACTGGGGAACGCTTTCCCCGCCCCGCTCCACTAACTGTAACTGCCATCATCCGAACAAAAAACACCAGCTACGGCAGACCTCTGGCTAATTTAAGGGCTCCGGGGCCCGTGCCCGCGCCCCTCGCCCCGTGCGCCGCCGCTGCCGCGGTGCGCCCCCCGTGGCCGCCGGGTCTCTGCAGCGGTGCAGGCGCCCCCGAGGTCCCAGTACGGTCGGACCTCAGGAGGAAAAGAAACACACAGACACAATTAATCCTGGATTCCCCAGAAAACATGGGAAAATATGGGAAGTGGTGGGGAAGACAAAAAACCCAGAACATATGAGAAAATATGGGGAATATTTTTACTTGTGTGTATTCATTTGTGTGTCCTGGGGCCCCTTCAAGGATGTCGTGCCCGCGCCCCTCTCCCCGTGCGCCGCGGCCGCCGCGGTGCGCCCCCCCGTGGCCGCCGGGTCTCTGCAGCGGTGCGGGCGCCCCCGAGGTCCCGGTACGGTCGGACCGAGGTATGGGTTCGAGGTCGGCTCGGGGCGGGTACCTCAGATTTCGTAATAAAAGGAGGGGGGTCTCATGTCGGGGGGGTCTTTTCCAAGCTATCTTGGAGGGCCTGGGGGGGTCTGGGGACGATGTTTTGGAGGGTTCTCCCATGGGGGGGGTCTGAAATGGCTTGTCTTGGAGGGTCCAGACACCCTCCCTTTTATTACGAAATCTGGAGTACCCTAACAGTCATTGGCAGCGCTCCCCTCGCCCCCATTCCCGCGCAGCCACATACCCTCCAACTGCAGGCTGGCGGCGCCGATCTGGACAGCGCTGCTCGCAGCTGGTGCTGCGAGGGGTCCTGAGCCCAGGCCGAGGCCGGTGGGAGGCTCTTAGGCATCCTGGGGGAGGGCACCCTCGAATGGTCTTCGCTTGTGGACCAGCAGAGGGTCTCGCGCTCTTGAGGGATGCTCAGTTGTCCCAGGTCCGACGGCACCGGCCGAGACGACTCCTGCGGCAGGGGAAGTGGAAGCGACGACGACGCGACGGAGCCCGCGGATCGGGGAGGGGGACCAGGGGGAAGGAGTGGAGTGGGCTCGGTAGCAACAATCATGGGAGACGTGTGTCCTCGCAGCCCCGCCTGCAGGACGTACTCGAGTGTCGACTTGGCGTGGTAGCCGGTGGGGAAGCGGCGACTTGGCGTCGATTTGGCGTTGGCCCGGCGTCGACGTTGGCGTCCTGGATCCGACCGTGCTCGCTCGCCCAGGGCCAGGCCATGTGCGTCGCACACCGCAGCGGCTCCCCGCCACCCCTTCTCTCCCTCCGCCCCACCCCTCCCCCGGGGCCCCGCGCCTCGGGGCACTCCCTGCAGAGGTGTGCGCGTGTGTGTCAGGCAGTGGCGAAGCGTCCTGGCTCGCCCTCAGGCCTACCAAACTGTGTTCTGAGAACCTTTTTCTTTGTGGCCTCCACGAACTGTTCTTAGAAGAACAGGCCTGGTTGGGACGGTCTTGTTTTAACACATCGGGCTTGCGTTCTGAGAACATGGTTTTTGTTCCTAGAACATTTTTGGGTTCCGAGAACATTTCGTGGTAGGCCTCTAGAAATGCCGAGACGGTCTGTCCCTGCTCAAGTGTGTGTGTGTGTGTGCGCGCGTGTATGTGTGTGTGTGTGCTTCCGGCTATGCTCCATCGCAATTAGCACCTTCATCGGCTGCTCGCGCTTGACTACCCTCTGTGCAGCTGACCCAAAAGTGAATGTGTGTGTGTGTCTGTGTGTGCGCGCGCGTATGTGTGTGTGTGTGTGTGT